>JAOUQZ010000031.1:6779493-6800164 GCA_028564935.1 Neosilurus hyrtlii
ACACACACACATATATATATATATATATATATATATATATATATATATATATATATATATATATATATATAAAATGTCACCTTAATGGCCACTAAGTAGAGTGTAGTGTGAAAGCCTAAATGATTGAATGAATGAATGAATAGCCTCACCAGCTTATATCTGTGTTGTCATCCCGGACCAGGTTGTAGGCGTCCCTGCAGGCTTCTTTGTCGATCCGTGTTGCCATTTTGAGCTTTAGTAAAAGGAAGGAATTTAAAAAAGAGAGAAAGAGCTAGAAATAAAGGACAGACTTATGCAAATGGCTGGGTAAAATCCAGGAAAGGGCGATGCGACAATCTTCAGACAGGACGATGCTGGCAGTGAGAGTGACGCTCTGAGGACTCTCTCTCTCTCTCTCTCTCTCTCTCTCTCAGCAGACTCTGCTCTCAACACCACTCATTTCCTACTGGCTCTTCATGGGCGTTGGTGATCTTTGTCAGTCATGCTGGTGTTGAAATGGATATGGCTGATGTCTTCGTGTACAGCAGGGCTCACCTCCTCCTAATGGCCAACTCAGGGATTCAGCCTATTTAAACCCACCCATGTCCATTGTGTCATTTTATCTGTGCTATTGTGCCATCTTGTGGATCACATGCCTCGGCTTATCCATTCATCTGAGAACAATGCAGACTGACAGGCTTCCAGAAGTCCCCCTCCTCTCTCAAGAGAAGGGTTCTCTCCATTCTGACTTACATTCTAATTATAATAATGATCTCATAATAATGAGATCAAGGTCTCATATAATATCATATAATAACGAGATATTAAATCATTGTAGGACCATTCCTGTGAATGAGGAAGGCATTATCATGACATAATATCCCATAATTACTCATTCATTTATTCTTTATTTCTTTAATTCTTTCATTCGTTCATTCATTCTTTCATTTATTTGCCAAACCATTTAATTCTACTCAGGCCACAGGTTTGTGGCCTAAATTTAAGCAAAGGTAGGCAAACAGCTCGCCAGTCCATTACTGAGCTAACACACACAAACAAACATTCACACCAATTAGGAACGGCCAAATACCCTAACGTGCATGTCTTCGGAGGAAACCAGGGTACCAGAGGAGACCCATGCAAGCATGGGGAAGACATGCAAACTTCATGAAGAAATGTCCTTGCCGAGCCCGGGACTTGAGCCCAGGACCGTCTTGCTGTGTTAACCTGTATGCCATCATGCCACTGCTAATTGTGAGACACAAAATTATTGTTAGGAGGTACCACATCACGTTTCCTTTCACAAGTGTTAGAAACTTATAGCATTAACACATTCATTTTATTAAACAGCTGGAGGTGAATCCTGACGTAATACATCTTAAGAATGGGTAAAATGCACACACACACACCACACACACACACACACACACACACACACACACACACACACACACACACACACACACACAACTGCCTTGAAGCTGCAGAGGGAAGCAGTGCCTTGACTGCAAATACTGGAATTGTGTCATAATGCAGCAATGCTTTCGCACATCCACCATCAAAGCTCTAAAATCACAGTGAGTTCACAGAATATGCAACAAGCCTTTTTATTATTATCATTTCAATATAATACTAATATCTGATCATCACATCCTCTTTATACCCGTGATACATCAGGGACAGAATTGCAGCATGATTTCAGAAAAAGCGTGTCCAACAACATAAGATGACTGCCACCCAGAGATAGTTAAACACACAGAGGTTTCTTACGGTTTACAAGAATTTAATCCCACTCGGGTTGCAGGGAGGCTGGAGCGAAGGCCGGTTACACCATGAATAGCTTGCCAATCCATAGCAGGGCCAACACAACACACCCACAACCATGCATGTCTTTAGACTGTGGGAGGAAACCAGGGTACACGGAGGAAAATCACACACAAGCATCGGTAAACTCCATACAGAAACGCCCTTGCTTCACCCAAGACCTTCTTGCTGCAACATTTGAACAACAGTTGAAGAAAACTAAATCTTTGAGCTACCTACCAAGTGTCTGCTGACAGATTCAAATATGACTTTAAATTTCTAACAAGTTAAAAAAGCTTTAATAAAGGCACACACGTTCACTGTAGAGGCTGAATTTAAAGCTATAGCTATAGAGTTCCTAAGGGAATGTTATCATTGTTTTTGCTATAAATTAAAGAAAATATGTATTATTTATAAATGATCTCAAAAGCAAGATGTTTTGAGACTGGAGAATATATCACTGCAGACAATCAGACAAAATTCCAGGTCATTTTTTTAATTTAATTTAATATTACAATATAATCAGAAAGTCAAGTATTATCCTGTGGTTTTAAAAATCCATGTGTTTTAATTAAGTACAAATTCAGCTTAATTTAATTTATGTTGAACATATAAGTTACGAAGCAGCTTTACAGACATTCAAGTCTCAAATGTACCACAGCTCACACATTCCAGGATGAACACAGGCCTAAAGAGTTATTGCAGGTTATCTATACAAACAGTCCATGTTGTGTAAGTTTGAGCTCTTTACCTCGACTGGCCTCTAATCACTTTAGCCAACACATTCTCTGTATTCAGCACTGATAGATTCAGGACACGTGAAACGCTTAGTGGGTCTATTGATCATGTAAACAAAGCAACTGTGATCATCGTCACATGCGAGTTTAATCGTAAAGCCTGTTTTTTTTGTATCTTAGAACTTTGGTACCTTGCTCAAAACAAAGTATCTTTGTAATTCCTTTGTTACAAACTGGCCTTATGTGATTAATTACGTCAACTGGGTGGAGTGGATGGGTAGTGGGTAGTGGAACTGACAAAGATGAACACAGATTAATATCAAGATATACTCACTCAGGCATGTGCCAAACTGCTCGATCCTACTGGGGTGGCGGGAAGACTGGAGCCGATCTCAGCCAACAGTGAGAAAAGACAGAGTACACCCTTATATCAAGATATAAAGTATTAATAATTATAATAATAATAATAATAATAATAATAATAATATACTCTCACACACTATTCTAAGTGTCAGTGAATATTTACATTTAGTCCATACTTCATACTCAAACTGCTGAACTGAGTATAATATTGCACTACATTATTGGATATTAGACAATTTCTGTGTGGAGTTTGCATGTTCTGTCATTGTGTGGGTTTCCTCTGGGTACTCCAGTTTCCTCCAACAGTCAAAGACTTGCACATTAGTCTAACTAGCTGTTCCAAATTGTCCCTAGGTGTGAGTGTGAAAGGGTGTGCGTGTGTGTGTGTGTGTGTGTGTGTGTGTGTTAGCCCTGCGATGGACTAGTGAGCTGTTCACAGTGTACTTTGCCTTTGCCCAAAGTCGGCTTAGATAGGCTTCAGCCTCGTGGTGACCCTAGTAGGATTAAGTGGTTCAGCAAATGGATGGATGGATGGATTATTGGTAGCGCACAATCTTTCTTGAATAATATAATTACTTACAATTATATGAAATATAAGAGCTGACAAATGTATTCCCAGGATTTGTTGACCCGAGTTATATGTTTTATTTTAAACAGAGTTGTTAACCCTCGTAATTACAAGCATGAAATAATAAGTCATAGATAAAAACATTACATTTTTTAATTTGATTCAAAAATCTTACTTAAATTTGATTAGATTCTTAACTTCAAAATTAACTACAATAATCCACCATTATGGACTCTTTGGTTTATTCTTTAAAATTCCTGGTAAAAAAAAATATTACCGTAAAAAAAAAAAAAAAAAAAAAAAAATATATATATATATATATATATATATATATATTTTTTTTTTTTTATTCCTGGGTTGACCAAATGTTTTTTCCCCTCGACTTTTATTTTGAAAAGTTGTAACATTCGTCGACGCTGTTGGTCTATGACGCTGTTTGTCGATCATTGCGTTTTGCTTCACCGTTCCTCGAGCTGTACGCGATAGAAGTTGTTTAGATGCAGCTGTTTTAGACCTTTTAAAACGTTATTTTTTTGTACAGAAAGAGGGTGACAGAATGATGAAGGGCTTCGTTTTTCTTGCTGGCTGATTGTCATCATTTCTGCGGAGAGAAACATGCAGCAGTGTTCATCGCCAGGTCTCTTATTCAGATGATTAACATTAGCAGGCTAGCTATTGAACGGCTCTGACTGGGGTTCAATTCAAAATGGCTCCCAGTCCAGATGATAGTTCACTATATAGTGTACAAAGGGCATTGTGTTGTACCATATATAGTGTTCTAGTGTAGGGATTTGGGAGCTATTTGCGATTCGGCCTGTTTTTTCCCACCCTTAGGTTATTTATTAACTAGTTAAATAGTTATTCTGGGGTTTGTTTAGATTTTTAAGTTAGTAAAGTAGACAATAAAGACATTTTTCTTTTCAAAACATTATCATTGGTGTATATGCAGGATGTATACGCGTGACATTTGAAAGTGTTTTGTAATTGTTGGCATATTTCTGGACATGATATTAGCTGGAGGTGATGAAATGGAAACTGTTAAGGAGAAGCAGGGTCGACTTTCTCGGCCACACAGAATCAGTGAGAATTCAAAGGTAAGCTCCAAATCTACGCTGCACCCCTCACTGGTTTGTCGTGCTTTCAAAATATATCCCCAGTGACATTTTTCCCTCTCATGGCAGGTTTATCGATGGGCTGACCAGGCCATTTACCTCCTGCAGGGTTTAAATGAGCAGCGAGAATGCGGTCGGTTGTGTGACGTGGTCTTGGTGGCGAACGGGCAGCGGGTTCATGCCCACCGCGCCCTGCTGGCCGTCTCCAGCCCGTACTTCCAGGCGATGTTCACACTTGGTATGAGGGAAGAGCGCCAGGCTGAGGTGGAGCTTGTCGGTGCCTCGTATGTGGGCGTTAAGACGGTTGTGGACTTCCTCTATAGTGGTGACTTGCAGCTGGATGGCGGAAACATTGACTACGTGCTAGAGACGGCTCACCTGCTGCAGGTCTGGCAGGCTGTCGATTTCTGTTGCCAGTACCTGGAGAAAGAGGTGAACGAGGATAACTATCTGTACCTGCAAGAGCTGGCGATGCTTTACAGCTTGGAGCGTCTGGACTCTTTCATTGACCGCTTTGTCCTGGAGCGATTCTCAACTCTCTCGTTTACGCCCAAGTTCTTGAACGATGTGGGATTGTCCAAACTGTGTTCCTACTTAGCCAGCGAAGACGTGCAGCATGAGAGTGAGCAGAATCTTCTCCAGGCAGCCCTCCAGTGGCTCAGCCAGAAGCCCGAGCGCTTGCCATTCGCCCACCAACTCCTTTGCCATGTCCGCTTGGCTCTGATCTCACCCGTGGAGCTGGCGGAGCATGTCTTGCCTGCTGTACGCTCTTTACTTCCCCCAGATTCAGGCTGCCAAGCACTGGTAGAGGAAGCACTAAGCTACCATGCTCACGTCAGTGCCCAGCCTGTACTACAGACAGCACAGTCAGCCCTGAGAGGAGGAGTGGAGCGTCTGTTGTTGGTTGGCGGAGAGGTGTATGAGCGCGGGGAAGAGCTGAGCACTGATGTGAGCTGGCTAGATGAAGAATCAGGAGTATGGGTGGTAGAGACACAGCTACCTGCTCAGAGGAGCCACCACTGCATTGCAGTACTGGGGGGGTTCATCTTTATCGCAGGGGGGAGCTCATCACGGGACAACGGCGGAGATGCAGCAAGTAATATACTCTACCGGTATGACCCACGCAACAACACCTGGTCCAAGGTAAATAGTCCCTACCTGTTTTATGGAATATTGAGATTCGCTAACAGAATGGGCCACACAATTAAAGATGTGGACAGCCAGTTAAGAAGCGGCTGGCTCACCCTTACTAGAATCCAGTAGGTTGTTATTGTTTTGAGAGCATGTGACAGCAGCCTGTTACATCTCTGTGCAGTGAAACTTCCACTAATTCACTGTTTGCGATCCGTCAGAATCTCACCTCACGTTTCTTCAGCTGTGTGTCGTGTGAAGATTTGATTTCATACATGACAGTGAGACAACTGAAGCCGATTCAGGTTCATTACAGCAGGATGACCAGAAGAAAATGGAATGGACCGGTTGAAATCATTTTCAAATACAAGAGCACTCAAGAGAGCGCAAACCTCTGTCAAACCCAATACAGTAATCCCCCATATTAAGAAAAATGTTTTGTTGTTTTTTTTAACTCTTGGACCAGAGCATCTCTAAAATCTAATTGACCTTTTTTTTGTTCAAGGCCCCGCCTCCAATAGAAATTTAATGAAATAATTTTTTTGCGTAAACCTGCTTAAAAAAAACAAACCCAAACCAAGGGTTAAACATAACCTCCTTAGCAGAGGTACTATGTTGAGAAACCTGTTGAGTTTCTTATTGTAAAGGGGGTTTGTCACAGCTGTTGCGCATACACACGGTGTTGATCTCGTGTTCCCTGGGAAGAACTCAAAGTCAAGCATAGCTTTGCAATTCTAGAAAAAATATCCACTGACCAATTATTTTGTGCCAGAGCTCCTTTAAGATTTGTAGCCTATAATGTCTGCTCAGCATAGAAAGCAGTAACTTCTTTGCAGAGGTTTCTGGGAAGGTTGAGCTGTCTCCTTTAATTTTTTAAATAATTAAAAAAAAAAAATTCTTGTTCTGGAGACCTACTGCTAAAATAAAATCTGTGGTCTCTGTGGAAGCCCATGCTTCGTAAACAAGATTTTTTAAAAAATGATCCGGACCACTAACATTCAGCCAATCAGAACATGGAGGCATCCCTGTTTGTCTGCCAATTCAGAATGCTCACCATTTCACATTAGCATTGAGAGTGTTCTACTCGCCAAGGCAGCAAAATTCTCCCCAAAGGCCCGACTGATAATTACTTCGAAGACATTAGGTTTGGTTGTGAAAGGTCAGAGCTGTAACTTGTCATGATGTCTAGCTCTGTATAGTGATGTCCTTTGTAAATTTTTTACTTTTCTTGCTGCAGGGTGCCAGTATGAACCAGCGGCGAGTGGATTTCTATCTCGGAACTATGGGGGACCGTGTGATTGCTGTTGGAGGACGCAATGAAAGCGGCGCCCTTTCATCTGTTGAGGTTTACCATCCTGTGGAGGATTACTGGACTTATGTAGCAGGGCTTCCAAGGTCTTTGTGACTCTAGATTTGGTTCATTAACCAGGGGTGGAAATTTACACTAGTCCGCTGGCCCGTGGCGAGTCAAAAATCTGTAGGGAGAGTGAAAGTCATCGTGCTTGCGACCGAACAAATCCAGTGGGCAAAGAAGAGATAGTGTTCCTGACCAGTAAATATTAAGGAGGACTTGTAGTTTCATGATTTCACTAGTCCTGTTGGCCAGTAGCTTAGTTTTGCTAAATTCCACCCCTGATTAACTATACTAGATTTAAAGACGTCCGTTATCACATGAGAGCCTTTAACAATTGTGTTTTCGATGTCTCTTCCTGTAGATTAACATATGGCCATGCAGGTACAACACACAAAGGTGTGGTGTACATCTCAGGAGGTCACGACTATCAGATCGGACCCTACCGTCGTGACATGCTCAGTTATGACCCCAGTGCCGGAGACACGTGGACAGAGCGGCAGGTCATGACTCTGGCTCGAGGCTGGCACTGCATGGCGTCACTGCACGACCGGATTTATGTAATTGGTGGCAGTGACGACCACGAGGCCAGCATGGAGCGCTTCGATGTGCTAGAAGTAGAGGCTTTTGACCCCCACACAGAGCAGTGGAGCAGGGTCGCCCCGCTACGCTACCCGAACAGTGAGGCAGCTGTCACTGTGTGGGATGGCAAGATCTACGTGATGGGAGGCTACACCTGGGAGCACATGGACTTCTCAGAAAACACTCAGGTGTTTGTTCCGGAAAACGGCCAGTGGGTGATGGGACCCAACCTGCCCCGGTACATTGCTGGAGCCTCGGCGTGTGTGTGCACAGTTCGAGCTCGGCACTCCCGCAACACAGAGCAAGACAGGACAGGTTTGAAAGAGAAAGACAAGCAAAACTTGAGCCAAGGACAAAACAGATGACTGGATGAGCAAATCCAATGGTTCGATAATGTGCCCTGACGGGGCAGGTATTCTTCCAACATGCAGGTTACAGCACCGAGGGTACAGGTCCTTATCAGATATCTGTATGTGTAGCCTGTTTATGGAGGACATAAACTAAATTGAGCTGGTTCAGTTTGGAATCTTCTGGTTGCGAAAGTGTGATGTTTGTTAGAGGTGAGGTTCTTCATCAGTCATCTAGTATTCCGGGTTAGTCCATGTGGAAGAATAATAACCCCTGAGTGATTTTGTTGAATCACTGTGTTTTGTAAAGTGTATGCGTTTGCAGTTCTCAGTGATTACATGGACTAACATGAGTGATTGTTTTAAACATAAGATGAAAACATTCAAAATGTGGCATTTTGTTAAAAACAAAACAAACAAAAAAAAGCTTTATTCATTCTCAGAGTCTCAGTTAAGCACAGTGCATGATCTGGGCACTTTTTGGCGCTAACACTCTTGTGGATATTTTAATGCAGACAGTTGGGCAAGTTAAATGCCTTTCTTTACAATCTTGAACACCAGCACTCACATTGAGACTCGATGTCCGCAATTAGTTACATTTCACTTAAAGGGGTAGTAAGGATGAGATTCCAACCTGTGGGATGAAAACATACATTATTGTTATTATTATAAACATTACTAATACATGTGTGTGTGTGTATATATATATATATATATATATATATATACATATACATATATATATATATATATACATATACATATATTAGTTACTGTGCATTCATTATGGGCTTCTCTGTTAAAACACTTTTTTGAGTAGTTCTACAGTGAGACGTATGTTTGCTCTTACTGTTTAATGATGCAGGCCTTCCAGCCACGATTCAGAGACCTGAGTGCAGTCATATCCTCTGCGTCCAAGCAGAAATCAAAGATCTGCAATCATACATCAGGACATTATTTTAGACATTAATGTAAATGGTTTCTAAACCGGCCTGCATTGCATTCACAAAAAAATTTAAACTTAAATTCTGATGTTGAATACTAGTAAAACCTAATCTGTAATTGGATAACTTCCCAACAATTCCTTCTTTCACTTCCTACAAACAGCACTGTTCCCATGCAATTTCAGTAGATTTACAACTGGGAAAGTAAATAAAGAAACCACTTCATTTGGCTGGTGAGTAACTCAAATAAAATGTAAAACATCATAAAGTAAATTTATATATATTTATATTAAGGGCAGCAGTGGCCTAATGGTTAGAGAAGTGGCTTTGGGACCAAAAAGTTGCTGGTTTGATTCCCGACCCAGCAGGAAAAATGTGTGGTTGTGGCAAGTGAACTGCACCTTCTCTTCCTCCACCTTCATGGCTAAAGTGCCCTCGAGCAAGTCACCAAACCCATAACTGCTCCCCGGGCACCCCCAATGTGTGTTGCAGCCCACTGCTCCGAGTGTGTGCACCCTGTTTGTTTGTGTGTGTGTGTGTGTGTGTGTGTGTGCTCACTTTGGATGGGTTAAATGCAGAGGCAATAATTTCCCTTGTGGGATTAATACACTACATCATAATCAAAAAGCAAGAATTAAAGATGATATAGATATGTATGTATGTATGTTCGCCCATCGTGTTCCATGATGACTATGACTTCATCTGTTTGTTGGCGAGATGTTTTCTGAGGTGGCTGATGAGACCAATCCTAGCACGGAACTATATGCCACATTTGTCGTCCTTTGGGCCTGTGGGCAGCTGAGAAAATGAGCTGGCCGCTCATGCTTTCCGTGCTGCTCTCTTATGATCAGCAGCTGCTTTGCGGCGTTGTTCAACTGCCTTTGCCCCTTGAAATGTTAGATTGCACCAGGCTAAGTGTGCGGCAAGGGTTTCCTAGGTCTTAACAGGGATTTGCTGGTTCTTGAGTGTAGCTTTGTGGCAGTCTTTGAAGCGGAGTTTTGGTCTACCTGCTTGACGTTTTCCTACTGCCAGCTCACTATAGAGAAGAATCTAAGGGATGTGAGTGTCTTCCATGCGTAGTATGTGTCCTGCCCACCTTGCTTGTGTTTTTTTTTCAGTAGGGGGTGAAAAATCGGCACACTTTTAACACAGGAACACCTCTGTGTCAAGGATTCGTTCTTGCCACTTGATGTTTAGTAGTTTACAAACACAGGCTGTGTGGAAGTGGTTCAGCTGCCTGGCATGTCTGCTGTATACAGTCCATCATTCGCATACATATAGAAGGGTTGTTATCACCACTTCTTGGTAAACCTTGATCTTTGTTTTAACGCTGATCCTTCTACGTTCCCATATGTTTCTTCAGAGTCTGCCAAAAGCACTGCTTGCCTTGGCAATACGGTTCTTAACCTCCTCAACAATGGTGGTGTGTCGTGATAGGGTGCCGCCCAGGTAATTGAAACTGTCCACATCTTTGAGCACTTCACCATTCACTTGGATTGTTGTGGGGTTTTCCAAGGCCAGGGCTGGTGCATGACTTCAGTCTTTTTGGAACTAATGGTTAGACCGAAGTTGTCACAGGCTCTGGATAGCTTATCCATACTGGTTTGCATCTTCTGTTTGGTAGTGGCATTGAGGGCACAGTCATCGGCAAACAAAGTCTTTGATGGCCGTCTCTTTCACTTTGGCGACTGCTTGCAGGCGACAATGGTTGAAAAGCTTCCCAACCATCCTGTGTTCGATGATTATACCATCCTCCATACCATGGAAGGCATCGATGAGCATAGCTGAGAAGATGATGCTGAAGAGTGTTGGTGCCAATACACAGCCTTGTTTCACCCCGTTGGTTACAGGGAAGGCGTCTGAAGTTTCACCGTGATCCTGTCCACTGACTGTCATGCCGTGATGAAACTGACGTGTCATGATAATGAACTGGTCTGGGCAGCCTAAATTGGACATGATCTCACGGTATGAAAAGCCTTTGTAAGATCAACAAAAGTTGTACAGAGGTCACAGTTCTGTTCCTGGCACTTTTCCTGGAGCTGTGTAGCTGCAAAGATCATGTCCACTGTTCCTCTTCCGGCCCAGAAGCCACACTGGTGGCTTGATGGGTGCTTGATGAGTTGGTTGAGGAGGATACGTGCAAGGATTTTGCCGGCTATAAATAGTAGTGATATTCCTTGGTGATTGTCACAGGATTGGTGGTTTCCTTTCCTCTTGCAAAGGTGCACAATAGAGGCATGCTTGAAGTCCTGGGGTATAGCATCTTGTTTCCACAGGTCTTGGAAGATGTCTACCAGTTTCTGAGTTAGGACAGTACACCCTAGGTTGTACAGCTCTACTGGTATAGCATCAATCCCCAGTGCTTTTCCAATAAGCAGCTGGCTGATAGCCTTCACAGCCTCCTGGAGATTGGGTGGCATATCCATTTCCTGATTAATCGGGACTTGCAGTAGTCGTTAAATGGTTTCGTCATTTCTTGAAGGAGGCCGGTTCAAGACAGCATCAGCAAGAGTGTTCAGCCCATCTTTCTAGGATCATTGTCAGTCTGTGGTCTGTCCAACAGTCTGCACCACACATAGCGTTGGTTACCTTGATGTCTTGTCTATCCCTTCTGGTGATAATATAGTCTATCTGCCGGAAAAGTTGAGAGTATGTAGCCAAACAATCTGCCTGAGGGGCTCCACTCCTTTATTTTCTGTAGGGGTTGTCTCCCGTAGCCTTCCTGTGGGTGGGTATAGCCTCCAGGCAGCGGAGGTTTGAAATTAAAGTTTTCCTTCTCCTTTCAAGCAGATTTTTATTTCAATTTATTTCACTTAGTGTGATAGGTGTGTTGCTGGTGTGATGGGTGTAAATGTGTACATTTAACTAATACAGGTCCCATTCATTTTCGACTTATTCCACACAAAGCAACAGCATTTTGAATGAAAGTGTTTAAATGAATCAAGAATTATACTCTTTTTGTTCATCTAACATGATACACTGATAAACTGTCCAAGGAAGAGAGCCCTCTAATCGTCCTGGAGCAACCGGAAGTCTGGCTAGTGGGCAAAGCTCTACTCTAACTTAACTGCTTATGATTAGCATGCTGCTGGCTCTTGTTTATTTTAGATGTTTACATAGATACACAATCACATATAACTAAATCTTCTTCATTAATGTAGTTTAAAAATGTGATTATTTCAGATCATTACCAGAGGTACATGAAAATACGTCATGTGCATTGATTTTTAACTTCAGTGCCAGATTTCTGGTAAGAGGTTTTGCATACACAAATGCTGTTTATTTGGCACAAACAAATGATAGGGAAAGTTTGCAAACTTTTTTTTTGTATACATTTCAAACTGAGTTGAAAGGGATGGATTACCCTTGTGTTCTCTAGAATATGGTGGGGTTTAACACTTCTTGGAATCACTGCAACCTGCTGTTCAATGTGATATCTCAGCAAAATCTGCAAAACATCCAAGTATCAGGATTTGTAGTGCTCAGTTCATACACATACAAAATCATGTGTCTATTCTGGCTGTAAGAAAGTGGATGTATGACCTGTGCAGGAGTCCGTCTGTGTTTTGCAGCGATTCCCCCAACCACTGGATCCTCCAGCAGCTTTTCAGGATCTTTATCTCCTCTATGACTGCAGAAGTCAGATTATTTAAGAAACAATTGAATGTCCAGTGAAAAACTGGTGAAAGGTAAGATGAAGTCTGTTGGACTTTTTACAATTGAGCTTACTTCCTTTCCAGGTTTCTCCTGGATAGGACTCTAGTTCATCACAGGTTACCTTCCCAGCATTTTCACTCATGCCCACAATAAACTGCTGGGTGGTCAGAGGCATACTTGTGGTTAAGACCTTTTCCAGGGGTCTTCGTACTGAGAAGGTTTAATGGGGGTTCCAGGGTTTAATGGGGGTTTAATGGGGGTTCCAGGGATTTTTGATTAATTGACAGGAGCGCCATCATTACTGGTCATTTTATCCAAAGACTTGCAGTGCTACCCTCGTTTTGTTTATCTGTGTGGTTGTTTGAACGGCTGTTTCTAGTTTATTGCGTGTGTCAGGCATCGTAATATGATATGCCAGTCTGGTCATCTCGCCGTGGCACAGCGAGCAACGGTCAGATTATATACACACAAGTGAGCAGCGCCTGGTAGATTTTGTTGAAGCAAATAGAAAAGAGACGATTGGTTATTCAGAAACGAGGTCAAATGTATTGTCCAACCATGAGCAACTTAATATGAGGATTCTACTGTAACAAAGATAGTATTCATATTTTTTCAGTAAAATGTTTGTTCTATCCTGCATAAGTTTTGTAAGTTTCTGACTTTGTTATTGTCGAATTTTGCCCCGATATTAAGAGCTAATGTTAGCATGTACACCCATTTGATAGGTGAGGGACTCTGTCGGTCTGCTTTTTTTCATGCCTTTTATCAGGGGTGTGTACTGCAGAACACACACACATACACACAGACACACAGCTGATGCATTTCTATATTTTTCAGTTAATGTAGGTATGGAGACGTTTATGTTTCTTAAATACTATTAAAATATTAATAGTATTAAAATAAGATTATATAGTGTATTAAGGCAGCCTATGCTTTAAAAAAAAGTTGTATATGGAGCTGCTTTGTAAATGTATTTGCATATTAATGCATAATTTCAGTGCAGGAAAATAACTAAAATACTGGATTTTGGACTTCAAATTATTATTTATTTGGTCTCAGACATTTTCATTAGATGTAATTTTCTTAAAATATTTTAAGTTATTTTGTGTAGTTATTCGTATTTTATTTTATTATAAAATATATTTTTATATTATTTGAGATACTTAAAAAAAAAAAAAAAACAGCACCCTTGACTGCTGCTTATTTCCCTCCTTTTTCTTCTACGCCTGTTCACATCCCTGGGATTCAAACCCATCACCTTGCAATTGTGCAACCTAGGTACTACACCACCAGCCCCACAGTGACTAATTGGGTAAGTGATGTGTGTGAAGTATATACTCACTGCTCCTTTGTCCTTCCTGGTGAGCCAAAGGGACTGTAGGCTGTGAGTGTAATGTTCTTTGATTTGCAATACTCAATCAGATCAGACTGCACAAAGTAAGGATGAAGCTCTACCTGCACATGGAAAGATTCTACTTATGCATATTGCTAATGGTTGCTAACCCACTGCCCATCGGGGGGAAAAATTATAATAATAAACAAAATTGCAAACTAATATTTTGTTCGTCCAACTTTACTCTTGATTACTGCACATAATCAACATGGCATTGTTGCTTCAGTTGGTTGGGTCGAGGCTCAGCAACATTGTATGACTATTAAACAGTCAGTTGAATTGAATGTCCTGACTGAGCAGGTTATCCCATCAATGGACTTTTTATTACCTGATGGTACGGATATAAATATGGGGTTCATTTATTGAAAGAGTTTTTCAGAGACACATGAACCGGCACCACAGAGTCCTGACCTTAACCCTGTTGAATGTTTTTGGGATGTGCAAGGGATGGAGAGATTCGATTTTTTCCGTCATCAATTCAAGATGTCAGTGAAAAATGAACCCAACTGGATGAAAATAAATGTGATGTTGCTGAAGTTTTTCTAAACAATGCCCTGGCGATTACACTTGGTAATCAAGGCTAACAATGGTCAACAAAAATAGGTTTCTGTATTTACTGATATGAGTGAAAAAATCCCCAATATTTTAGTGCTCAGGATTACCTGATTGACAGCTGGTGGAATTTTAGCCATGAATAGTAGCCTTTCCAGTTGTTGGATTGAGAAGTTGGACACACCAATACTCTTTACTTTTCCAGACGCCTTCAGGGCTTCCATTCCCTGCCATGCATGCACAATATAGTTTTATTTACAGTAAGCTTTTTGTGTTGTGTCTTTTATATCACAGATTTTTTTTCCATACCTTCCACACATCCACATAATCAATATCTGTCGTAAGCATCGTTCCATCCTTCATTGGAAATAGCTCATTATCCACTTTCTGTGGAAAAGTCATTAGCATTAGTTTTTAGCATTTAAAAAAAGAATTCATCCATCATATATAATGCTCATTTGTCAGGGTCATGGGGAAAGCTGGTGCCGTCTCCAGGTAACTTCAGATGAGAGGTGGGCTACACCCTGAACAGGCTGTCTGTCTATTCCAGGGCTAACACAGCCAAAATCATACACACTTCTTATCATGCCAGTTGATATAATGTGCATGTCTTTGAGAGGTACTCACACACACACACCCAATGTCAAGGTCCATGGGGCATTTGCAAAAGTCTGTGGATGTTGAGTATCCATGAGGGGCCCAATTTGTAGAATGCTTAATGGCTGGCCTGTCCTGAGAACATGAGCCATACAGCATGATGGTGGTAGCACCTCCTCACTAATGGATCTGTCACTGATGTTCTATTAAATAGCCTCCTCTATTCAGAGTGCCATATCCTTTGCATTGCTCAATAATAAATACAGTCATGCTCTGCAGGCGTTTCTCCTCAATAATATGAATAATAAACTTAAAATGTCCTAATTTCTGACCTATTGTGATTTAACAGTTTTATTGAGCAACCTGTAGTCCCATTGGAAAGTGCACCAGATACAGGTCCAGGTACTCGAGTTGCAGGTCACGGAGAGATTTATTCAGACACAGTGGGATGTCCTTAGGGGCATGATGAGTGCACCACAACTGCAAAATCAAAACAAGGATACTTTATTAGTTTTTTTTATAAAGGTTACGCAATAACAGTGCATGCAATTTTTACACATGAATAGCTCGAGGTGACATGAAGGTTAGTATCAACAAAGGTTTTTGTCACAGCAGCACTGAAGGACTGTGTTGAAGGTGTTTTGCTGTGTTCATTCTCCAAACAGGTTGTATTTACTCTGGCATATTGGTTTACAGCAGCTATGTAAGATTTATGTTACACAGACTCACCTTACTCACGATGAACATGTCCTGGCGCCTAATGATGCCCTGCTGTATTTTGGAATGGATCGCTTTCCCCAGCTCCACCTCATTCTTGTAACTGTAGGCCGTGTCCAAGTGACGGTAACCAGCAGCTATTGCTGTTTCAGCTGCACCTTGGCAGAGTTCAGCGCTTGTGTCCTGAATAAATTAATAATAAAACTGATAAATACTTCTAGTTTCACTACATATACTGATAAGGACTGACAGAACTACAGTATATGCTCCTGCTACTATATTACATGCTGTAATAAGGCCAGAGATTGATTTCAAAGTTACTCCATTGCATTCGTATTGAAATAGATTTTTTTTAACAAGACACCATGTGGATGCAGAGTTTTAAGACATTAAATTACTGAACCATAATGGGCACTTTTTAAAATCTAATATGGATTTCATTTTAAACAAAATAACTTACACCTTATGTGCAGTATTAGAAAACAGGCATTATCAAAGGTTCTATAGACATACAGGGCTTTTAATTTGTTAAAGATATGCATATTTAGGGGCAGCCTAACACACTCAGAAACCATCCTCCACTCTGTATGCATGAGTTCACAAACACCCAAAATCGTCTGGCGATTGTTTTGAGTGACACTATGCCCTCCTTCTCTCCTGTGAGGGCTCAGCCAATTAGCTCCCATGGGCGTCCAGCTATGGATGGCTGCGTGCCTCCTTGCATGCCTAAAATACAGGCCATATATTATTAAATGAAATTAGGTTGACCAGACAAAACCTGAAATATCTTGGGTTCATACTGCTTTCAATAAAATACAAGTCAAAGTCAAGTTAGAAATCACTGCTTTCTTTTTGTAATCACAGAAAAGGGTTTGTATTCATTAATTTTCTAAGCCACTTCATCCTAATTAGGGTTGTGGGGAGGCTGGTGCCCAGCTCAGACGACTTGACAAGGGCGGGGTAAACCCTGGACAGCTCGCCAGGCCATCACTGAGCCAAAATACATACACTCACACCTAGGGGTGATTTGGAACAACCAGTTAGCCCACTGGGCATGTTTTTGGACTGTGGGAGGAAACCAGGAATCGAACCTGGGACCTTATGTGCCGCCCCACTGAAAATTTTATTTAAAAAAGTATTACAGTAAGTTTGTTTCTAAAGTCTTACAGTCTTTTTTATTTTGATTCAATTGTTTTTAAATTTTAGAAAGAATATTGTATTTTTAAAAACAATTTAAGCATGTAGAATTTTGCGTAGTCCATTCCAGCAACATATCCCACAGAAAGTAGAAAAATTAATTGACAAATCTCTGTCTCATCCACATAGTGCAAGCTGTACAACACCTTTCTAAGGTAAAGACAACATAACTGAAAGTGTTGTAAAATGAGAAAAGATCAACCCTAGTTTTCATTTAGTGAAGGCTGCTCATGCATCATCACTAACCAGGCTTAAAGGTGGTTACTCATTTATAGGATGTACAATAAATTAGTTTTTATGCTACACCTAGGTTTCTCAAAGCAGGAAAACACCTGGAAAAGTACCCTAGTAGTGAGTGAAAGAAACACCTGTCACCAAAACAAAAGTGAAAAAGTTACTTTCTAAACCTTATTATTTTATAAGTGTCTTAACTTTTTCCAGGGATTTAACCAGGTAAATATATTTACATTAATTAGATTTGTTGTGGTTTACTATTTTTAGGGAAAAGTGATTGACTCTGGACAGAATGATGTAATAACTCTAGATATGTCTACGGCCTTCTTTAATCATATAAATAAGAGAAACGTAATATGTAACGTTACCATAGACTTCCATGTCCCCAGTCCTAGCAGTGGCATCAAGTTGCCATCATTTAGATCAATCTTCCTGGGCTGTTCAATATTCTCTTCCATATGAGAATAGTTTTAATAATAAATGAATGGTGTTTTTTAGTCCTTTTATTTTCTGTCTTTCACTCTTCCTTGTTCTTTTCTTCTCCCCTCTCACCGCTGTTTGTCACGTACTTTATCTGAGAGTTAATCATTTATCTCTCTCTCTCTCTCTCTCTCTCTCTCTCTCTCTCTCCTGTGTATGTGTGTGTATTTTTTCTTAGGTGCATGCATGTATGAACTGTTGTCTGTTGGCGAAACTGAGGAAAGTGACCTTAACAGCTGCACCCATGTGACTCTCCCCCATTTCCTTGAACAAATATGAAAATCAGGAAGTAAACCTGCTCTCGTGATCTCTCAGTCTTTCTCTTTCTATCCTGCTTTACCTTTCTCTAAGGACCTAGTCCTGCATAGTTAACCATAGAAAATTGTTGTACAAAATGAAATTAAAATGGAAGTATAAAGTTATAGTGAAATTTACAATATTAGTAAACCTATTTATAGTTTTTATACATACTGTGTATTTTTAATCCAGTTAATCCAGTAAGTTAATCCAGGAACTCAAATCAGACATGCACTGATAGAAGGCAAGGTGTTGTGTGTTGAGATGAGACATGAACAATCGTGTGTTCTGACTTTGCTACTAAATATCACCTCATATACTATTGGTAGCTGCATTATTACAGAAAAGATAACTAATAATGGAAGCAGTCACATCTCCTGCTAAGCTAACCACTAACACTAGCCGTCCAGCTCTTTATTGCATATTTATTCCACAAAAAGAAACAAAATTTGATTGAGGTAAAATAAAAATTTTGTATGTGATGGTAAAAACACATTTATTTATTTATTTGTTTGTTTAAAACCAATCGCAACTTTATCAGCTTGCATTGAGGAATAGGCCTCCAGTCATTTGGGGGGAGGACATAGACTAGATATTGTAAATGATCTCATTCTTCTTTCTTTGTGTAATTTATAGATCATCCAGCAGGGAGTAGCAGAGTATATAATGTGATAAAGGTTTCCCAATTCCGAAACATTCATTCTACTAGGGTCACAGGTTTAGCCGACTCTGGGTGAAACCACTGGAGCAAACAGAAGTACTCGGAAGAAACTCATGCAAAGAATAGGACCAGCATTCAAATGTCACACGACGCCCTCACCTGGGACCTACTTGCTGTGAGATGGATGTGCTAATGACTAATTTAAAACCCCAAATTTTAGACAATTTTTTACATAAGGTATGCCTGTAAGTCAAACAATGAATCTTTAGTTTTTGGCATCTGTCTAAATATTTGAGCACACAAAATTCAAACATACTGCACTGGAAATTTTCATGTCTAGAAGCCAAATGCGGCCACTGGCAAAGCCTGCAATATTATATAATTTTCAATTACATAGCAAACATCAACAATCATAAAAAAATCATCAATAGATTGCTCATACTTGAACAGCCATGGCCCCTTTGACCAGCTTTCTCCATCTTATAGCTCCAACCATAGCAAGCCCACAGATAAACAGTGTTTAATAAGCGAATATCTGCAACAAAGCAGATCTTCTTCTGGTGCTGGTGTGTAATTTGAACAGGTTCAGTGTAGAATTTTCCAGAGTCAGTCCATTTGTCAGCATGTTTTTGGGCATTACAGTAGAGTGCAACTTAGATTAGCAGGACAAAACAGGGAGAAAACCCCGATTGAGTGAAGAGAGCTCAGGACGGAACTCCAGACCCTGGAGCAATGAGGTGCCAACACTACTGTGACTCCCTGCTGATTCAGAAGTTAGGTTTGCATATAAAGCATAATTGAAGGGAGGGAGTGTTGATCATTTAAAAAAATCAGCTTTTACTCTAAAACAACAACAAAACAATACATTGTCTTTAGGAAAATATTGTGTTAGTATACATATATGCATTATAAATGTATTTTTCTCATTTTCATGAGAATTGCGAAAATTTCTAAAGTTGACCATAGATTTAAACACAAGACCTATTTATACATTTCTATCTATAGCATACTGCTTGGTAATGTCTTTTGGAGTCATTATTATTATTATAATAATAATAATTATCATTATTATCTCTAAACCATGAGCCACATAGACAGCTGTATTTACTGTAATGAGAGAAGTCCATGAAGCTTAATATGATATTATATTTAAAAAATTAATGAACACAAATAATAAAGAAAAAATTATATAGTATATATAAAAGTATAATTTTATGTCCATGCTTGTTTGGAGTTTATTTACACTGCGTTAATTTGTATCTAGTTATTCTATGTGTATATGGATGTGAATAAATATGTAGATAGAATGTATATGTATACACACCACATTGCTTCAACATTTATTGTAAGACTTTATTTAAATAACTGTTACAATATAATACTGAAAAAAATCATTTAATGAAAATACAAGATAAAAAATTTGACTGTAACTTGAACTTATAAAATAATTGTTGGTTGCAAAGACAAGCAATTCAATGTTCACTGCTGAACAATCTGTATCGCACTGATTATTGCAGGTTATGCAGGATAGAATGTTATGAAAGAGGAATGAAATGCAAATGAAAATTATATAAAATGGCATGAAAGTTAGGATCCAGCAGTGGCACTCATAGCTGCCAATCATTCTGTAACAGAGTGGTGAGACGTTTTCTCTTTAGGCACTAAACCAATCCCAGATGAATATATATATATATATACATATACATATACAGAAGGAATTACCACAGTTTACAAATAATAAGTACAAGATTTACATGAGAATGTTTAGTGTTTCATATAAAAAAACAGCAAAGAATAAGTGCATAGTATATATAATATAATTGGGGCAGGAGGGCTAAAATCCTCCCTGTCTTGGTAAAACAACATTAATAAAATTCAGTTTTGGCATCCGCATCACTCACTCACTCACACACACACACACACACACACACACACACACACACACACACACACACACACACACACACAC
>JAOUQZ010000031.1:6803876-6825720 GCA_028564935.1 Neosilurus hyrtlii
GTGTGTGTGTGTGTGTGTGTGTGTGTGTGTGTGTGTGTGTGTGTGTGTGTGTGTGTGTGTGTGTGTGTGTGCGTGTAATAATTTGTTCATTCAAACCAATAGAAGTGGATCTCACTGACTGACTACATGTCCTTTATCTTGTTTCCTGTTTCTACATTAGTTGTTCACTGAACGTCACTTCACTGGTCCAGATCATTGCTGTCTTGACTAAGTGGTCTGTAGTGGCGTGAACAGAATTCCCTGATCCGTTCACATGCATCCACCATCATTTCCTCAGGAACCGTCAACACAATCCGAAAGAAGTTTGGGTATTCAAATGCCTGAAGATGGAAGTAAATCTGTTATATATCTTTTTATCACCAATATTTTTACTTTTATAACTTTGTGAATTACTTCTCATTTAACAAATAGATTGTGGAGATCTGAGTGATGTACCGAGGCGGGTAAGCAAAACACGGACTGTTCTGTAACCAGGCGCTGTGTGAAATCCACATCATTCAGGAACTCTGGAAAGTGCTCCATTTCAATTCCAACCTACAGTTCAACACAGGTGCATGTTATCTTCCTATGTGATCATGATTAGAGGCTACTGTGAAACTGAAGCCTTTGATTTTTTCCCCATTAAAGTATTACCATAAGGTACATCGCTCCGGATGGCATTACTGGATTGAGCCCAGAAACAGTGGACAGTTCTGAGAAGCATATATCTGCATTTGACTGAAGAAAAGAATGAAAAATTGCAATCAAGCAGGAGGTCACAGCATTTAAAATAATTTCATGAGTCATTCAGGGTTTCTTACCTTTATGAAGTTGATTGCACTTTGGTAGAACTCCGAGGGGGTATTTGTTAAGATGTTTTCTAGTGCCCCCTGGACAATCGTACAGGCTCCCAAAATGCGCTGACTGAGCTTCACAAGACCTTCTCGAATCTTAAGAATGATTAAGTAAGAAATATGTGAGGTAATAACAAATCACTGGTGATATACTTAATACAAGAAGTTAATGATTAAAATCAGCACACCTCTGGTCCGAAGATATTATTACGATCGTGTATGAGGATCCAGCCCATTCGCCATCCAGGAACAAGCCAGCGTTTAGCCAGACCACCACACGACAGAATGGGTACGTCATTGCTGAGAGGAGCCAGGGAATGAAACTCACAGTTGGGAAAGACCTAAGATATCAGATATGTGTCATGCAAGTCATCATTAGGATCATTAGGTTTAGGTAATTTTTTTATATATTTGTGCCTAAAAATAAATATCACCCAGCCATCGCATAGAGGTAAAAATCAAAGTAAAGTGTTTTTAACCAAGATTTTATTCTGAAACTATTTGCTTACTCTGTACTCTGTGTTAATATCCCATGCACCAGGCATGATTATCTAAAAAATGTATAAATAGAGCACATGCCATCTAATGGCAAGAGCACAGAACTATCATCAGTCAATGTGGTGACCAACAACACAGACAAGTTTTATCAAATTAAATATTTTGTTTGTGATTCCTGACATGTGATTTGTTTGCTAAAGTGATAAAAAGTAAACATGAATCAAAGATGACTTATAATTCATGTTGATATTATAGTACGACCGTTTCTCTGGTCATGGGGTCTTATTGTAAAAAGACGTGGATTGTATTCACAAACACAGAGAACTAAATCTGAATAAGAGCTCAAGAGTGGTTTCATCTGGAAACTTTTGTACTGTTATTGTGGTAAAACACATGTGAAGGGCAGTAACAGCACAAAATACTGTGAGTATAAAATTTTATAAAATAGCTTTCTGGAGAGGAAATTACTTTTGATTACTACTGGTATACTTTGTTTAATTAATACATTTTTTTAAACAATAGTCTTAGAGAACTGTCTTATTTAAAAGCTTAATGTAGCTAGTAAATAAAGGTTAAAAAACAACAACAATGAGGTAATCAAAATGAGAGAGCGAGAGAGAGAGAGAGAGAGAGAGAGAGATCTTCTCATACTCTATGCAGTAATTGAAGTTGGCTGTCTAGCCCTCATTATCGTGAAGCCTTGGGCAGAAGGATCCGCCTTATTTCCCATTGGTTCTTGAGTGAGATTGTAAAACTGGCCCATTTACACATTCCAGCAGAAAACGTGTGATTTCATACAGAAGGTCCAAGATATAAAAAGGTATGCTAATGATACCAGAAGCACACCAGTGTAGCGGTCCAAAAAGACCACACTTTAAAATGACCCCCCCCACCCCCCCCCTCTCTCTCTCTCTTATTCTTGCTCTTTCTGATTGATGCACCAACTAAATACAGGCACATGTGAAAAGTGCATAGTCACTGTGGGTGGAAACCTCAGGCTTTAACAGACATAATAAGTGGGATCATGCTGTTCAATGCAGTGAAAAAGTCTTTGCTCCTTTAAGAGATGCCTTTGATCTTGTGATTTAAAAAAAAGTACAAAATCTTGCCAACAACCGATCACCAATATCCCCCAACCCCCCCAAAAAAAAGAGGAATTCAGAAAACGGGAAAACTTTTTTCACGGCGCTGAATCAAACAGAAATAATATGCCTTCACTGTACATGATATGCTCTGTTTCAGGCTGATAAATGTAATTTAATTTAAGGTTAAATAACAATTATTCACCGAACGATATTCACCTCAGAGAGAGAATGCAGATACTGAAATACTTCCGTGTGATTCTTCCTTTCTTTTTTTTTTGTTCTGAAATGGGACTAAGCAGCATGGTGACTTAATGGTTAGCATGTCTGCCTAACAGCAAGAATTTCCTGGGCTTCTGCGTTTTTTTTTTTGTTTGTTTGTTTGTTTGTTTGTTTTTTTGTGGAGTTTGCATTGTGCTTGCATGGGTTTTCTCCAGATACTCCAGTTTCCTCCCACAGTTGATTCCTCCCACAGTCTAGTTTCTTCCCACAGATTACCCCTAGGTGTGAATGTGAACGGTTGTATGTGTTCAGGGTAAAACCAGTGTAGGCTAAGAATCCCAGCAATCCGGGATGCGGTTTACATAAATTCAACCGTACATGGCATATTTGGTATACAGTGATTTGAACTCATTGCACTCATACTTTTCTTGAACTTGATGACCTGATGCTTGCTGCAGCCTGATATGTTGCCAATAATTATTTCATCCACATGCCTCTGTAATCCTTTCCATACTGATGTGGTTTTCTCTGCTGAGCTTTGACAGGAAGAGCAGTTGTCCTCTCATTCTCTGTGTTACAAACAGTGTAATGATGGAAACCTCTTCCAACTAAAACAGTATGAAGCTAAAGTAAATGTACCCTGGAACCCATTTTCTGAGTATGGCATCATTTACCTTTAACTGCAGACATTAAAGAGGGGAATTTAGTGTGAAATTATATAAATTATATATTCTGACTTGTTTGAATGATTTGTTGGTTATTCCATGTCACTGTTAAATTCTCTAATCCGATTGGTCAGATGTTGATTAATTTTCTTTATCAAAGTAGAGCTGAGTGGCATTCAAACCACAGAAGTATATTAATGTATTTAATCTACATATAATCAGTGGTATGGTGATAGTCTCCAGTGGCAATGCTTTATAGCAGTTAGACATGATGCTGTAAGTTATCTTCCATGATAAGGTCTAAAAACAGGCTTGAGTAAAAATTATAAAGTCTGGTTCATGAAAAAATGAAACATGATGATTGTAAGCCAAGTTGTAAGCCAAGTTCATAAAATATGGTGTGTTACTGAAAAAGAATAATCTATGGTGGTAATACATACACAACCTGACTACAATCATAATTCTGTCCTTCAAGATGGCATTTTGTATTATGGAAAAAAAAATTGCAGTGTATAATTTCTGTGCAATTCACTCACCATGTCTCCATAGATCTCATCTGCTAGGATAGGGACACAGTGCCTTGAGGCAACTACAGCACAGTACAAACAATCAGGTTAATATTCAAAAGTAAACAAAGTAATCTAAAGTAAAGTACAGTAAAAACATAGCCTAATCAGAAAGACTCAGAGTATGTAGTCTTGAGCTAAAATAAGTTTGCACTGCACTTAAGTGAATCGCATGCACCTGAGAGGATGTTCTGTAGGTGCTCTTTGGTAAATACAGAGCCACAGGGGTTGGACGGATTATTGATGATCAGACAGGTTGTCCTCTCATCAATCAGACTCTCCAAGTGTTTGAGATCAATCTCCCAGGACTTCTCCGGCTAAAGAGAAAGACCCATGGTCATTTATATATTAGAATAAATGCTATAAGTAAAGTCGTCACTGAATGATGCTGTATGTCATCTATGTTAATGGATGTATTTTATTTGAACTGAGCTGATTTTCTGTTACTTGTAGTAGCTGTGATATTTGGATTGTACTGAAAGAGTAAAGTTTTGAGATGTTTCATGTTCGAGGTACTTCAGATAAAAGCCGGCAGCACAGTGAGATAGAGGTTTGCACGTCCACCTTACAGCAAGAAGGTACGGGACGAGAAGTCCTAAACTCTGTGTAGTTTCTGTGTAGAGTCTGCATGTTCTCTCCATGCTTGCATGGGTTTCCTCCATGCACTCCACTTTCCTCCCACAGTCCGAAGACATGCATATTAGGCTGACTGTTCCAAACTCCCCCTAGGTGTGAGTGTGAATGGTTGTGTGTGTTTTGGCTCTGTGCTGGTCTGTCGAGCTGTTCAGGGTGTACCCCACCTTCCCCCAGTGTCAGCTGAGATAGGCTCCAGCCTCCCCATGTTTGGCAAATGAATGAGCGAGTGGGTGAGTGAGAAGATAAAAGCCCACATGGCTCCTTTCTCATTTTCTAGACAGTTGAGATGCTGAATGGTCACTTTATTCATTTAGAGATAACAAATATCTAAAACTAATTCTAGCTGGAATGATAGCACACTACTTATGTCTTAGTATTTAGTGCCGAGTATCATTATTAATGTACATGCTGGATTACAGCAGAAATGATTTCCCATGATACATCTTTCCTGATTCCTCAATAAAAAAAAAAGACAGACTTCAGTTCATATGATTAAAGTCTACTCTATGCTTTCACTACAAATACGTACCAGTAGGTTGTACAGTTTGACCTGGATGCCCACCGACACAGCCAGGGTTTTGTAGAGAGAAAATCCAGGGCAAGGAACTAGGATGTTGTCTCCTGGATTACACAACACATTGATGGCCAGCTCAATAGCTTGGCTACATCCACTGGTCAGGATCACATCCTGAGGGCAAGACAGACATAAGAAACATTTAAATATTTCCTGATGTTTTGATTTTATTGGGAAAAAATAAAGTAGATCCCATGGAAATCTTTTCAACACAAGCAAATATTTCACCCTCATTGATAAAGGGGCTACAGATAAAGGTAATATACTACAAGAAATCACATATAAAACTGACATTCATTCACTTACATTTTAATAAACAAAAGAATAATCAGTAATATCAGTAAAACAAATGAGGGAAATACACCCTTTACACCTTGAAGTCCATACATAACAGGTTCAAGATTAGGTGCCAATGATTAAAACCTCCTGCAAGTGGAACCTGTCTTATTTAATCCTGACATCTAGGATCTCGTGTTTACCTTGCTATTAAATTATATGGTGTCATCATGCTAAGGTCTAAAGGACTCTGGAAGATGTTCAGAAAAAAATGGATGCCTATGAGTCTGGCAAGGGATTCAATTGTCAAATGGTCTCAATTGTTTGGAATAAATAATCACACTGAAAAGAAAATCAAGTGGCAGAGATTTAAACTAGGGTGTTTCCGGGTGGGAGCATCAAAAAGTGTGTATCATCTTAGAGTGTGTAGGTCAATCAATTGGTGATTATTGTGACAGAGAGACAAAGAGAAAGAGGAACAGGAAGCCTGGTTCCCGTGAGAGCATCACTAAGTGGTCTATCCCAATACGTCCGACATCCCACAATGACTACTAATTGAAAGATGCCCCATGTAAAGGAATACACCACTTAAAAATGTTCTCACAGGGTCCAGACTTCATTGTGTCCCTTTGTCTCTTTGTGTGTCTTTGGTCTCTGTTATAATGATACATCAATGTATTGCATGACATACACACTCTGTGACATCATCACCTAATCCTGCATCACCTATATCATTGACCTATACACATCATCTCCTACATATTAACCTATGTACATGATGATGTCACATAGAGTGCGGTGGTAAACATGGTGTCAGGTCCCTGGTAGAACATTGGCTGTGGCACCCCCTCCATGTCAACATTAATGAGTGCGAAGGTCAGTAGGAGATGATGTCACATATAGGGGCGCCGCCACCCTGCAACATTCAACCCAGAAAGATTTACACACTGCTACTAGTTTCTTTTTTAACACTTGTATCTAAAAGTCCAAATAATATATACAGCCATGGAAAAAATTAAGAGACCACTTTTAATGGATATTATCACACCCATACATTATATATATATAAAACTTACTTTTATTTTTGTTTTTTTGTTTTTTTACCCCCTTTATACTCAAAACAATAAGGACTCCAAAATTGCATCTCAAGATTTGCAACTATTTGTGTGAAAGTGCATACAGTACATTGACAAATATTTTTTTTCTATTTATTTCATATTCATTGTTACAGAGAGATAGAAAAGGATAGTACATACAAGAAATCCCTCAGTTACCACTGAAAGAAGAGTGGACAAAATTTTCCACAAGACAATGTTAGACTAAGCAGCATGTTATGCAACATGCCTACAAGAAGTTATTTCTAGCTTCTGAGGCCAAGGGTGTATTAACCTTACTGCAAACATTTACAGCATTTGGCAGAGGCTCTTATCCAGAATGAATTACAATTATCATTTTTATACAAATGAGCAATTGAGGGTTAAGGGCCTTGCTCAAGGGCCCAACAGTGGTGACAGTGGGGACTGAACTATTGACCTTTGGATCAGTAACCCATCACGTTAACCACTAACCCACCACTGCCCTACATATTAGGTAAAATACGTATTATTCATTTTTTTGATAGAAGAATATTACATCTCTTGTTATAAAATATATATAATAATGAAATGAAAAAGAAATTGTCTCACTCACATTAGCTTCCAGTGGAGCACTTGGTTGGCTATAGAAGTTCGCCACAGCCTCTCTGCTGCTCTGGTAACCTGATAATGATAATGTTATGATTAAAAAGGAACAATTTATTATTACACTTTTTTCATGCATGAAATTACAATAGGAATAGGGAGGAAAAAATTAGTAGCTAACTTTAAAATAAATAACTCTAAGATACAAATAAATCTTTAAATAATAATGAATAAGATTACTAATTAATGACCCTGACTTCAAACATTTTCACTTTCCTTGCAAAAAAATTAAGTGGATCATAGAGATATTTAAATAATAATAAACTTCTTATTGTCAATAAACAATATCTATGATTCACACAAACATTTTGTCAGGTAATTCACAAACATGACAAAATTCACAAAAGTTAAAGGCAGAGAATGCTTTTTGGGATTTGTGTCTTATCCAGACATTCTTTTTCTTTAGAATTTACCAGCACAGGGGTGTGATGTCTCACCTATTGAAGGGGCATAGCCATTGTATTTTTGAGAATCCACAGCCATTTTGACAGCTTGTAGCACACTTTTATCTGTAGGCAAGTTTCTGAATACTGTAGGATCACCTGAAGAAAACAAAGAGAGATGGAAGGCACTGGAGCTGACACAGGGATGGAGTGAACACCACAATATCTAATAATCAAAAATGGTTAAAAAGCATTTTACAACACACTTAAAGAAATTTATTTAAAGAGTTTATTTCAAAGAATTTATTTCAAAGAAATTTTACTTAAAGAAACATATTTAAAGAAAAGTGGAAACCAATATTGGAATGGTGGTTAGCACTGTCAGCTCACAACTGGGAGGTGTTTTTGGTCGAATCTCTGTTTTTTGGTTTTTTTGGTCTAATTAACTTTAGGATAGTGAATAAAGGCTGACTGGCTGGTGAACATATGTTTGTAGCTCCTAAAATATTCAGGCTACTAAAGCTGTTCACAAAGAAATGTAAAAATGTAGGCTAATCTTTGGCAAGTAGGCTTTAAAAGTTATAAAACACTTTCCTCTAAGGGCATCAGCACTGTTGGCAGCTTGCCTACTTACATATTACAGACATCTTACAGTTATGTTCAAAAGTGCTGTGTATTGTGACTGTTTTTTCTCACCATGCTCCTGAAGAAATGCCATTCCTTTCCAATAAATAATACGTATGTGGAAAGGACTCTAAAACTCACATAACTTCACTTTGTAAAGATGTTTTTGAAGTGACCTGGTATATGGTTATATGTTTTGTATATGATCATCTTACCGATAGACAGGGCGATCATGGGCTTGACAGGGTTTGGGGTGAGTGCCATGCCGTCGACTATAGCACGGATAGGATTGAGGGTGTTCTTTGCCATCTCTGACACTCTCACGCTCCAGCGCTGCCTGCATGCTTTCAGTTTAACAGGGCGCATGCTCCCATTCACAACAGTGACATTGTTTCCATTCATTCCATTGACACTGTCATTGTTTAGTTCATGGCCTTTGAACTTTTCTTCTACATGAAAACCGTTCATTTTCCCAACACGTGACATTTTCTTAAACAGAAAAATTAAACAAATTATTATCATTATCATTATTATCATCATCATCATCATCATCATCATCATTGCTCTACCAACAACATTAACAATAATAATAATATAATGCTCTATTAAACACAGAAGTAGAGCAATTATTGGTTTCCAGTGTTCTGGCAATTTGTATTCAAGACATGTTCTGAAAGTAGATATTATAAAATTTCTGTTTGTTGGTTGCCATAGTAACTTCCTGTCTTGCCTATTGCACCATAAACTATCTTTGGTGGACTGCATCTTACTTGATATATAAAGTCCCTTTATTACATCAAAGCTTTATGATTAAATCCCTTCCTTTTCTACATTGCCCGAGATATAACTGGACTCCCTACAGGGACTTGTTCCATCCCATTAGCACAAACTTTACTTTTTTTTTGTCTGACATCCCCATAACTTTTAAATTATTTGAACTTCTCAGGAATCTTAATATTTGTAGAACATTCCACCATCTCCAAAAACAAGAAAGCCAAGCATAAAAGACATGCTCTCATATACCCCAAAGCCCCATATACCCCAAAACAATATGCTACTGTAATAATTTAGAAATAGGCTTTGAAATAATAGGCCACTATGCCAGAATAAGTTGATGATAAAAAGACATTGGTTACTCTGCACCAACAAACATGATAATGTAGAATTGATATACAGGGGCCCTCAACTTATGACAGACCCGACGTATGATGTTTTGAGGTTACGATTCTTGTAACATAAGTCATTAAGAATCGTTCTGACTTTCAATGTTTGCATCGTAAATACGAATCTCACGCGCAAACTAGTTTGTGCGCCCAGCAGAAGAATACATCAGTTGTGCCTTGCAGACTCAATTGTCCCAGTATCTCTAGCACCTTCTGAGGATTCTTCAGCTTCCCCCTCCCAATAAGCCTCTCTCACCTTCCACTGCAATGCCATTTCCAGTGTGCAAGTCAACTGCAGGAGTAAAATTAAGGAATTGTTCTCTTTTTAATTTTTTTCATTTTATTATTTTATATTTGTCCTCCATATGTTTTTCTTACTGCTAGTTATGTTTTCATGTGTCATAGAAATGTGTTTTTTTTTAATCCTAGATTATGATTTTTCTACTGCATTAGCATGGTTAAGTGGTGTGATCTGACTTACAACAAAATCTGACTTATACCATGACGTAGGAACGGAACCCTGTCGAAAGTTGAGAACCCCCTGTATACCATCAATGCAAATGAGTATTTCAAAACAACAACAGCAAAGAAATGTTTTAAATACAAATAAATTAAATCTCAAATAAATACAAATCTCATTACCCTTTAACTGAAGAAACCACAAATGTCTAAATGAAACAGGTCGTTTGTTGAATTACACCAAAAAGTTTACTATTTTTGATCTTTTTGCATTGCATAATTCTAAACATTAAATTAAAAAAAAGTTTATTAAACATTTATTAGTAATAATTGCAGTTGGTTCATACTAATGTACTACTACTACTACTAATAATAATAATAATAATAATAATGAGATAAATACCTTCAAAGTGCCTCAAGAGAATTTGTTCCTACAGTAACACAATTAAATTATGCATTGAAATGTTCTGTAGGTGTTCTGACCGGTTTTATAGACCAACACCAAAAAAAAAAAATGCCTGTCTATACTACCCATTTTTTCATTGGTGGAAACTGAAGGCTGTCCCCCACTCCCCACTTGGCCAACAACACATTCTTTTAATGCAATGTAAAACAGATGTAGTGTAGAAAACTTTGGCTTAGTGGTTTCCAGGAATTTTCATGGTCTGCTGAATCATTCCCAATCTTTATGTACCTCCTATAGTGCATGCTTCTGCACAGTGTCTGCTGTGCTTTAACGCAGAAAGGCTGCAGGATGCTTTTATTCCTACCATATCATATGCTGTTTCTGAAGTAATTTACAGACAGTTAATCTGCTGCTATATTTTAGGGACGTTAAAGAAATTGTGATCACAAGGTGAAAATGAAAATAGACACAGGTGAAAATGGAAAAATTCAACACAGAATATAACCACAAGGATCAAATCAGGGACACCTAGCAAAGGTCTTAACCATCACTTGATGCCTACTTCATGCTAAATTTGAAACATTTTAGTAATAAAACAGCAGAACTTTGAGGGCAAAATACAAGACATGTATCAAACATGTGGTACAGTTACGTCAGACAGTGCTGTTAGGTAAATATAGAGGTAGCAAGTTGCATAAGCTATGTAAACAGATGGCCAGTCCTTTTAGGAAATGTGTTTTTGGCTTAGGTAATAATATCAAAAACACCTGGCATTATGAGCAATTTCTGAATGAAATTAAATAAAACAATAAAATAGGACTGCAACAAAATAATCATTTTAAAAAATGAATAAATAATAATAACAATAGAAGAGCAGCACATATTTTAAAAGGATGCCAAGGTTTGATATAACAACCAATTCTAGTCTTGGAGTACTCCCTGTCCTGCATACTTTACTGTCAACCCTGCTCTCTCACACCATCGTTGAAAAATAGCCATTCTATAGAACGACAAAACTCCTCAGCCAGGACTATGCAAAATTTCAAAAAGTTATCATGCAGGTGAGCTGAGCAATGGCCTGGACATACTTTGTTTGTTCAAGGTCACTTTGTTAAGATCAAAGGTCACATATGCAAATTACCTACCACATCGCACTGGTTTAGGTCATAGGGAGTGTCGACGCAAATTTCAGAAAGCTGGCATGTGCATGAGCCGGGTAATGGCCAGGACAAACTTTATATGTTCAAGGTCACTGCCAAGGTCTACGATCACATATTCAAAGGTCACATGCAAATTAGCTACCCCACGCACAGGTTTAGGTCATAGGGAGTGGCGATGCAAAATTTCAAAAAGCTGCCACGTGCATGATTTGAGCAATGGTCAGGACAAAATTGTCCCGCCTACCGCTCGCCCATCTGCCCGCCCACCTGCTCGCCAGCTCACCAGCCTGCCAAGCCAACAACAATACTCCTCCAGCTATAACTTCCTGAGGGGTAAAAACCAAGACCACTGCCAGGTGAAGGAACCCTTATCTTGTTAGAGAGGACCTGCCAAGGAGTGGGATGTATAAGGCTGAAGGTTAACAGTCAATTCTCCAAGCTAATGTGTTGAAAGCAGGAAAAATGAGCAAGCATAAGGATCTGAGAGATATGAGTAGTGAACTGGCAAGCGTATCATGGGTGCCTCATTCGTGTGGGGAACAAAAGCTAGTAAATCTGGTCTGATCCCACAGGAGCGCTACTGAGGTACAAACTGCTGAAACTTTTAAGGTTGGCCATGACAGATAGGAGTCAGAACACATAGTACATTGCAGCTTGCTGTTTATGCAGCTAGTTCATTAGTCTTTTGCTGTAATGTGGTTCAATTTTGGCCTGTTTATAAAGTTTATAGCAGTCTTACTGATTAAATCACAATTCAATTTTAAGGATTGACTTCAGAAGATGCACCAGATGGCGTCGCGGCAATAGCAAGCAGCAGCCATTTGCAACCAAAATTAGTTAGTTTTGTTTTGTTTTGTGCAACGGACACCAAAACGTTCATGCATACAACCACCAGACAATACTGCAGCTAAGAAATCATGCATTTACTAACCTGCATGATGATGTACTCTGCAAACTTTGTGAAGTTGGCTTGCAGCGAAGACCAGGCCTTCAGTCGTCGGCGTCGTCTGATGACGGTGGCCAGAAGAGAGGATGTCTAAAGTGGTGCTCGAGAAAGCGGAAGCACGGAAAACGTGGGTGTTCGTGCTAGGTTAAAAACAAACCCTAGTCGGCCAGTACTACCCTCCATCATTTTGTCCAATATGGACAATAAATTGGACTACATCCAACTCCAGTGAACTACACAGGGTGAGTACAGAGACTACTGTGTCTTTGTTTTTATGTAGACATGGCTCAACAGCAGAGTTCCGGACACCGCAATTCAGCTAGAAGGGCTAACCATTTTTCGTGTCGACAGGAATGCAGCTCTGTGTTTACATCAACTCGGAATGGTGTAAGGACTCTGCTTTTGTGTATAACCACTGCTCATCGGTAGTGGATTTCATGTCTGTTAGATGCAGACCTTTTTATTTACCTAGGCAATTCACTATCGCTTTTATTATCGGAGTGTACATTCCACCCAGTGCTAATGCTAAGAAGGCTCTGTATCAGCTCTATGGAACTATTAGCGACCTGTAGAATGCTCACCCCGAAGGACTGTTTATCATCGCCGGAGTCATGCAATCATGCAAATCTCAAAACAGTGCTTCCTAAATTCCATCAGCATGTGGACTTTGCTACGAGAGGAGCGAACATGCTGGATATTGTTTACACAAACAGTCCCAGCGCATATCATGCGGAGCTCCGCCCCCTCCTCGGCTACTCAGACCACATCTCTGTGATGTTGATTCCAGCATGCAGACCACTCATCAGATGCTGTAAACCAGTTCTGAAACAGGTTAAAACCTGGCTAGCAGAAGCCATCTCTGCTCTTCAGGACTGTTTTGAATGCACTGACTGGGACATGTTCAGGGAGGCTGCAACTAACGGCGACTCCCGGATCGACTCTATTGACTTGGAGGAGTACACGGCATCAGTGACCAGCTACATCGGGAAGTGCATCCATGACATGACCGTCACCAAGACCATCATCACACCCTCCAACCTGAAGCCGTGGATGACTGCAAAAGTGCGTGCTCTTCTAAAGTCGAGAGACTCCGCCTTCAGAGCAGGGGACTGGGCGGCCTTAAAAACAGCAAGGGCCAAACTGTCCGGAGCCATCAGAGACGTGACACACCCACACGCCCAGAGTAACCACGCATGTGGCAGGGCATCCAGGCAATCAACAACTACAGGACAGCATCACCTGCTTGTGACAGTGATGCCTCCCTCCCAAACATTCTGAATGACTTCTACACTCGGTCTGAGGCACAGAACAACACAACAGCGAGGAAGACCATCCCTCCTCCTAACGACTCTGTCTCACCACGGCTGACGTGAAGAGAACTCTATGCAGAGTCAACCCACAGACGTCTGCTGTACCAGACAACATTCCTGGCAGAGTGCTCAAGGAGTGTGCAGAGCAGCTAGCAGATGTCTTCACTGACATCTTCAACATCTCACTGAGCAGCTGCATCATCCCAATGTGCCTCAAGGCAACGACCATCGTCCCTGTGCGTAAGAAGTCTATGGTTTCCTGCCTCAATGACTACCGTCCCTTAGCACTCACACCAATCGTAATGAAATGCGTCGAGAAGCTCTTCATGATGCACATTAATTCACAGCTACCATCCTTACTGGTTTGCGTATCATCCTAACTGCTCTACATATGATGCAATCATCACAGCCCTTCATCTGGTCCTCTTACACCTGGACTGTAAAGACACATATGTACAAATGCTGTTCATAGTCTTTGGTTCAGCATTCAACACAAACATCCCTCACTGAACTTTGGAGCTCCTCAGGGCTGTGTGCTTAGTCCACTGCTGTTCACTTTCTTTCACTCACTTGCTGAAATGAACAGCTCCAACCACATTATTAAGCTTGCCAATGGCACGATGTGGTGGCTCTCATCAGCAAGAACGACAAGTCAGCTTATAGAGGGGAGGTGCAGCAGCTAACAGCCTGGGGTAGAGCCAACAACCTGTCTCTGAACGTCAACAAGACTAAAGACATGGTTGTTGACTTCAGGAGAGTAGAGAGTGACCATTCCCCACTGTTCATCGACGGATCCTCTGTGGAGATCGTCAAGAGCACCAAATTCATTGGTGTTCATCTGTCAGAGAACCTCACCTGGGGCCTCATGTACAAAGGGTGCGTACGCACAAAAACGTTGCGTACGCCCTTTCCCATGGAAAAGTTCAGATGTATCAAGGATGAAATGTCTGTGGAAATGTGCGGTGCTTCACGCAAACTTCATGGCTGGCGTATGCATGTTTCTGTAGCTGTTGGTGCTTTGGCGACACTTAGAGGTGATTCTGAGAAACTGTTTATAATGTGAACTTTAGTCCTCAGAGTTGATTAAAGCGCATTTTGCAGCGAGAGCCGGTTTTCATAATGTAATCGGCGCTGTCACTGCACACGTTGCTATAAAGGCGCCATCATAGGATGAATTTGTGTCAACAGGAAGCATTTTTATTCCATCACTGTACAGATCACATGTGATGCACAAATGCAGTGAACTAACAGCGCGGGTGAGGACACGGCCAGTCGGGCGGGCAGCAGGAATCACCCGTTTCTGTGACCTAGAGCCGCTGCGGATGGTGGAGGAAACCCTGAGTCTGTGGCTGTGTGTCCGTCTCACTGTCTGTTTTAAAAAATAAATAAATTGTATTTAAACATGAGTCAAAGTCTTGGATATCCTCTTCCTTGTACTGGCATGTTTAAATTAGCCAACCAAAGAGCATGCACACATTTCCAAATGAACCTCTATCTTACAGGGCTGTTAGCCTCGGGGTGATCAGAGACCCCACATTCGCTCCCACCCCCTCCCGAAAGAGCACCGTCACCTCTTACTGTGGCGACTCTCTACTCAAGCAGGGTGAGGTCCTCCTCTCCTGTCCCCCCGCCGGATAGGGTCAGACCTTGGCGGTGGGCAGCCCGTCCTCTGCTTAACGGCCACCTTTAAGTCTGACCACTACTTTTTTAACTTCGTATGTGTTCACCTTTCCGACCCCACAGCACGGCCTCACACACTCTCTCCCACTCAGACCTCCTGCATTTGTTGTTAATGCCGTAGGACAGCGTGCCAAACACTACATTCTTGCGTGCCTCCCCGTCTTCTTCATATTATATAAGGGTTTTCTGATCCTACAAACATGAGAATCTCCGGTGCACGGTTCATTTAAATATGATTTGCATATTTAAATGTGGGCGTGGACGGGGAGGGGTCGGGTACTCCTACATGTGCGCTCAATTCCACGTTGATTCGGATGTTCAAAGGAAATGTGCTTGGATTCATGCGTTCGCACAGATTCATACATCTGACTTTTTTGTGCGTACAACGTTTTCTGGACTTAGGCGTATGCCATTTTTCAGTAAGAATATCATGCAAGTCTTTGTACTTGAAGCCCCTGGTCACTCAACACCAGCTCCATCACCATGAAAGCCCAGCAACGCCTCTACTTCCTGAGGAGGCTGAGGAAAGCCCATCTCCCTTCCCCCATTCTTTCCTCAAGCCATCAGTCTCAACACCCAGGACTGAATCACACAAAAATCTCTCTCACACACACACACACACACACACACACAAACACACACTCATTCTCCCCGAAACACTCTTTCATTATTTGAGACCATGTTTTATATCCGTGCCATCAGGGAAGAAAATGTCCATTGATGTGATAAAACCTGCTCATTCATTACATTCAGCTCAGCCTCGACCTGACCAACTGGAGCAACAATTAGGGTTAATTAGATTACATGCTGTGATCAAGGCTAAATGCACTCCAATAAAATATTAGTGTGTGCGATTTATTTATTTATTGGCCAGGAAGTGTATGTTATTGCATTCATATTTTCTTTAGTATGCAGTACCCCAGTACTGTCCTATATCATGATTCTCCTTCGATGATACTCGACTGTGGATGATATTTCCACTCATATAATGCTTAATAGTTTGTTCCTGAAACCATGATTGCTACTTTTCACCTAAAATCTTTCCAGTGCAATTTCATATTTTAAACATACATTATTTGTTTATGCTTTTGAATAATCTTTATGCTCATACATTCAAAACATTATGGGGCTTGATTCTCCCTTCAAGATATTTTCGCATGCGTCCAGTAATACATTCTTTGATGTGTAATGTATGAGATTACTGTGGCTGATTGTCCAGGAGTCTTGAATTATGGGTAATGGCTTCGTATTCAGAATGCACTGCATGCCCGTTAGTTCCAGCATACCCAGACGAGGTCAGAATATCTATGGCTGTCCTCTTTGCACTTGGCCAATTAATTTTACCCACTTTCACACAAGCAAATGTATAGTATGTATTTTGGTTAAAGATTTTATCCTAATCGTAAGTTGGTTCGTTTAACAATGTAATTTGGAGGTGTAGATAATGTTATTGTAATTTACAACAAATAACAAAAAACTTTATTTGTACATCATCATCATCTTCTTCCACTTTGTCCGGGTTCGGGCCACGGAGACAGCAGCCTAAGCAGTGAGGTCCAGACGTCAACCCAGGAGTCTCTTCCTGTATGGACATGCCCGAAACACCACACCAGGGAGGCGTTCAGGGGGCATTCTAATCAGATCCCTGAGCCACCTCACCTGGCTCCTCTCAATGCAAAAGAGCAGAAGTTCTACTACGGGCTCCTTCCCCGATGGCCGAGCCTCTGACCCTTTCACTGAGGGAGAGCCCCGCCACCCTGTAAAGGAAGCTTATTTCAGCCGCCTGTATGCACAATCTTATACATGTATTTGTACATGCATAACAATAATAATCTTATCTTATACATGTACTTATACACGTATAATGTTAAAAGAAGGCCTACTGTTGACTTAAAATGCAGTATGGCGTTCTGGCATGTAGTGGCCCTTGATTTACTAAAGGAATAAGAGACAAATGACTCAAAAAGTGTTTAAGTCTAGAGTCAACTGAGCATAGACAGTGTCTACATAAGACATACTTGGATGTTGGCACTGCTGTACCCAAAGTACATAAGTGCTTTCATGGTGTGTAAACATGAACATAATTCAAGAGGAGAATCCACAATGACTAAAATACACAGCTGCTTTTTAAAAATTTTTAATTACACCCATCAATGAATCCGATCCCAAGGCTGTAATTCTGAAGTGGATATTTGCCCTGCAAGTACACCATGTTACATAACAAAAAGCATTGTATCAATGTATTTAGCTAACTAGCTGAATCGGGGGTGGAAGAGCGTGCAGAAAAGTGGTCACTGAAGTATTTGCTCATCAAGGTCACTGCAAGTACAAGGTCGTATTGACTTAATGAAAAATCAGGAGTGTAATGTCCCCGAGCATCATAAATTAAACATCACCAAACATCACTACTTTAGAGAGTCAACACAAGCATTAATCGTTGAACTTTCATCCTTGAGTGACTGCCAACCCACCCAAACTCTTCTTCATCAGTTTTGCCTAAACAATGTTAGTGCTTTAACCAGGCACCACATTGTTGTTGGTGATGTTGCAAAGAATATGATGTAAGAATTAGAGGATGATTATGGGATGTACACACTTGGAGAATTATAGTAATACAGTATTATACTCCACCCCCAAACACAGACAACATAAATAAATAAGGCCATTTTGATCTGTTCTTCATTTCAATTTAGTTATATAATACTTAAGTTAGATAGAAAAGGAGTGGCAACATTTATCACAAATAAAAAATGGCAATTTTACCAGGGGTGTGTAGACTTTTTATATTCACTGCACCCTATTTAATTTCTTACCCTGGGTTTAAGAGGAAGAGGGGAAAAAAGCACCACTCCACATGAGGGGAATGTGCAGGAAATAAGTGTGTATAGGCTGAAAAAGCTTCTCCACACATAAATGAGAATACTAATTTCCAATACACCACTTCCCTCAAGATCATCATGATTCGATCCCACAACCCCCCACACTCCTTTCAAATCGTAGAGATCACGGACACCATGGCCTAGTGTAAACCCAGAATTATTTGTGATAAAAGAACCTTTTTGATACAAAACAAAATTAATATCGAGTTGGTCAATTTGCTCACAACTGTATGACTGTAACCATTTGTCTAATCCAGTCTGCTAACTAACTGTGTTTAATAAATGAGATAACCCTTAAACTCCATAAACAAACATTCATGAATCAGCAGTAAATGGGAACACTGATGGCCAACGTGCAGTTGCATCAAAGCACTGTCAGACTACCATCAGGGCATACACACACACACACACACACTCACATACACGTGTTTGGACAAATAATGAATCTAGTGGAAAGTTTTATAAATTCTATGACAAAAGCATTTCGTCAAAAGGTGTTTCGTCATTTATCCTTCACAGACAAAAGACATGTCAACATGTGCTAAGAATTAAATAAATTATTATTTCTGTGAGGTATTTTAAAAACTCCTTTCACTCTGTGTTTATATTCATAATAAAATGTAAACTGCCGGTTCTAACACTGAGCTTTTTAAAAAGAATTAATTAATCAATTAATTAATTTTTAATCTATAAAGAACATTAAATGTCATTTTTGACCAAAGTCATTATTTGAGGATCAGTGTTATAAAACGGAAAGAGCACCACTAAGGTCTGGTTAATGATCAATACCCACCTCACACTAGGTAGATTACATAATTGCACATGATGAGTAACAGTCACTTGCTTTGCACTTCACCTATACTTGCATCTCTTTGTCGGAACATATTCAAAGTCCTCAGAGTCTGGTGTATCTGATTCAGAGCCTGAATACAATAAATTGACATCAAACGACTCATCTTCATCCAGCTCTTCCTCTTCAGGTGACTGCCCTGGAGTACAGTTTGGCAGTGTGGCCTGGTGACACTCCTCTGGGGTCAGTCTGTAGAGCTTTACTTGAGGCTGCAGCCATTTACACACCAAGAGGAAAGCCTGAGTCTCTAAAGACAACCTCATTTTTCCTGTTAGGTCAACGCTCGGCTCTAAAAGAGCATGTGAGTCTAAAGAAACCGGTGCATCATTATGACTTGAAGTCAGAGTCACTCCTGGGGCAGCGGAAGAGGAGGAGGAGGATGAAGACGAAGGATGGAATGAAGACTGCGGACATGTTTTCTTAAAGAACAGCACGGGTGAGGATTCCAGCTCTGCCGAGGCTGTAATTTGTGCAATTTTGTTTTCTATATCAGTTGAAGATGCAGATGTTTGAGATAATGAAGGCTGAAAGGAACATGGTGGTAAAGAAGTGACCAGCTCTTCCGAACATACTGGAGAAGATGAAACTTGCATCATCAATGCGATGTTGCCTTTTTGACCTACGGAGGGACTACAATAATGTACTTGTCCTGGAGATGTCTGGGAAGAAGCCATCAGCTGTGGTGGAACAACCTGTCGCTGTTCATCCACTGAAAGACATGAGAGAGACTCGTGCTGTGAAGACGGAGAAATATTTGTAGAAGATGAATCATGGAGAGGCGATGATGTGGTCAGACTGTGAGGTGTGGCCTGGAGATGTGCAGGGTGAGGGGATGGAGGGGTGCACTCCACATGCAGCAGTGAAGTTTCACCGTCCTGACTCCTTCGCTCCTCAGAACATTCTTGAAGGATACACTTCATTCTCTTGCCATGTCTGGAGCACAGATGCTCAGTTACGTCATCTTCAGCTTGCGTCTCTTCGGCAGCAAGTGTCACTTCAGTTCTTTGAGGACACCTTTCTTTAAGCACAGACGAATGTTTATCATCCTGGTCTAAATTATGCCTCTTCTTTGGACTTGTCATCCATTTTCCCATCCTCTTATCTCTATTCAGCCAGGAGCTCTGAGATGATGCCTGTGACATCCAGTCTTCCTCGGCCTCTTCTAGAGATGACCTAAGAGCTACGCCAAGAGGCTCGAACACTGGTCCATCAAGTGGAGCTCCTTTTGGCTCCTGACACATGGCTGTACAAGTTTTATGATCCACATGGCTTTCCATAGCTTAAAAAAACCCCAAAGACAAGAACATATACAGCTAATTTAGAATTTTGAAAACAATTTACTTTGAGAAATACTTCACTGAGACTTACCACATCTCAACAGTTTCTTTAGAGCTGTGGCCGGAGACGCACTATTACAGGTAAATAACTGCTGCAGTAACTCCTCTCTTCCCTTCAACGGCCCCGATTGTTTAAGAACCTGAGAGAGTTGAAATATTCACTTGAATTCAGCTGAATTTTTACAATAAACAAAAAGCCATAATCCAGCTGTATGTAACATTTAATTTAGATTCCTAATGAGCAAGCCAGAGGTAAAAACAGTAAAGAAAACCTCCCTGAGGAAACCATCCTGTTCTGAGGTATAACACATGCTTATCATTACTTCCCCAATAATAAAGACTAAGTGTGTTGAAACCATGTTCAGTTCCATCAAGCATCATGTGCTTTAGATTTGTATCAGAAGTTGTTTGGATTATCCACTGAAGAAAGCGAAACTCTGTACACGGCTTTACCTGATCAATGTAGGTGGGTTGTGGAAGAGCTTTGTCCAGTTTATCTAGGTAATGTAACAGCCTCTCTTCCAACTTCATGATGTAGCGTTCGCCATACTGCTCTTCCATCCGATTCTATGAGGCACGAAAATAAAAATGCTAAAGCTAGCAAAAAAACTTGAGAATGTTATCTGTTCTACTTTTTTATTATTACAAATATTTTTAAAAAATACTCTATTTTTACTCTAAACATTTAGTGTCAGACTGTATTTATTATAAATGGTCTTTACGGTGCCAAAATGTTCACCCCCCTTGCCTTTTACATGGAGAGGAGGTTAAAATATCAGCCTGTTTTCATGAAGGTGGTCAATAATTCTGGAGGTGACTGGGTATAATGAATCACTCCAATGACATCAGAACATTTTTACTCACTCTGATATAGTTTTTGCGCATCTCTGGGTTTCTCAGCAGTAACTGAGCAAAACTGCTAAAGTCCTGCTGGGCCTTCTGCATCAGCTCCATATGCCTACGACTCTGCAATGATAAAACAAACTCAACCATCCTCATATACAGCACATACGTGGAAGTCTGGCAAACTTGGTCAATTCATCTTACGTTTCAACAAATACCCCATAAATATAGACATAATATAAGAAAACATTTATTTAGATTCAGACACTCAACTCAATTAAAGTATCTTTTGCAATACTTTAACATCCCGTGAGAATATTTTTCCAAATTACTGTAAAAATTGGATTTAGTGAAACAAAGACTGACACTTATAACTCAAATGTGCATCACACTTTCAAAGCTCAAATTCATTAGTCAATCCCAATAAACAGTGTGCAGACCTTTAGCCTTGTATCTTCATTAGTTCTTGAGACATAGGGGTTTGAACAGGTGGGTGTGACTTGGATTTCACCGTTCACTTCCATATGCCATAACTTTTATGCTATTTAAGTTAGATGCAAGCAGTTTTCAGAAATTGTTCTTCAGTACATTAAAACTTCAGTACTTTATTAACTGCAAGCATTAAACTCCGCATCTGATTATTGACCATTTTATAGCATGTTAAAATCTGCAAAAAAAAAAAAAAAAAAAAAAAACATTTTTAGACTTTGGAG
>JAOUQZ010000031.1:6836788-6847678 GCA_028564935.1 Neosilurus hyrtlii
TATGTAAAGCTGCTTTGTGACAATGTCAATTGTAAAAAGCGCTATACAAATAAAACTGACTTGACTTGACTTGACTGGGTGAAGGCAGGGTACACCCTGAACAGCTCACCAGACCATTGCAGGGCCAACGAACACAAAGTTATTGGTACTGTGGATTACAGCATACAGTACCTGGCATTTTTCATGTTTTGTTGCCTCACAACCTGAAATTAAAATTGTTTGAAGGTTTACATCATTTTATTTACAGATCATGCCTACAACTTTGAAGATTCAAGATTTTTTTTCTGTGTGTGAAGCAAACAACAAATAGGACAAAATAACAGAAAACTTCAGTGTGCATAAATATTCACCCCCTAAAGTCAGTACTTTGTAGTTCCACTTTTTGCAGCAATTACAGCTGCAAGTCGCTTTGGATAAGTCTCTATGAGCTTGCCATGTCTTGCCACTGGAATTTTTGCCCATTCAAAACTACAAAACAGTTCCAGCTCCTTCATGTTGGATGGTTTCTGCTTATGAACAGCACTCTTCAAGTCTGACCACAGATTCACCATTGGATTGAGGTCTTTTTTTTTCTAGGCCATCCCAACACAATGAAATGTTTCCCCTTAAACCAATCGAGTGTTGCATTAGCAGTATTCTTCCTGCTGGAAGGTGAACCTCTGTCCCAGTTTCAAATCACAGGCAGACTGAAACAGGTTTTGCTCAAGAATATCCCTGTATTTAGCACCATCCATCATTCCCTTGACTCAGAGCAGTTTCCCAGTCCCTGCTGCTGAAAAACATCCCCACAGCATGATGCTGCCACCACCATGTTTTCCTGTGGAGACGGTGTTCTTGGGGTGATGGAATGTGCTGGGTTTGCACCAGACATAGCGTTTTCCTTGGTGGCTGAAAAGTTCAATTTTAGTCTCATATGACAAGAGCACCTTCCTCCATACATTTGGGGAATCGCCCACATGATTTTTGGCAAACTCAAAATTGGCTTCTTATTTTTAACACTAAGCAATGGCTTTTTTCTGGCCACTTTTCCATAAACCCAGCTCTATGGAGTGTATGGCTTATTGTGGTCCCACGCACAGATACACCAGTCTCTGCTGTGGATCTCTGCAGCTTCTTCAGGGTTACCTTTGGCCTCTCTGATTAATGCCCTCCTTGCCTGGTCTGTGAGTTCTGGTTGGCGGCCCTCTCTTGGCAAGTTTCTTGTGGTACCACGTCCTTTCCATTTAAATATGTTGGAGTTGATGGTGCTCTGGGGATCAGCAAAGATTTGGATATTTTTTTATAACCCAACCCTGACTTGCACTTCTCAACAACTTTGTCCCTGACTTGTTTGGAGAGCTCCTTGATCTTCATGGTGTGATGCATCTTGCTTAGTGGTGTTGCAGCCTCTGGCTCCTTTTCAGAAAAGGTGTGTTTATTCTGACAGATCATGTGACACTCAGATTGCACACAGGTGGACTTCATTTGACTAATTATGTGACTTCTGAAGGTAATTGGTTGCACCAGAACTTTTGAAGGGCTTCATAGCAAAGAGGGTCAATACATATGGACATGGCAATTTTCTTAAATTATTTTTTTACATGTGTTTTTCATTTCACTTCACTAACTTAGACTATTTTGTGCGGATCCAAATTCAGATAAAAAAAATTAAATTACAGGTTGTCATGTAACAAAATATGTAAAAAGTCAAGGGGGGGATGCTTTTGCAATGCACTGTAACTTCAGGAAAAGGAAAAAAAACCTGGTGAGGGAACAATTGTTTATAACAGCAGCTATACCATACAGTACCAGTCAAAAATCTGTACACACCCATTCATTCCAAATAAAATAGGAGATGTGTCTAAACGTTCGACTGGTACTGTGTGTTTATTTTTATATATATATATATACATACACACACACACACACACATATATTTTCATAATTATCTAGATACATATATGGGAAAAAATATTCTACTCACAATGTCCTGAGATTTTCTGCAACATCCAATTTTTTTAAGTGTCCAACTATACCAAACTATCAGATAACCACAGTCTAACTATACATAACCACCCTTAGAATAAAAATTACACTCACCCCACTGCCCAAAAATGCAATAACAGGTTGAAAAAGGTGTGATCATGGATATGTCTAATGATTTACAGAAATGACCTTCTATCTGCACTGATAATAAAACCAATAGCTTGCTGCATTGCAGCCCTGAACAGATTGGTTAGCATTTACCCGACACAGCAACGGCGAGCTTTGACCACAGATGGATTAACATTATTACTCGAATTGTATTGACCAAAAGCTTGGCAGCTCGAAAACTGCAACTTTTGATTCCACACACGTGATGAAGTAAGCAATCTGCTGCTTTATGTAACAGACACTTGGCTCCTACAGTTCTCATTCAGGCTGATTCAGTACTTTCCTGTCACGCTCAAACTGTCTTTCCCTCAGAACTCAAGGAGTAAAAACATGATTAGTGGTGCAGATAGTGGGTGGTAATAATCAGAAAAACTCAATAAAAAATATCATTTCACAGACGAGAGCAGCAAAATTTAGAACAGGATGAACAGATGTCACTTCAGAGATCAGATATTTTCCATTTCATCTGGATTGTACTAAGGTTTGGGACCGAGTCTGTTTCTAAACTACTCAGTTATACTGCCGTATTGGTAACATCCATCACATAAATCCAGAAATATCTGACTGTAGCCTGTTTGTTATGTAACCCATCTGTGGCAGGAGACCACCCGTGATGATACTTGGGTGGCTGATCATTATCAGAACAGCAGGGGTCCTGATGTGGTGAATTCTGAGTGGAGACAACTACAAATCTGCACACAACACTGTTAGAAACTCACAAAAATAGATAGAGAAACAAATGAGCTTTAGATAATTTTAGTTAAAGACTAGATTATGGATTTGTATACAACTTAAACCTACATCTAGTTGTGCAGGGAGGCTGGAGTCTATCTCAAACAGCTCTGGGTGAAGGCGAGGTACACCCTGAACAGCTCGCCAGTCCATCACAGAGCCAGCACACACAACCATTCACACTAAATCTCACATCTAGGCCAGTGAATGTAATGTGGGTGTTTTTGGACTGGGGGAGGAAACCGGTGTACCCGGAGAAAAACCATGCAAGCGCAGTGAGAACACGCAAACTCTACACAGAAACGCCCCAGCTTAGGACTCAAACCCAGCACCTCCCTGCTGTGAGGTGGACATAGAACCCCTTTTAAAATCGATGTCCTTTAATTACTTTCTCAATATTTTTTGCCCTATGACGGGTCCTATGATAACATTTCATCTCCTTTTGACTATCATGGTGTAAAATGAAAGGGAAGATATTTAGCTATTTCTATTTTTCAGACCCATAAATGTTGTCAGTGTTGAATAGCAATGTTGGACGACACCAGAGTGTCCAATAATGAGATTAGCTCGTGTTAAGGAGACCAATTAGAATAGGCCACCAATCAGAGTAGGTACAAGGAGTGAAAAGAACATAAATGGGAGGAGGAAGCCGAACAGGCCGTCCAGCATACACCCTCAAAAATCAGGGTTTTTAGTGTAGGTGGGGAAGCAGCTTCCTGAAGACCTGTGGAGTTTTTTGGAATACGAAATCATACTTTGGTGCCTCACTGGTGTCCAAAATGAAAAGAAAAAAAAATGAAAAAGGTCTGAAAATGTGTAGACTGTTATACCTTTAAAGAGCCATAAATATAAAGCATTCTGCCATGCCACAAACACTCCAATGTTATTCAACTTGGTTGTTCACTGTCCCATGACCTTCATATGTAACTGCCTGCAATACAGTAAACACCATCTGCACCAATTCCTTTTTTTTTTTTTTTGCTCTTGCAAAATCTCAGATGCATAACTCTAATCAGTGGTTAGAAGCCAAAGTGAGCATGATTAACCACGTTCTCCAAGGAGGAAGGTCAGCATTGCTCTTGCCTCAGTTATTATGGGTCTTATGTAAGATTATGTTTTCAGAATAGGCTGGTTAGCTCTGGCTTGCACTTAAACAAAAAATGTTTAAGTGTGTTCAGTTGCCCTGTGATTCATCAAGTGATTGATTTATACTCCTCAAAACAGGCATTTGATAGCCAAGACATTAAGCATTCTGGAACGGGGTGGGCAAAATATTTTAAATTGGCTGATCATGGACACACATTCCAGCAACCATGGATCTTTGCTTTAGATTGGGGTTATCTGTACTCTTTACACTCCTGACTGAGAACCTGGGTGGAATTCCCTCTCTTAGATTATGCAATAAGATACTATTTATAGAATTAGTAGTTTATAGAATTAGTTGGAGTTGGGAATTGGCAACAAAACTTGGACAAAGATATGACTCTGAGTATAAGGGTGGACATCATTTGAGCCCTGCAAACACCTCTACCATAGACGAAAACTATCCATCCATCCATCTTCTTCCACTTGTCTGAGGTTGGGTTGCAGAGGCAAAAGGGTGGGAAACTAGGATGGGAAACTCTGGCATCTCTCTCCCCATCAACACTCTTCAAGAACTCCAAGGCATTCCCAGGCCAGAAGGGACATACAATCCCTCCAGCAGGTTCTTGGTCTGCCCTGGGTCCTCCTCTCAGTTGGATGTGCCTGGAACACCTCTGAAGGGAATCGACCAGGATGCATTCTAATCAGATGCCCGAACCACCTCAGCTGACAATGCACAACTGCCTCAGCCCTACCTTGAGTTCCCCCAGATGTCTGATCTCCTCACCCTATCTCTAAAGGCTGAGCCCACACTCCCTCTGAAGGAAACTAATTTCGGCCGCTTGTATCCGTGATCTCCGTGATCATGACCATTGGTGAAATTGGGAACGCAGATAGACCGGTAAATTGAAAGCTTTGCCTTTAGGCTTAGCTCCCACTTTACCACACCGGACCGATGCAGTGCCCTCATTACTGCTGACAAAAAAAAGTGAAGCGGATCTTGACATCAACAATTCGTTTGTACAGTTTATTTCTTCTGCTTCAGATAAGAATCTTTAATCCAAAATGCTTTATAAACAGAGTTTATGGCTCAAAAACAAGAGAAAGAACCAACCATTAGCATAAAACCAAAGGTTCAGGGTCAGCAGGCTGTACCGTCTTCATAAAGTTACCGTCTTCCCACTGCGTCACAGTTTAAGGCCAAACGGTACATCAGCACAACATTAAAAAAACAAAAAACAGACAGCATTTAAAACATTATTTAATATCATTAAAAAACATCACTATTAACTCAGTGTTCATGACAACACGTGTTGCTACAGTGTGTTTTAATTTTGTCAATAAGAAATGTACATCCTGATTTTAAAGGGCAGAAGAAAGAGCAGAATAACTAAAGTGAAAGAAAAGGACTATAAAAGGATGAGGATGCGCTCTTCATGCACAGCATCCGGGTTTCATTTTCAAGTCGAGTTTTCGTTTTCATCGGTTACTTCTGCGTGTGCAGCAGCCGCCCCTCCGTGTCCGTACCGGCGGTGATGACTTTTAGCGATGAGACGCAGTAGAGCTGCAGCCTACAGCGTTTCATATTGCAACATCCACTAATCTAGTTCTGTTGTTCACACACTCATGGATATACAAAATATCTTTAAAAAAACAGATAAAAAAAAGACCCAATTAAATCATTTCATCCCATTCATAAGAGTACCACGAACGTACAGACACCGGCGAAATAGAAGTTAAAACAAACAGAGATTTGATGAGACGGAGTACGGCCGAGTTGATCCTGTTAATTAAATATACAGCATTGCCCCACCGTAGCATCCAGTGGATTCTTCATATACAGTGATCCCATCATTCTGTTGAGCTGTGTGAGAGCGCACACACACGCACACACACGCGCACACACACAAACACACACACAGACATTCCCTAGAATCCCTGACTTCTGAAACTCTACAGGTCCCTTCCCAGTAAAACCAAGGGTAGGGATAACGGAGGGTGGGGAAAGGATGCCGTGGGGTTTAGGGTAGAAGAAGAGAGAAGACAGATGGCGCTGTGCTCTTTCATGCTGAGCTAGCGGTTGTTCTTGGTTGCCTCTTTCGCTGCCAGGATCAACGGCGTCAGGCTCGAGAGCGGCTTGGCCACCTTCAGGAACTGATGCTGAGGAGAGGAAACCAAGGCACATGTCATACACCCGACACATACATATTTTCCCCTCATTTCCTGAGCTAATTTACTTACTATCCATCATTTCAGGAGGTACTACATTTGTACTGATCTGTTCAATGTTTTCAACTCAGCAACTCCTTCCACACACACACACACCCTCACACCCCAACCCCCACCACCCCTAAAGCAGTCCGTGCTTTGTTTCAGCTTAGTAGACTTATTAAACCAAATGCCTGATTTGCTGATGCATTATACTAAACTAAATGCATTATACTCATGAAGGTGCACTGCTCAGTAACAGCTTTATATTCGAAACGCTCTCCGTGTGCAAAGCTTGAGTCATATATCAGTCCTGAGTCACGTTCTGTACTTTCAGTTCCCTAGTGTCCCAGAGGGAACACGTCCAGGTTGTTGCGAAACAGATCGAACTATTCTAAATCAGCACTGTGTGGGAGTGATAGGGAGGAAAAAGAAAAGGAGGAGGAGATATTCAACTGCGACTCACGAAGGAATTCAGGGAAGGGCTGAATATAGAAGTTTCTGGAACATTGAGTACATCTCAAGCGAGTGTTCAAAGAGAAATACTACAGAATTACTGGGTTATCCCTTGATTACAAGCCATTTTTGGGTTTTTATCTTTTTTTGCAAATAGCAGACTGGAACTGAGGATCTGGATATTATTTTTATTTTAGAGGTGATTACTTTTGTCAGTGTATTATACTGTATAGACTACAACTGTCTATACAGGGCGGCACGGTGGTGCAGTGGTCAGCACGTCCGCCTCACAGCTAGAAGGTCCTGGGTTCGGTTCCCAGGCTTGGCGAGGGTGTTTCTGTGTGGAGTTTGCATGTTCTCCCCGTGCTAGCGTGGGTTCCCCCTGGGTACTCCAGTTTTCTCCCAGTCCAAAGACATGCACATTAAGCTAATTGGCAGTTCCAAATTGCCCCTAGGTGTCAGTGTGAATGTGGATGGTTGTATGTGTGTTGGCCCTGCACCCGCCCCCACCCAGAGTCGGCTGAGATGGGTGCCAGCCTCACTGTGACCCTAATTAGGATTAAGCGGCTTAGAAAATGAATGAATGAATGTAACCGATCAGATTGACAGCTTTGAGCTACTTGCAACTGAACAGACTAAAAGTGACCCAATAAAACCTCTCAAAGGTAAATCTTTTGTTGTTTTTTTTTTTTTTTTACCTTTTATATTATTTTCACACACGAAACGTCATTCAATCCAGTTTTTATTCATCATGATTTAAAGATGATCCTCCAAATGGTGGCTGTCATTGTCCATACATGCTTGGAGGTGATTACTGAAGGCTGCCGTGGTTCGACGGATCAGAAACAGCTGTGATCTCCTTCTGAATAACAACCACAAATCTAGTACCACTAGTACCGTCAGCGAATGCTGACGAACATAAATTTTGGGCTTTGTCAGGAATCCTAACAGGTTGCTAAACAATTCGCTTTTTAAAAAGTTTTGAACACGTTCATTATTTCTTGGTGAATTTATTTTTTCAGTACAGCAAAACAGCTGTAAGACAAGTTGCTAACGTTATTTTTGGTTTGCCAAGTACTGAACACAGTGCTGGGGAGGGTTTGCTCCCCTTTGTTGTTTTACAGGGTTGGGTCCATCAATAGGGGTAAGGGTGGTTATATTCCAAGATTCGCCTGGAGTTTAAACAGAACAAGTTGGCAAAATGTCCCAAAAGTTCCTAGACAGTGGCAAAATAGGAGCAAATAGTAGCTAATCATCACAAACACTGTCGCTAACATGCTAACAGTTGCTAACGTTCACCAGATGTCTTTGGCAAAAACTTTTACTTTTATTTACGCGCAAATGTTGCTAATTGTTGCTAAAATGAATGGCCGAACCCTGACATTTACCAACATTCATCAGGAAAGTTGGTGAATCCAGAATTCGCCATGTTTGACAGCATTTGGCGTTCCATGAGATACAGGCTTAAGGGCTTCAGCAAGGCTTTTTTTTAATGTGGGAGGGTTTTTTCTGGCTCACCCTGTATATATTAGAAATGTACAGAGCTATAAGTCGCATTCTATACTTACTACCACAATGGTTCTCTGTCCTCACACTCTATACATCTATGTGTGTGTGTGTGTGTGTGTGTGTGTATATCAATAAACTATCAATGTACATAAATGTAATGCAAACAAATTGATAAAAATGAAGTTTATAGTAAACAATGCTAAGGTGTCATTGGAGCCAGAGCTTCAGTAGCGCACATGGCCGACTATTTTAATCACGAATACGATCCCCATTACCTGAAAGAATAGGATATTTTCCGAAATGTAAAAAACAATAAAAATTTCATGCAAACTGTTATATAACTGACGAAACTACAAACAGCATTTTTATTTTTAAATATCTGATGCCGGGAACATATTCAACAAAAGTTGGGACAGAGGCATATTTGACATCGTCTTTCCATTTAATTACACTTTCTAATTGTTTGGGAACTGAAGATAACTTTTGCAGTTTTGCAAATGGAATTTTTTTGGTCTATTCTTGGATGACTCAATACTTCAGCTGCTCAACAGTCCGTGGTCGCTGTTGTCTAATTCTCATCTTTATGATGCGCCATATATTTTCAAAAGGAGACAACTCTGGACTGGCATCTGGCCAATCAAGCGCACACACACACACACACACACACACGCTGTCTTCAAAGCCAAGCTGCTGTAGCTCACGCAGAACGAGACCTGGCACTGTCCTGCTGAAATGTTCTGGTTAGAGACGCTACCTTGACGGTAACACATGTCTCTCTAAAACCCCAAGAGACAATATGGCTCAGCATCAATGGGACTTTGACACATATACGACTTACTCTTGAATATGCTGTAAGATTTTTCAATCTTATTTTAACTCTGTCACAACTTTTGTTTAGTTTGTTACCGGTACCAAATTCTCGCATACTTGTTTATATTTACAAAATGCAATTAAGATGGTCAGCAAAATTATTGAAAATTGTTGCACTGTATTTAAATAAAGGTTTATGTTAGTTGATAAATCACAGATTTATTTTTTTTAATTTTATTTTCTGGAGATGGGGTTAATAAACACAGTATGTGTATAACGCAGATCTAATCACACTTTATATAACATCTCATGAAGAATGACTACAAGTACAGTTTCCCTGCATACACTTTCACACTACCTGTAGAAGCTCTTTGGCAGAACCTCTCTTCTCCACATCCATCTCTAAACAGCGGTTGAGGAAATCTCGGAATACAGACGACAGCTTCTCTGGGTTCTGTAGCTCTGGAGTTCCATTAGTGGCGATAAGATACAGCGCCTACACACAAAAACATTACTGTGTTCATTTGCATCAAACCCTAAATAAAACTAACAGCACAGAAATCGTTTACTCGGCTGTAAATAAGCTATGCTTTAATAAATTAAAACGTCATGGAGACTAAAGCATACTAATTTAATTAATTCACATAATTTAATTTGTTCCGGCCTCTTGCATTATTGACTGAATTATTGGCCGAATCAGTGGGCAGCCATATTGCGGCAGTAGAGAGCTGTTGGGGGTTAGGTGCCTTGCTCATGGGCACTTCAGCCGTGAAGGGGGAGGAAAGGGAGGTGCTATTTACCCCCCACCCCACCCCACCCCACCCCACCCCACCCCCCATCACACATTTTTTCCTGCCGGTATGGGAATTGAACCAGCGACTTTTTGGTCCCAAACACACTTCTCTTACCATTAGGCCACACCTGACCCACAATGTATTAACAATTTATTCTGAAGTACCAGAGTGCCTCAAGACACGCCGGAGTTTGTCATTAACTTTAAATAGACTGAACTCTAGAAAAAAGGAGACATGATTTGGCTAACCTGTGGATTATTAATTAGAGATTGCTCTTACCCTCAGAGGATTCTCATTAAGGTATGGAGGTTCTCCCTCGATCATCTCTATAGCCATGATGCCCAGAGACCAGATGTCTACTTTAGGTCCATAAGCCTTGCGGGTTACAACCTCCGGGGCCATCCAGTACGGAGTACCGACCATGGTGCTACGTTTACTTTGTTCGGGAGTGATCTGGGCGCAGAAACCGAAATCAGCTGCCGAAACAAACACACACACACAAACACACATACATACAAATGTAACAGTCAGAAGCAGGTATTGATGACAGTGTTCCAAACAGGTTGTCTTAGCATGGTGCAGCACCATGCCCTTCATGTGTGTGCCCTACCTTTTATTTCATGTGCCATGCCCTTTTTACTTAACCGCCATGCAGCTATGTGGTTATTTACATGCTATTTTTCTGCAAGCGCCTGCCGTTATTTTCCCTGCCTCCATGACCCCGGCAACTAGGAACATTTAGTCAACAGGAATTTTTTTTCTTAACTGAACGTCCACGTGCAGCACGCCTCAGCGTGCTTTTAAATGCTTTTCCCTGCCTCCATGATCCCCGCTTAAACCCGGCAACTAGATCTGCCACCTCGGAACTATTCCTCAGCAGGATTTTTTTTCTTAACTGAGTGTTCATGCACAGCGCGCATCAGCTCGACTTGTCTTCTGTGTAGATTCTTCAGCAAATCGACTAACTAGTTTCTATAAAAGGATTTAATTTAGTACAGAATTTCAGACTAATCTAACCTTATTATATAATATTATAGATAATCAACCCCTCCTCGAATCACCCCCTTATCGTGGTGAAGGGGCTTGCATGTCCTAATGATCCTGGGAGCTATGTTGTCGGGGGCATTATGCCCTTGGTAGGGTCACCCAAGGCAAACAGGTCCTA
>JAOUQZ010000031.1:6862971-6877751 GCA_028564935.1 Neosilurus hyrtlii
GTCTGAGTATGGCGGCAAATGAACAGACTTTTATTGACTTACCTGCAAATGTCCGTTCCAGCTAGTGATCGGTGTGTGTAAGTTCGCTCTGTTTGACGTGTCTGTGGTCTACGAAATGATTTTGAATACGGTAGTTCAGTTTTTGAAGACTGGCATCGGGTGCCCGGTCGGGCATGTTGTACTCTGCATTTTATTGATTTTTGGTGCCCCTAAGGTCAGACAGTGTGACTTCGGGCATTCGGGCACCCGCTGGAACACGCCAAGCCAACATCCAGGACTAGTGGTCATGGAAGACTATTTGTCGTGTTGCCCCATGTTTCCTGAAGTCTGGGCAAGAAAGTTGCTCAATTCCACTTCACAAAAAAGGGTCCTCCCCTTTTACCCCATCCTCCTATCCCTCCTCTCCTGCTGTCAATCCTTCATTCCTCTACCTTGTGATCATCAGTCACTCCCCAAGTTTTGTCTTTTACTTCCCTCCTTCTGTCCTTTAGTCAGTGCCCACCAACAAACCTCTCAAACCTTCACATCACTCTCCTACCCTTCGACGTCGCTCCCATACCCTTCGACGTAGCTCCCCTTCTCTTCCACAACGCTTCCCTACCATTCCACTTTGCCCCCTACCCTTCCACGCAGATCTCTTACCCTTCAGTATCGCTCTCCTACTCTTCCACTTCGCTCTCCTACCCTTCCACGTTGCTCTCTTACCCTTCCATATCGCTAGCCTACCCTTCCACTCTGCTCTCTTACCCTACACCATGTCACTCTCCTACCTTTCACGTTGCTCTCTTGCCCTTTCACGTCATTCTCCTACCCTTCCATGTCATTCTTCTACCGTTCCACGCTACTCTCTTACCCTTCCACGTTGTTCACCTACCCTTTCACACCACTCTCCTACCCTTCCACATCGCTCTCTTACCCTTGTCGCTTTCCTACCCTTCCACTTCAGTCTCCTACCCTTCCACTTCGCTCTCCTCCCTTTTCACGTCACTCTCTTACATTTCAAAATCATTCTCATTGCTCTCCTCCCCTTCCACAACAGTAGGAGACTTACCCTAACCATAACCACTACCTTAAAATTAAAACATGTCTTCAGCCTAAAATCTAATGATAATTACGTCATGTTGACTAGTGTTTTGTCCCCATTAGTCAGCATAATGTGACTAGGTAAACAGATTTAGGTCCCCACATCATGATGAATACCCAAAAAATTCCTGTTTTTGTTCCACTAACACTGTGGAGACAAAGTACACAGAGTGGCATTTTCATGGAATAAAAATAAACCTGAACATGCATAAATCTGTTTCTTTACTTTGCTTGGACACACATGGCTGATTCAGACTGCTCATTATAAAGTGTTCCCAACCATAGCTACCTGAGCCATGAAGGGGGAAGGGAAAACAAGTAAGGGGAAAAAGAACTAGAGTGAGCAGAGGTGAAGAATTGGGAGGGGGGAGGGAGGGTAAAAGAAAGGAGAGAGTGATGCGAGTGTCAGTTGGATTAAAACAGGAACAAAAGTAGAAAGTTCTACTCACAGATTTGGTGTGTTCAGGTCGGGGGGCGATCACGGGTGGCGGCGTGGCCTCGTCTTCATCTTCGTCTTCGGATACGGTTGCCACGGCGGGGGTTTCTGATACAGCTTTGAAATTCTGTAGATGAAAAGGGAGACTGAGGAGGCAGGCACTACACCTAGGCTTTACACTTAGGCTTCTTTTTGAAGTCTTCTTTAAAAAAAAACAGACAAAGCAACACAAAACTGTCCTATCATGCTTCTCCTCAAAAGCCCAGACAACACTGTGTGTAGAGCGCACAGTAAGCAAAAAGAAAAAACGCTGATTCACAGGGAAGCGTGTGTGCCTGCGGTAGAGTGTATGTCACTGAAGCCTCGGCTGCAGATTTCATATGGATTTCTGGTCACCTAAAATCATCTTCACACCAGTCTACTGCGTACACTTACAGGCTTTAATAATAAGTTAGCTATTTGGTTTGGGTTAAATTTCCAAGGACTGTAACTAAATAAGAGCGGCACTGTGGTGTAGTGGTTAGCACATCCACCTCACAGCAAGAAGGTCCTGGGTATCTCGATGTGGCTTCTACAAGCTCTCTGCTTGCGCGGGTTTCCTCTGGGTACTCCATTTTCCTACCACAGTTCAAAGACATGCACATTAGGCTAACTGACTGTTCCAAATTGACCCTAGGTCTAAGTGTGAGTTGAGTGTGAATCATTGTGTGTGTTGGCCATGCGCTGATCTGGTGAGCTATTCTGGGTGTAACCTGCCTTTGCCCATTGATGGCTGAGATAGGCTCCAGCCTCCCTATGACACTAGTGGGATTAAGTGCCTCAGCAATTAGTGAGTGTAACTGAATAAACCAAAAGGAGAAAACATTTTGGTGAAAAGAAAAAGATATGAAGGGCTGAGAGCCACAAAAAAAAAATTAAAAATTAAAAAGATATGTCATCTTTTGACAGGTGGGGCAGTCGCGGCCTAATGGTCAGAGAAGCTGCTTTGGGACCGAAATGTCGCTGGTTCGATTCCTGAACCAGAAGAAAAATGTGGCAGTGGGGGAGTAAGCAGCACCTTTCACCCTTCCTTCACATTCATGGCTAAAGTGCCCTTGAGCAAGGCACCTATCCCTCAACTGCTCTCCGGGCGTCCCAATGTGTGACAGTCCACTGCTCTGAGTGTGTGTACTCACTGTTTAAGCACATGCGTGTGTGCTCACTTTGGATGGGTAAAATACCAGAAGTCAAAATTTCCCTTGTGGAATTAACACAGCATAAAATAAATAATAAATAAATAAATGTGAAGAAGATCCATGTGTGCCAGAATGATCTCTCCTACTATTGGCTTCAGATATTTTTTTTCCTCTTGTTGATCATCGATCCAAAAATCCAGAACATGAGTCCTGCAGTGCTGTGGCTTGTTTTTGTCTAAAGAAAATCACCATCCACGACTCAAAATACAAGTCATATTTGGTTCCTGCAGTTTCATCATTTCAGGTTAGCGATGACGATAAAAAAATCTATTTGGTTATGCATTCTTTTTGATTGGCTCCAAAAATCGACTGCAGGAACAGGAATGACTTGTTGCAAATGGTTACTTCAGTGTGAAGACGTGTGAACAAACTGTGCTATAAATATAATCAGTCTTCAGCACTTTCCAAATTAATTCTGCCACCTGGTTGAACCACTGGCATTCAGCATATACATCAATCAAAATCTTTTACTAGAATCATGAATACAAATAGAATCGGTACTTATGATATCATATCATTTGGTCGGTACTTAGGTATCGTAATATCGTGTCATGTGGTCGGTACTTAGGTATCGTGATATCCAATCATGTGGTTGGTACCTAAGTGTCGTAAAATCGTATCATGTGGTAGGTATTTAGGTATCGTGATATCGTATCATGCAGTCAATACTCAGGTATCATGATACTGTATCATGCAGTCGGTACCCAAGTGTCATAATATCATATCATGTGGTTGGTACTTGGGTATCGTAATATCGTATCATGTGGTCAGTACTTAGGTATCGTGATATCGTATCATGTGGTCGGTACTTAGGTATCCTAATATTGTGTCATGTGGTCGGTACTTAGGTGTCGTGATATTGTATCATGTGGTCGGTACTTAGGTATCCTAATATTGTGTCATGTGGTCGGTACTTAGGTATCGTGATATCGTATCATGTGGTCAGTACTTAGGTATCATGATATTGTGTCATATGGTCGGTAGTTAGGTATAGTAATATCGTATCATGTCTTCAGTACTTAAGTATCATATTGTATCATGTGGTCAGTACTTAGGTATCCAAATATTGTGTTTTGTGGACGGTACTTAGGTATCGAAATATCGTATCATGTGGTCAGTACTTAGGTATCGTAATATCGTATCATGTGTTTGGTACTTAGGTATCATGATATTGTATCATTTGGTCGGTACTTAGGTATCGTAATATCGTATCATGTGGTCGGTACTTAGGTATTATGATATTGTATCATGTGGCCGGTACTTAGGTGTCCTAATATTGTATCATATGGTCGGTACTTATGTATCGTAATATCGTATCATGTGGTTGGTACTTAGGTATCATGACATTGTATCATATGGTTGGCACTTAGGTATCGTGATATCGTATCATGTGGTCAGTACTGAGGTTTCATGATATTGTATCATGTGGTCAGTACTTAGGTTTCAAGATATCGTATCATGTGGTCAGTACTTAGGTTTCAAGATATTGTATCATGTGGTCAGTACTTAGGTATCATGATATTGTATCATGTAGTTGGTACTTAGATATCCTAATATTGTGTCATGTGGTCGGTACTTAGGTATCCTAATATCGTATCATGTGGTTGGTACTTAGGTATCATGATAATGTATCATGTGGTCGGTACTTAAGTATGGTAATATCGTACTATGTGGTCGATACTTAGGTATGGTGATATCATTTCAGGTGGTCACTGGTGATTCCCAGCCCTAATTCAGGGTGGGATCGATTTTTTGCTCTATTTTGAATTGATTTCTTTCAGTTGTCTGTGTTTTAATCCCACCGCAATGAGCCATGATTCAATCAATTTCCTTTACTCACTTAGGGTTGTGGTGAGGCTGGATCTCATCCAACACTGGGTGAAGGCAGGGTACATCCTGAACAACTCACCAGACCTTTGCAGGGCCAACACACTCACAACCATTCACTCACTCACACGTAGGGGCAATTTGGAGCAGCCAATTAGCCTAATGTGCATGTCTCTGGACTGTAGGAGGAAACCGGAATACCCGGAGAAAACCCACACATGCATGGGGAGAACATGCAAACTCATACAGAAATGCCCGAGCCCAGGGCTCAAACCCAGGATCTTCTTGTTGTGAGGTGGATGTGCTAACGACTGTGCCACTGTGCCACCCTCATACTTCAATTCAAATATACTAACGTTATGATTTGACAGAGCTGAGTGTGTAATTATTTGTGCACATATCTGAGCAGCCACTGGGACTGATGTTGTCTGTGTGCCAGTGTGAAATTGTGATAAACCTCATCCGCACACATGGTCACTAAAGACTTACCGGAAGATTGGAGGAGTTGTAACTGTCCAAAGTTTTATCTGAGAAAAAAGAACAGACAGGAAAGAAACCCCATGAGTACCGAATAGAATAAAACATTGATCTTGTCAGTCAGTGTGGTGTGTGTGTGTGTGGCCATGATTGCGCACAATAAAACTCTCACCGGTGAAGCTCATGTACTTCTGGCTGTTGGATGTTTCTTTAGAATCATAGAATTTCAATACGTCCAGAACGGCCTGAGGGTTCTTCTTCTGCTCCAGCTTAGTGATGTTCGACGTCTGGAGCAGACGAGCCCACTGCTCGGGCATACCCTACACCGACACATAAAAATCTTTACTTAGTTTGCTTTTCTTTATGTTTCCATGTAGTATACTGTAAACTAAACCTGTTAAAGAGAGTTAAAGAAGCTCTGTTACCCAACTGTTATGCATCTGGGTTCACCCAGAGGTCATGCATGAGTTTAAAAATTTTCAAAAACATAGGCTCCTGAGTGGAGCATTGACAAGGTACGTGACCATCAACCCAGAGACTGCAAGTTTGAATCCAGGTTGATGCCACAGCCATCCTTGACAGGGAGTCCATGGGAGCTAATTGGCCGAGCTCTTATGAGAGGGAGAAATGGCATACGCTCACTTCCCAGTCACTCACAGCGATCACCAGCCAATTATGGGCGTCTGTGAGCTTAATTCATACATGGGGACGGATAGCACTCTCCCTCAGAGTGTTAGGTGCATGCTTACATCCCAATAAGGAACAATGAAAAGTATGCACATGACATCACAGGAGGTGGAAGATCTTCAACCCTGGTCCTGGACAGCTACCTCCCTCAAGACTTTGGCTCCAACCCTAATCATGCAAACCTGACTATCTGATTATTGTCTTAACAAGTTTTTGACAAGTTGTTGTTGTATTTTGGATGGAGATAAAACCTTCAGAAAGGTAGCTCTCCAGGTACAGGGATGGAGTCCTCTGCTATGGGTACAGTTGGATGTGGTTACACTGAGTGGTAGTGTTATAAAAAAAAAATTATAATAAGTAATAAAATTATATAATATATTATTAGTATAATAATTATATAAATTATTTACACCAACAATTTCAACAAGAAAGGTCCAACTTAATTTTTTTTTTTGTTGTTTTATATTAAGGGCTTACTATAGCCTTCACAAATGTTCATAAACAAAAGGTCAATTTGTTAAATAAAAAAAAAACAACATTTAATTAAAATAATATTTTGGTTAATATGCCATTATATATGACTCCATCCTTTACAAATGTATTGAATAATTATTGCGGCTATTAAGGAAAAAAAATATTGTTTTATTAATCAAAAGGAACATATAGAACGTTGATAAAAAATGTGGGAAAATCCAAAAACTCCCTTATACACTGAACAACACTGAGGTGTAGGAAGAGTAGTTTACTCAGTTTAACCATCGCCCTTTAACTTCCTGTTATATATTAGATACTCCTGTACTTTATATATTACTGTGAATCACACAGAAACTGAGAAAGTGGATCTGAAAGATGGACAGAATGATGACACCATAGACAAAACCTTTTTTTTAAAAGAACTGAAACGTGAAAAGTCTGAACCGAGTGATTAAACCCCAAACTCTATGAGGACAACTAAAGTGACCATGCAGTAAGCCCTTACAGTGAACTCCCCGGTGACGGCATCGAAGCCGACGTGAATGGTGTGCTCAAAGTCTGATGGTAGAGAAATCTCTGGACGCTCTTTCTTCTTATTGGCTGTAGAGGGACACAGAAGAAGAAGAAAGAAGGTTAGAGAACACGTGATTTGTCAGCAGCTCTAATGAGAATGACACGTTGGAATATGCTGTGCTATTTAATCAATACAATAGCAGCGAGCGCAGTTAGCAGTGACGCTCAGCTACGCTTTGAGAATGTACAGTGAGAGAGTAACTCATTCTGCCCATCGTCTCCACTCCGTTTAATCCAGAGCTGCCCGTTTCTGCAGCAGATGGTAAGGAGAAGTAAAAGAAAGCAGTGATTTTGTTATTTTGAAACTTGTCATGTCATTTTCTGAACCGCTTATTCCTAATTAGGGTCACGGGGAGGCTGGCGCCCATCTCAGCCGACTCTGGGCGAGGGCAGAGTACACCCCGGACAGCTCGCCAGGCCATCGCAGGGCTATTTTGAAACTTTTTCTGATCAAATAAAGTTTGTATAGAACTGTACATGATTATTCTGGGAAAAGTAGAGTATGAACAGTTCTGCACATATGTTGCATTCATGGTATGTGGTGACTTCAAGAGGGAAAAAATGCAAAACTGTTGCTCCAGTCTATTTTCAATCTATCCATTCATCCATTTTACTCTGCTTATCTAGAAGGCAACAGGTCTAGGCTGGAAACCTAGGTGTTGCCAGGCCAGACGGTATATATAATCCCTGCACCAGGGCCTCTGTGCAGTTGAACATGCCCAGATCACCTCTAAAACGAAGCAACCAGGAGGCATCCTAATCAGACACCCAAACCACCTCAACTGATTTCCCCCCGGATGTCTAAGCTGAGCCCTGACATCATCTGAAGGAAACTCATTTTGGCCGTTTGCATCGGCAATCTTGTTCAATTGGTCACAATTTAAATTCCATGACCATAGGTGAGGGCTGGAACTTAGAAAAACTGATAACGCACGCACACACACCTTATTGCTATTTTAAATATTAAAGAGGCAGTGTCATGGTTGTTTAAAGTACAAAATCGCCTAAATATCATAAATGGTGTTATCAAACAAGATTTCATCATTGATATACATGGAAAATAATTCATCCTTTTGATTTTCACATTAATGGCATACTTAGACAACTTTTGACACAGCTCCTTTAATACTCATGTATTTTCACTCATTTGCCAAATCGCTTAATCCTACTAGGGTCAGGGGAAGGCTGGAGCCTACCTCAGCTGACACTGGGAGAAGGCAGGGTACACCCTGAACAGTTCGCCAGATCATCACAGAGCCAACGCACACATAAGCAACCATTCCCACTCATATACACACCTAGGGGCAATTTGAAACAACCAATTAGCCCAAAGTGCATGTCTTTGGACTGTTGGAGGAAACCAGAGTACCTGGAAGAAACCCACACAAAGAAACCCCACACAGAAATGCTCCAGCCTGAGGCTTAAACACATGACCTTTTTTGCTGTGAGGTGGACATGCTAATCACTACGCCACTGTGCCGTCCTTCATGTATTCTTTGCTGTATATTAAACCATGCGTGTGTATGTGTGTGTATTAGTCAGCTGCTGTGTGCTTGGTGTTGTGTGGAGGTCAGGCTGATTATGTGAGGTTAACTACCTGCTACCAGGAAACTAATTAACAGCGCAGGCGTGCTGAAATGCGACCCATTCTCCGCTCATGACTTTGCACTGATTAACCCGCAGCCCTCAGGCTGAAAAACATCAGCCCTTAAACACTGGTTATTATATAATATAGAATATAGGGGTATATAATATTAGAGAAACCCCAAAATTAAAAAAAATATCTATTTATTACTTGACCGATTAATGATTGGGTTAATAAGTCACTTTATCAACCACAGATACTTCAGGCAATGTTATCCCTCCATCCCTGACTCACTCTTATCTCCTCCTCCAGTCAGAATGGAGCGGATGGAGCGGTCCTTGCGCTTCTTGTCCTCCGGGTTGGGTGGCAGTGGTTTGGAGGTGTGGTTCATTGCGCTCGGCTCTTTGATACCGGATCCCATCATGGTGCTGGTGTTCCTCATGGGTGGTGCAGGTGGCTTGTCCTCCACTTCTCCGTTATCGGACATCACGTGGCGCAGGAGCAGCTAGCTCTAAAAGGGAAAAACATGGTTACTGGAGGGTTGGGGTATAATTACAGCATCCTCATTGTGTCCTTGTCCTTTGGGGTGGAGGGATTTGTCACCCAGTATTATGTCCTAGCATGTTTGTAACACTAGTACATATACACATGGCCAGACTTCCTTCACTTGTTAGCTACATCACCCTTACAGCTTACTGAGTTAAGACTCTATTGTTGGAGTCTCACCAACTACATGTTTACAAGGTTCATGTTCATAAATCCCTGTAGTATCAATTTAATCCCAGAAACCAGTGCATTAACTGTCCAGGTAACAGAAGTCATCTATTTACAGTGTGACTGTATGAGGTAGCAGGAACAGCTTGCAATATAGCTGTGAGCTCACTGCTAGACTCCACCTGCATGTGTGTGTGTGTGTGTGTGTGTGTGTGTGTGTGTGTGTGTGTATTCACGTTCAATTCAACCATAACACACTAAATAGTAACCCATGTTTTCTTATTAAATTTATCACACAATGCTGCCTGTGAGCCATCAGCGAAAATCTTCCAAAGGTTTTAAGACAGAGACTGTGCACTCACTCACACACACACACACACACACCCTCCCAAGCCTCCCCTCACCTCCTCTTCAACACACACACCTCCTGCAAATTCAAACACAACGTTATGTAATTCACAGTCTTATTTATGGCTCTGTGTTTTCTAGCTAAAGGAACCTGTTACAGCAAACCAACGCAAACAAACCACCAACTACAGAGAGAGAGCAAGAGAGCGAGAGAGTGCGAGAGATACAGAGATGCAGAAAAGATATACACAGAGAGAGGGAAGGAGGAGATATATACTATATATATATATATATATATATATATATATATATATATATATATGTATGCAGAAAAAGAGATACAGAGTAGATGGATATAAGAAAGAGAGAAAGAGACACACACACACAGAGAGAGAGAGAGAGAGAGAGGGAGAGAGGAGATCGATCCTTCTATTTACTCTACCTATCCATCCATTTACCCTCAATCCATTCATTCAACTACCCCATAGGTAACCCAACCAATCACCCATTTATTAACTTCATCCATTGGGAAACTGTAGCCTAATGGTTAGAGAAGCGGCTTTGGGACCGAAAGGTCACTGGTTCGATTCCCAAACCAGCAGGAAAAATGTGTGGCGGTGGGGGGAGTTGGCTACACCTTCCCTTCCTCCACCTTCATGGCTGAAGTGCTCTTGAGCAAGGCACCGAACCCAACTGCTCTCCGGGTGCCCCCAATGTGTGCAGCAGCCCACTGGTCTGAGTGTGTGTGCTCACTGTTTACATGTATGTGCTGACTTTGGATGGGTTAAATGTAGAGGGTATAATTTCCCTTGCAGGATTAATACAGTATATCAAAATAAAACATAAAAATCTAGATCCACCCATCCTTCCATTGACTTCACCTTTCCATGCATCTATGTATCCATTCATAAACTTTGTGCTTTCGTTCATTTATTCTACCAATTAACCAATTCATCCACCCATCTATTCCATCCATACAACTATTTATTTACCCTGTCAGTCCGTCCATCCATCCATCTATTGGGACTCAACCTCTCCATCCATTCATCTACCCATATACTCTTTCCACTCATTAAATCATCCATCAATCTATTCCATCCATCCACCCTCCCAGTACTTCCAATCCAATACTCTAGATCAGCCCATTCATTCATCCGTTTACTACTAATACCTACTCAACTCATCCACCCATTTATCCATCAATCTATTCCATTCACCCATTTATCCATCTACCTACCTTGTCCATCCACTCATCTATTAATTCCACCTATCCATCCATTAAAACCACCTCCATCCATTAGCTTTATCCATTCATTCTTTACTCTATACACTGATCCATCCATTCTCTCTGGCTATCCATCTATGTACTGTACGCATCCATCCATCTGCTCTCCACCCATCCACCTGTTTACTGTCAATCCTCTTTCTATCCATCTATCTGCGGTGTAATCAATCCCCAATCCACTCCATCTATCTATCCACTTATCTATCCATCCTCAGCCTAATCCATTTCCAATCTACTCCATCCATTAACCCTATCTACTCTATTAATTATTCCACCATATGCAATCTTTTTTTAACTTGGTCTATCTACACATCCATCCATCCACATAATAAATACATGGCATAATATTCTCTAGTACTGCTGTGGATGTGCAGTTCTTCAGATAGCCATGATACACTCATAACACTTGAACATCACGTCCATTATTCACCACATTTCTGTAAATAAACTAACACTCCCCAGTAATTGTAATCATTAAGAAAATTTCTTTAAGATAGCAAAGAAAGGTGCAGCCTTACCTCAACACATACTGGCCTTCAATTCAGCCGTACGGTTACCAGTAACAACACAAGACCAAAATAATAGAGACTCGGTGTCCTGTGAATGGGACTGAGTGCGAGTGTGAGTGTGAGTGTGTGTGCATGTGTGGTGTTTTTCAGGCGTCTGGGCCCTCCCTCGGGTGATGTCATAAGTGACCAGGTGGGTTCGGTTTGTGGCCGTCTAACAGATTGAGTCATATACACAGAGTAAAGTGTGATGACACACACATGACTGAAAATACACACTCACTGCAAACAAAGCGGCCAATTGATTATTTTGCTATACCAGAAAGTTCTGAAGGTTTCACCAAAACGATTCGGCAATGATCGTGATATTTAAAAAGCATCCATCGGCTTTTTACATATTTATAGCCGCATTTTATCTCACCGAAGGTCCCTGAGGCAAAACGTCAACAGTCTCCTTCACCACACACTTTTTCCTCCCCTAAAAGGTAATTAAACTAGCCCCATCCCCCTTAAAAAAGAAACGCAGCATGTCATGTTGCAAAGAACCCGGAAAGAACAAAGTCCTCCGGCCTGAAAACTCCCGTCGTGGAAAAATACCGTGCTTTACTAAACGCTGACACCTGAGAGAAGTTGTCTGAGAGAAAACGTCATGTTAATGATTACACATGGTAGGTACTAACCACTGCACACAAGGAAACACCCCGCAAGACCTGCTGCTCTGGAGAAGCTGAAACAGTCATCTATTCTTTATCAAAAGTCAGTCGGATACTTATACTTGCTCATTTTTCCTGCTTTCAACACAACAACTTCGCAAACTGTTCACTTCCTACCCAATACACCTTAATCCCTTCACAGGTGTCATTTTAATGAGATAATTAGGAATTATGCAGCAAAGGAAATGTGAAAGTTGCTAACTATTCGATCCAGAGATATCCAGGGAGAGCTAACAAGATTTTTTTTTTTCATTTTAAAGCGTGATGATAATTATGCCAAATGCTCCAAGTCACAGAGACAAACCCTGATTTAGCCATTCTGGTTTAATGATTATCCACTTAGGATAAAGTTATTTATTAAACAGATCACACCAATCAGATCACACCATCCCCTGTAATACTAAGCAAGTGTTATTTGCGTGTTCTCTTTTGGCCCTCACCAATTAGTTCCTTATCATTTTACTTAGGGGGTGATCACACTAGAGGTGTCAAAGAAAAGTGACTGATTCGAATGGAAATTTGCGGCTGTTCTTCATTCTCGAAATGTTCTCCAATTTGTCGTTTGACAGTCGCGGCAATGAAAAAATCCATACATGCATCACATTTCCGAGCGTGTCACAAAATGATGCTCTGACGCAGAGTAATCTCAAACTCTTCTCAAACAGCCCGAACATGTCGTAAGAAGGTCGCCAAGTTGTCGTTTTGCTAGCAAATTATTTGTTTTTCATCCTCAAGGAAAAGCTACAAGTTGGAGGCTTCCACAGTGAAAGTTTAAGAAAAGTTTGAGACTTGCTGCCATCCAACATATTCCAAGTATTTTGTCATCATTCGTATTTTATTCGTGCTAATAAGTTCTGAATAAAAAGTGAATGTTTTGACAAACAAAAAGTGAAACAAAATACGACTGATTTGTGACAAGACATTCACTTTCTTTCGCCAAAATTTTGATAAAACTATCGATTAATCGCTTGACTGAACCCATGACAGCTCATATGGTTTAATAAAATCCTACTTAACGATAATTTCTGATAATTATTCCTGTAGGTTTGGTGACAACCAGCAACCGCCATGCATTTGTTAAGGTGCGAGTTTTCGCGTGCGTGAAGAGGGATGTGACGGCGTCATGTCAAGAAAGGGAGCTGCTTGTAAAATCTCTCAAATCTCCAAACTCGCTATACACAGATGCTGTCTCTCTTTCACCACCAAAAACTTCACCCTCCTCCCAAGCAACCACATGCGGCGCGTTGCGTGTATTTATTTTTTTGATTGGTTGATGCTTAGAAGAGGTGTGTTATATTTTGTTTAGTTTTTTTTCTGCTTCTGTGCTACTTTGCTTAGCATAGCCTGGTTTTACCACCTCAAACACACCCCAAATGTGATGGGAAAATTCCGGAAAAAGCATGGCCCATTTGCACCATTTAAAACTTGTATATAGTTTGAAGTCGGCACTTCACAAGTTGAAACAGAGACTCAGTGAGACTGCATTTTCCTGCTACGTCATCTTTAATTGGTCATGTGATTTGGATGCGCCGGCGCATCGAGTGACTCTAGAAGGTTCGATTTTTGTCTTATTTTGCTCGATTATTGCGTGTACATCGATGTTCAATGCTCGAGCGCCGTATCAACAGACAAATTACGTTCCTAATATTATATATTATATATAAATGGAATACCAGCGAACAACAAAAGTGAATGCAACGGTAATCGTAGAACAATTGCCACATCAAAGAATTGGATATGGCACAAACACACACACACACACCTGTGCCAGCAGCTGGTGACAGCATGTGAAGCACAGACACATCCTCCTGCCTTGAGTGTGTGTGTGTACACAGCCCCTGCAGTTGACAGGTAAACACTCACACCTCTGTGAGAAAGGATGACCCCCAACTGCCCCCAACACACACCGAAAATTTACCAAACACACACCACTGCTAAAACACACCGATGACAGCCCCGTATACCCCGAAACAAAAGAGACGTCTCAGATTTCATACCCAGCTGAGACATTTAGTGGAGCCCTGTCATCACTTAGGCCATTTTAAAGCATCCACACACACACACACACACACACACACACACACACACACACACACTTGACTGCACCTATAAGGCAGAGGTGGAAAAGTAGTAGTTTTACTTGTTTTTTCCTCACACACTCACACACACACACTCACACACACACACACACAATAACTGTGCAAAACTCTTCAGTACATAAAAGAACTCTTAACAAGTGCCAGTGTGAAACAGGAAGTGAGTCATGAAACCTTTGGCCGTTGTAAGTGTCAGTGTAAGGTAGCTTTGTTTTTTGTCTCCTTCTCACTCACTCACTCACACACACACACACACCGTTGTGTCAGGTGCTTTGGATTGAAGAAAGGGCTTGCTATTCTTGCTATGTCCCTACAGCACAAGGAAACTGAACTGTGTCAGACTGAGATTACCATGAGACCCCGAGAGAGAGAGAGAGAGAGAGAGAGAGAGAGAGAGAGAGAGCGAAAGAGAGAGAGAGAGAGAGAGAGAGAGAGAGAGAGAGAGAGAGGGGCATGTTTTTTGATTATGCATGAAAACTTTTCATTTCTCTAACCACCTGGCTGGTAGTGTGAATCCTAGCCATTTTGAATCCTTAAAAAATGCACTGTATTCTCACTGAGGATTCCTTATTTGGGGTGCGACACGGTGGCGTAGTGGTTAGCATGTCCACCTGATAGCAAGAAGGTCCTGGGATCAAGTTTCTCCGGTTCCTTTCCACAACTCAAAGACATGCACATAAGGCTAATGCTTTTATTTATTCATCTGTCCCCAACCCTAACCCCACTAGGGTCGCAGGGAG
>JAOUQZ010000031.1:6900076-6918534 GCA_028564935.1 Neosilurus hyrtlii
GAGGGAACTTGGTGGAATCGTGTTGATCTTGAGGGAACTTGGTGGAATCGTGATGATCTTGAGGGAACTTGATGGAACTGTGATGATCACACTGATTATTATGATTTGACGCCAATCATGACAGAACATGGGAGTAGAGTGCCACAGACCTTAACAGAGTGTAGCAGACCTTAATACACCATCGTAGGCGATCTTGATGAACTCAGAAACACAATCCCTTCAAGTTTCTTCTCTTAGATGCACCCTGCCTCCTTTTTATACCCCAATCGTGCTCATAAATCGTGGAGCTCCATGCTTTTTTTTTTTAATTGCGGAGATCGTGGACATCATGGCTGCAGTGTAAACCCAGGGTTACAGGCAGCCTGCAATAGTAAGACCATTAAGACGTAGGGCTGGGTGATATCGTTAAATTATCATATTGTGATATTGAATCGATAACTGAATATCATGAGTATTGTGAATTAGAAATATCAACTTTCCTTCAGAAATGAAGAGCATTCTAGCTGCAGTGATTTTTATCAGTATTTTTAAAGAGCAGGTGTGTACAGGAACGTGAGCGTCCCGTCTCTCTGGCACCTGTATACTCACAATCGGTTTGCATGTGCCAAAAAATACAATTTGATGTTTTGGAAGTAATAACTACCTTCATAACCAGTTTCCCAGTTTTAAATATTCTTGGCTTATTTGGTTTTACAGTATATTGCAAAGTTAGCACATCCACCTCACAGCAAAAAGGTCCTGGGTTCAAATCCGGGGCTCAGGTGATTCTCTGTGGAGTTTGCATGTCCTCCTTGTGCTTGTGTGGGCTTCCTCTAGGTACTCCAGTTTCCTCCAACTGTCCAAAGACATACACAATAGGCTAATTGGCTGTTCCAGATTGCCCCTGGGTGTGAGTGTGAATGGTTTTGTGTGTGTGTATGTGTTGGCCCTGCAAAGGTCTAGCGAGCTGTTCAGGATGTACACGCCTTTGCCCAGTGTCGGCCCCCTGACGAGCCTAATAGGATTAAGCGAGTCGACAAATGAGTGAATGAGTATATCGGAAAAATCTCAGAAAATATTGCAATATTATTTTTTGGTCATATCACCCAGCCCTTTTAGTACGTATAAACATGTATACGTATATATATCTAAGCACACAGTAGATTTAATCCATTTAACTGCTGCTATTATTTAGGAATCTAGAAAGCACAGGAAAAAAAATAACAACTGAAATTAATTGCAGAAACACACAAAAGGTCTAAAGAGGTACACACACAGGAAGTGATGAATGACAAACAAGTAGCTTTGCTGCTAATTGACAAGTGAATTACTTAGTGAAGTGCTCATCTCCAGCTCTGATTGCCTAGGTAACCCTCTTGCATATCTCCCGCTTCCAGTTGTTTCCAAGAGAAACCGTGCGCAGTATCTGGTTAGTTCATTAATAAATAGCTTATATTATCATTACTATTATTGTGCGGCTAGTATACGACAGAGACTGCACAGGATATTTAGACACATGCTAGGAGGAATAACTGATCTCATGTTCGTTGTTTCCCTACACAACATGTTTTGGGATACTCAAGAGTTTTTGGCGGTATCTGTCCATCAACGCTATCTTTAAGCTCTGATTGGTAAATGCTGTAATTATGTCATGTGATAGCTTAATATCCATACCCGCCCTCTTTGCATCTCTTGAGACAACCTTCACTGACTTCGCATGGCCGCTTGTCACTCATCACTTCCTGTGTGCTTGCTCCTTAAGAGAGCAGACTTTGCACAACTTTAATCAGTGCTAGTTATCTTAACGTCCATCATAGATGGAAATATGGTATACGGGTATGTGGTTATATCATGTGAAGGAAATCATAAATCAAAGTTGAATCATTAACGTTACACTGTAATGAGACAGATGAAGTCATAAAAGCATAATCTCCTTGACTGACAGTGCCAGAGAAGAGGATGTTATTTCTGCAGCGTTTTGATAAACTACTAAAGTACTTTTTAAAGAATATTCTTAATTAAATGATATTTTACTAATTTCACTGCTGCTGTTTTATATAAAGCATCGAATGTTGTCTTGTTAAATTGTACAAGTTAGCCTTAAGGCAGGATAAAAAAAAATTCTTGGTTTCTCATCTGAACTTTTTGAAAATGTAAATGTGGCATGTGGGTTTTTTAATAGATAGATTAGGTGACTGTCGAAGCCCAAAAGCATTTAAAGCTAAATGTAGGTAAAGTGACTGAAGCTATACAACACACCCTAAATACATTTAACTTGTATTAAACTCTGAACAACTGTCTATAAAACAGCAGCCTTGCATTTCCAAAAATCTTTAGAAGATAGAACCATTTCAAACAGAACTAAACCAATCTCACAATCACGTTCACAGAACCTAACACCCAGTCACCTTCTGTGTCTGCGTACCTTTAAGCATGTTTTTTCAGTGGGGGGAAAAAAAAAGATGTGGCGCCAATTTCTGGGTGTGGGCGCTGATGAGAAACTGGGAAATTTTTTATCCAGCCTTAGCAGATACTGTGAAAGAACATATAGATATGACATAATAGAGTGACAACCCAAACCCCCTCCCCATACTTATTCAGTCTTAATATAGTGGAACCTCAGGTTTCAAACGGCTCCCTTTATTGAACAAGTGGGTTCACAAACAGAATTTCCAACTCATGATTGCACTCGGTTGCAGCACAAATGCTGGGTTGTGGGCTCCCGAGTGGCGCATCGACAAGGTGTGCGACTATCAACCCGGAGATCGCAAGTTCGAATCCGGGTTGATGCCACAGCCATCCGTGACCAACATTTAAGAACCAAATAGGTTCAAAAACCGAGGTTCCACTGTACTTGATTTCAAGAATGCCACCAGAAAGTGTATCTGTAAAGCACAATGGAACATTCCAGAAAGGAAAGGTATGTGAAGGATAAGCTTTTGATTTAAGGCCAATCTGGAGTGAACTTGCTCAGTACAGTGTTTGCTGATTTAGATGCGGCACTATTTTAACTACCGTGTAATTATTCCACAGAACTATTCCTTAAATAGCAAAGTGTTATTTATATGCACAATATTGCTGGAACTTCTGGTGAGTAGTTTAAAGTGCGAAAGTATAGTGAAGATCTAACAAAGCACATTTTTTTATTAAAAAAAAAATACCTCAGCTGTGTAACAAGTGGAACAAGCTAAGTTATAGTCATTTTTCATCTTAATGCTAATGATTTCTTGCAATAAAGGAATGATAATATACAGTAAACATACTGTGTGGTCCCTGTTTTTTAAATAAAAAATTTTTTTTTTAAATAATTTATTGTTACTAGAATAAGTTTTGATAGTGATGATTCATTTGTTCATTCGTCTGGATTTTGCCTCCAAGCATTGCCAGTCAGTCTCTTGCAGTGATTCATGCACACAAACATGTCCATATCTAGGGGAAAGTTCAGTGTGGCCAGTACACCTATCAAAGGCTAGAGGAAACCTGAGAACCTGTGAGTGCAACCTGCAAATCTCCTCATAGACAGTAAGAGTTGAGGATCTTGTCTTGCTTGCATGGAAAGTGTGTTCTTTAATGTTCTGTGTCAATAACTATTCAGCGATATTAAACTTGTCTATTATTTATACACAAAAAGTTGTATGTTGGATGTTCAGATACACTATATACATTTAATAATAGTCAGACAGCACCTGGATGATCTTCTAGATTCATAGTATGTAAAGCTGGTTTCAGATGAAGCCTCTGAATAACCAAAGAAAAATTTCCTTTGTGAAAAATAATAGAAAGAAACCAGTCACCGGGAAGAGACCCCAGGGTCGACCCAGAACACGCTGGAGAGACTGTGTCTCTCGGCTGGTCTGGGAACGCCTCGGCGTCCCCTCATAAGAGCTGGAGAAAGTGGCTGGGTAGAGGGACGTCTGGACCTCCCTGCTAAGACTGCTGCCTCTGCGGCCCAACCCCGGAACAAGAAGATGAATGAATGAATGAATGAATGAATAGAATGAAAATGGTAGACCAAAAGGGAAGCCGATGTATAAGGGGTTAATAAGTTATCTAAATCTTAAAGCTTGCATGCATGGTTTATGTACATACCTACCAAAAAAGTGTTGTTTCATAAAACCTCTGAAAAAAGAAAGGTAACTTAGGTAACACATGGAGGTGTAAGTACTGTTCTGGGAAAACTGGGACGTGAGTCACGTAGGAGAAACTGTAAACATTTAAATGCAGTTATTTATATACCATACATTCATGTATATACGAGCAGGTGCTTGTCTATTGTATGTAAATATAATGTAGTACTATGTGCAGATATGCCTGGTTTTATTTTAATCAGAAATTCATTAGTTTATATTTGATGTACTAGTTTATTATCCGTATACTGTTATTTTTGCCATTATCTTTCCTTACTGGTAACTGACACATTCATGTCCTTTTTTGTGATTCCGCACACTCATGAGAGTAAAACAAACTACTAATGGCAGCCTAAAGCAAACTATTGAACACAATCTAGCAGATTGCAACTTCGTAGATGTAAGAAAAACTACCTGATGATGAAAATATATATATTTTTAGTGTAATAGGAGAGTTTGGAAGGTTTTCCTTTCATTTTCAATTTGCTAATCTACAATGCTTGAGCTAGGCCCAGGATTCATGTTCATTTGATCCAGGCTAATGTATCCCCTTGAGAGCAAATTGCGTATTAAAAGCTTCTCCAGCATTATCATCACAAGTCAGTTTCTGTGCATAACAGGATGTTCGGCCTATCTGACTGCTTCGTCTTAGCTTCCTGTCTCAGCACTCCCAAATATAATTTGTAATTAGACATGATCATATCAGCAGTACACAGATCACTGGCGTGGTCTATGCTGTCAGTGCAGCTTTTACACAAGTGTTTTCACTTAGAACAGCAGAAAAAAATTAATATGAGCACTATTCATCCCAGTGCAAACGCCTCCAACATGACGGGCAGTCACTGGGGAAAATCCTTCTCCTGCAGTGGGTCTGGAGTTAGATGACTGGCCACAGGACTGACCTCATTATCAGGTGCTACGTTACACCGATGTCACAATCAACATGTAATTTTGTTTTCTTCATACAAAGTGCGTGAGGTAGATTTAAAGGCTGCGTAGCTGTGTTCACATATAAAATAAGTGTTGTACGGCTGTACATAGGTGGGCTGAAAAATTCATAGGCTGTCTAAGACGAGCTTCTATACAAAAGAGATCAATGTACTGCAACAGCAATGGATGAATTGTGTAGACTGCAGGGGACTGATGTTAAAAAATAAACTACTTTTGGTCAAATTCGACCAGTGAATCAAGTTTTCAGCCCACTCTCATGTATGAGGTTCAAATGCAAGTCATATGATCGTTATAAGACAAAAAAAAAGTCTTTTATAATGTTCCTGTGATACTTGTATAACATACAACCACCATACGTATGTCACATGACACACAATATGTACTCTCAACCTATAACTGTCCTAAAAAATGTTAAATGATTGACAGATATACTGTATATAAGGAAGTCCCATGGGTTTAAAGTACCTAAATCGTGTATGAAATTCCTAAATCTATTATAAAACAGCTAAGATTTAGGACATGGACCCGTTGAAAGATACCAACGAGACAGAAAATTTTTGGAGCGTGTAGAAAACTATGAAAAAGATCTATGACTGCATTTTCTGATGCACAAGAGGTGAGATTCATATGTTTTTCTACAAGGAATCCACTAGAAATTAGCAAAAAAAATAAAACCTGTCATACACCTGTTGTGACACAGACTCAAGCAATAAAACATGACGTAAGAGCCATGCTGGTGGCGTGTGGTTAGCACAATCCCTTGGCCCAGTGTTGGCTGGGATAGTATCCAGCCTTCCCTGGACCCTAACAGGATTAAGCGGTTAGGCAAATGAGTAAGTGAGTGAGTGAGTGAATATAAATTGGGAAAAGCTGCAGCTTTTTAACACTGTGCCAAAAAAAAAAAACATTTAATTAAAAAAATAAAAATAAAAAGTCCTTAGAACAAGGTAAACCCAGTGTTCCTCCTGTAGTCTTTCCATGACTACGCAATTCTTTAAGTAATCGCAGTAAAGTTTGAGACCCTTCGTCCTGATCAGCAGGATCATGAACACAAAAACTGACTGACAACAGAGACTCCGGGAGGAGCTCATGAATGATTCACTGATTTATGAGCCGTGAACATGAGGTGGTACAAGGAGCAAACTTTGCCCAGCTGATAACCTCTGGGCAAAATACTATATTAAACCAAACAGAAAAAACGTGGGTAGAGGTCAATAAATAAATAACCTGAATGGTTACACTGTTCTTATTACTCTATATAGTGTAAAACTACAGCATTTTGCAGACACTGTTATTCAGAGCAACTTACATTTTTATCTCATTTGTACTACTAAGCAGATGAGGGTTAAGGGCCTTGCTTAAGGGCCCAAACTTCTGATCAGTAACCCAGAGCCTCAAAAACTGAGCCAACACTGCCCTAAAACTAAAAACAGTTTCAGACATATAGCACTAGTGGTGTATAAAATATTTCAATGGCATGTTATATACATCATCATCATCATCATCTTCCACTTGATCCGGGGTCGGGTTACGGGGGCAGCAGCCTAATAAGGTCCAGGCGTCCCTCTCCCTAGCCACTTCCTTCAACTCCTCTGGGGTGACACTGAGGTGTTCCCAGACCACAGGACATGTCGGAAAACACCACACCAGGTAAGCGTACACGAGGTATTCTACTCAGATGCCCGAGCCACCTCAACTGACTCCTCTCAACACGGTTTTAGTATATACTACATGGGAACATAAAAAGCAAAGTCAAGATTTGTAGTTTATATTTACATATTTTAAGTGACTGATGTAGGTCAGGTGAGCTCCACATATTCTGTGAGCAAAGCAGAAGTGCTCCCTGTATATACAACAGTGATTATCTCATTACAGTGGCATCTCTCACGGGGTGAGATGTATTAAGCCTCAAGTGAATAGTCAGTTTTTTCGAAGTTGATGTGTTGAAAGCAGGAAAAACGGGCAAGTGTTAGTATCTGAGTGACTTCACCAAGGACCAAATTATCATGAATAGGCAACAAGATCAGGGCATTTCCCAAATGTCTTGGGGAGTATCTTCTGGTGTGTAGTGATTAGTACTTACCAAAAATGGTACAAGGAAGAACAACCCGTGAACCAGGAAGCAGATTCACAGGAACATGAGAAGTTTTTCCAAGAATAAAACAATTTGCATACATTTCAAACAGGTGTTAGGGGTGTTATTAATTCTGGCACATCGACTTGTGAAAGAAAATACAATCACCATGTTAATGTGAAAGTATCCTTGTTAGAGCAAAAATAAATGGATTCTCCTTATTGAGTGAAATGTTTAAACGTGCGTAATACTTCATTTTGCTCATGGTTATGAAGCGTGCCAATAGTTTGGGAAGACATGGCAGAAATCTCATATGCTTATAGATGGCGTAGACCAAACAACATGCAACTTGCATCATTATAGGGAAAAGGTTTGTTTTAGACTACAGGTGTCCAACTCAAGGCCTGCAGACCAAACCTGGCTCGCAAACTTATTTTATGTGGCCCATGAAAGCTTTCAAAGAATGTGATTATTGTACATTCAGAATCAATTGTTACCATGAAATTATTATTATTTCTCACTACGTGGCAGAAACCTACATCAAACAGTTTAGTAGTTGCCTGGTTGATTACCAATAAAATCGCACCAGCTGATACCTTGCCATTGTAAACAAATGGAAGCCATGTTGCTGACTTTGAATTTGACCCACAATAACTTTCATAAACTCTACGGCTTTTGATCCCAAGTTCCCTTCCACATAGTGAGTGAATGAATGACTGCTTTACATCCAACCAACAATTTTTCAGTTATATTCAGGACTAGAACCATTTTGAATCCAACAGAAACACGCTGACGGCAATCCAATGGCCTACTCTTTACGAATGTCAGCAATGGTTCTTTACATGCCTCTCAGTGATTGACATGGCTGGCCTTTGATAACCCAATTAGCTGCACTGGGTGGACAGCAGTGACAACTCTGCGATAGTGGGGCTTGAACACCTGACCTACGGATCCGTAAGTGAGCACCAGGCCACCACTGCCCCTTGCCCCCTATAAATTTGATAGCATTATGTCAAGCAATTCTTGACAGGCAAAGCAGATCATTATTGCCATAAAAAATAAATAAATAAAAGATACAAAAATCACACACTGTCAGAAGTAAAAACAATACCAGCGAGGCTATTGCAGCTGGTAGTTAATTAATCAATTTGCTATGCAGATTTCATGGTTTCCCTTCTTGAAAAGATAGTCAGTGATTATTTAGCCCTCGATGACCAAGAAATTTAGTGATCTATTCGAAAACCTCACTATCACAGGCTACAGGAACAAAATATCACATACATCAACAATGACCTTGAATCACCACCTTATCGTGGTGGAGGGGCTTGCATGCCCTAATGATCCAGGGTGGCAGGTCTCTCACTTAGAGACAGGGTGAGAAGTTCTGTCATCCGGGAGAAACTCGGAGTAGAACCGCTGCTCCTTCGAGCTGAGAGGACCGAGGTGTTTCGGGCATGCCCAACCAGGAAGAGACCCTGGGGCCGACCCAGAACATGCTGGAGGGACTACGTCTCTCGGCTGGTCTAGAAATGCCTTAGCATCCCCCCGGAAGAACTGGAGGAAGTGGCTGGGCAGAGGGATGGCTGGACCTCACTGCTTAGGCTGCTGCCCCCGCGACCCGACCCCGAAAGAAGCAGAAGATGATGGATGAATGAATGAATGAATGAATGAATGAGTGACAATGATGACACACTGTATAAGTGCAGCTTGACGATTGAATGTTTCCAGCTTTCACACTAATAGTTTCATGGGCAAAAAGAAAAATAAAATTATGAACAGGTTCACCATTCAGAACAATGAACTGGTTCCTGAGTCATGAAACCAAGTTGACGTACCACAAAACATCTATCCACCACATCCATAAAAATGAGTTTATATGGAAATCAGGGATCGTTTACACAAAATTTATACAAAAGACTTTTATTCAATGAAATTTTATACAAATGTGACTTATTTTCAAAAGACATAATTTGGTCTGAAGGAAGAACACAAAACATAACACGCAGAAGATGGTGCTGACACTGGGGAACCCTGCGTTGAAAACCAGCAGCTCCACTCAGTCTGGGAGGCGGAGTGAAGAAAAACAACTTGCTGAACGAGTCCTGGTCACTCAGAGCCCCTTAAGTGCTTCATTTAACAGCAGTGAATTATACTGCATCTGCAGAGAACCAATTACAGTAAGGAACAGAAGGGTTTCCACACATTCCTAACCGAACTGCAGTCTTTGACTGGGCCATTCTCGGACATATTCACGTTCCTAATTTTGAACCTTATCCTTTTGGAAGTAAGTTCTAATTATTAGAACTAGAAAGCTCTAGTTTTTAAGATGTATTACTGGGTCAGTATATTAGGAATCATGAAGGATGAGTGAGTTATAAATGGAAGGAATGTGAATTTAAATCAGAAGTCAGCAAATATAGCTTTGAATGAATGAAGGAATAAATGCTGTAACATGTACTTTAGGTGCAGTAGGTTATGGGTTCAAAACCTGGACATTATGGGTGTCTGACATGCCCTGAATTTTTCACCTAAAATTGCAGTGTTCTATTAATAAAACTATTTGTCAACTTATCCGATGGCAACGACGGAATAATTCAGTGATCCCATGACAGTAATGCAAAACCAAGAAGTTTTCTACCAATCAGAAACGAGAACATCTCTTGAATAAATAATAAGCCCAAGTAAGTCAATTTCAATTACAGATAAAATTAGAAAAGTGAAACATTCCACTGGGGTAACTGCTTATGCAGACTCATTTATTTTTAAAAAATAAAAACTGTCACAGAATACTAAGAGTATCCCCCCGCATGGTCAACTGCACCCTCTAGAGTGTTAATGGGCATTTTTGATGACCTTGAAAGACCGGTCAAGGTGACCCAGTCTCGACAGGCTAGTAGTGCATGCCATGGGGAACAATCCACAACGAACCGGCACTGCTAGAGTGTTAAAGAGAGAAATTAACGGGGAACAAAGTGACAGACTTCCAAGTGCATGAAGCCTTCTGAAATATACAGTAGTACCCTTTTACAACCAGTCCTGTGTATGTGAATGTCACTGATTTTATAGATTATAACCTACCATCCCAAATATCGTCATAACCTTCCACCCTAAAAAAAAGGGTCTTTTATGTTTATCAATATCAATATAAACTTTTAAATAGAAATATATGATAGAAATATAAACTCTAAACACCTGTGAATAAAAACTGAACACTGGTATGTACATTGAATATGATAAAATAAATAAATAGCAGCAGCAGAGTGGATTTAAACTAGAATGTAAATGTAAGTAAAGTGCAGCAGTGTAAGACAGTTAATGCCCTTTTACAGAGAACTGATGTCTATGCGAGAGTCAGCGGGGGTGTGTGTGAGTGAGGAAGGTTGAAGGGTGAAGGGGTGATGGCTTTCACAGCTCTGGGGAAGAAGCTGTTTTTGAGTCTGGTATACAAATGGTATTAAACTAAGTACAGTTGAGTATCCATTACATCTACTATGTTAAACTTAATGCCCTCTGAAAAATATAAACTCACCAGTGAAAAAAATGCAGGCCAAAATAAGGTTATTTAGATTCCCATATCTTCCCTGGATTCACTGCTCCATCAGACTTTAGTGCTCACCGGTTGAAGGCACTCACACCTACTTAATTGCATCTTTTTACAAAATACGAAACTTTAAATGACTTTCCATTAGACATACAGCCCACTACACATCAGCTTTTAGGCATGATGAGAGAACAAGATTAGCAAAAAAAAAAAAAAAAAAAAAAAACAAAAAAACAAAAGATTACACACGTTGACCAGACTGTATTCTCGCAGCGCAGTGGTTTGTTTCTGCCACTTTAACATGGGGGGCAGGTTCCCGCTGCCGGTCACATGATTGAGACCCGGATTATCGACTGTGAGATACTAAAAATACTGGAGATTACGGAGGGAGTATGCTCGGTAGATTTTACTTCTTAGACCTAGTTCAAGTTGTCAATATAAACAAACTGCGGTAATTTTTAAAAAATCCGACGGAAAAGTGCAAAATGGCAGGGAAATGCCTAAAAATCCTACATTATTCGACAATTTCGTTTAAATCTGACAAAAGTCTGAAAATCCGACTGGTTAAGCTTGCAGAACCTTTCTAAAAAAAGTGTGCTGTAGGTGTTCGGCATGTAATGATTCACCCAATTCATGATTCTATCTAATTTTTCAACAAAAAAAACAAAACCCAAACAAACCAAAAATAAACATTTATTTTTCCTATTCTATGTAAACTTTAGATGATTATATTATTTAGTCATAATATTTAAACAACCAACAATAATTATGTACAAACAATTATAAAGGCTGGAGTAAAATATAACACCCTATAAAATGAAATATCCCTTTCATTAAAAAGTGGGAGGGGGGGCGCAAATAAATAGGCCCTCTCTATACAACCTTTTATGGATATTTACTGACAAGGTTGTGGTCAGGAAAACATTAGAGGACTACCTCCCTTGGTTTTTCTTTTTTAGCTTTCAGAAGTCTGTAAAGGGATAGCTCTGATTTCATGGGCTGGGTTCGTAGAATTGTTGTGTTTTTGTGTTGGAGCTGAACAACACTGCCCCACAACCACATCAGGGTGTAACTGTACTTTCACCCATAGTGATGTCACATGGATTCCCCACTACTGTTATACTCTGCCCTCTGCTGTCTAAAAACACAATTACAGCTAATAGATACTACAATATTACAGCTCAATAATAATTATAATAATAAATTAAATACTCATATTGTTCATAAATTTTGTCATAACTTTGCACCTCAATTTACTGTTGCACAATAAATTATTACATGTCTAACAAGTGAAGAAAAGATACTTACCAATGATCAACATCAGCGTCAGCATCTTCAAACTGTCCGGCTACTGTAGAATTTGGGTCAATCTCCATTTCATCTACAGAACAAACACAAAGACAAAGATTATCTCTGGGCTATTTACTAGGCTACAGGTTACTCATGATAACTGCATCGTACTCACAAAATACCCAGTACAACAGCACAAATTTCACAATCATCCACTAACACAAATATACTGGATGAAGGTAGTGAACAGTCCTGCTCCTAATCAATCATGGCGACTTGGTTTAGGATACAGTTTCACTTAATGTAATCTATAATCATGAACCTCATGAAGTTCAACAATGTACCATTACGAATGTCTCCAGAACCACCAAAAGCACTGAATAGAAGGATAACAAACATCTGGATGTTATGTGGATAATGATTTAGAACCACTTAAAATATAAAAGATTTACAACATGTAGCTATATACATGGTGACCTTAAGGGGGGGTTGATTTTTTTTCTGTGAGGCTACCCTAAAGAGTACCGGTATTGGTCATCCTTACAGTACAATTAATGTTTAAGTGATACAGATGCTTATTTTAACATAAATTACCATAAAAACACAAAACTGGGTGATTTTATCCCGTGGATTACTAGCAGGGGCTGAACTGTGAGGGTTGGCAGCATTAGGAGTCGTTTTTTTCCCCTGGAAGTGACGTCAACACTTTAGGCAAGGTTAACGTTTCTTGTGGACACAGTGAGTTTTTTTGCAACTTAAAAACAACCTTGAGAGATCACACACCTTCAAACCCAGTCGATGGCTCATCGGTTCGAACTCCGGCCATGTGAAACTGCTGTGTGACCGACTGAGCGAGCATCCCTTCGAGTCTTTGCAGTGTGGCCTGACCCTCTGCAGTCAGATGCTCCAAACCCTCTTCATATGTATAGAACGTGGGTATGTCACCCTGGCCTTGATGTGAACATCAGACAGAGAGAGATCATCAGTATGTCTCTAAATGTATCATCAGAGAAAAACTCATTTTAAAACAGCATTGTTACCAATTCCGCCCTCTTCCTCTTCATACTCCTCCCCTTCAAAGTCCTCATTGTCAGAGTCTGCGTCCTCGGGGTCAGGGTGCAAAGCCTGGCAGTCGCACATGGTGGAAAACATGGACTCCACTGCAGCACAAGAACAGAGTTTAGTTCAGTTCTAGGACTTCCTACTACTCAAATGGCTTAAATATTCGTCAACCACAGTAATGATATTTTTCCGCAAATGGTTGTAACATGGGTCGCTCGCTTTAGTACTTTTGGCTTCACCAAGTACTGAACAAGATGATGTGGCGGTTTGGGTCCCAAACAGTTCCAAACAGTGGCATAGGAGAAGCAATCACAAGCACTCCGGCTAATGTTTGCTAACCCTGGGTCTACACTGGGGCACGATATCCACGATCTGATTTAAAAAAGCGCAGAGCTCCAGGAATTATGCGCATGATTGGGGTATAAAAAGGAGGCAGGGAGCAGCCAAGAGACAAAACTTCGTTTTTCCAAGTCCATCAAGATCCCCTACGATGGTCCATCAAGGTCTGTTACTCTCTGTTAAGCTGTACTGTGCTCTACTACGATTCCGATGTTCTATCGAAATGGGCGTCAAATCATAATACATCGTAATGTTGGCAGCAAAATTTCTGATGATCAGTGCGGACATTGTGCTCTAGAGTAAAGCCAGGGTAACAGTCACTGATGTTCGCCAACTGTCTTTCACAAATCTTTGTGAAATTGTTGCCAAACATCGCTAAATGTTGCTAACGACAGAGGCAACCCTGATTTTCGCCAACATGGAAATCGGCAAATACATAATTCACTGCATTTGTCAGCATCCATCACTCCGTGAGACACAGGCTTTAGTATGCAAAGTCTGGGCAAGTCTTCCATCCTAAAAGCTGAGCCTAATTTGGTGTAAAACCTCGGCCACGGTTCTGCGTTACCCCGCTCTCTGTAGCTCAGATGTTTTTGAGTCCTGTGTATTTCCCACAAGTTCAGTGAGTAGACGAATATCAGCAGCCATGACTCAACCGGCTTCAATAACCTGAACTGCGGTGAAGAGAGACTGTGTGTGACTCTGTGGGTGTTTGTTTATAGATGCTGGTTGGTATGCTTACATATTAGCTCGTGAAAAAAAAAAAAAAAAAAAAAAAAAGAGGAAACGTTTACACGTGTGTGGTTGCATTTTCTTGTGAAAGCTTTTAATATCATACGACCTGGCTCGATCGTCTCAACCCTCCTTTAAAGGAAACCATCAACAGAAACACACACATACACGAACGTACTCACAAGCTGCTTTATCGCTGGGCACAAATCGGATCTCTGTGATGACCTCATCTTCATCCCCGTCGTCACTCTCTTCTTCGCCTTCACCGCCTGGATCGTTTTCCTGCATATCAGCCTCGTTTTCATCTGGTAATTCAGTCATAACCATTAGAATCTCTCCAGAGAGCAAGAACTATAATAACCAGGGTTATTTATTACTTATCTAGCAATGACATCTATTTAAACCTGGGATGTCTAATCTTATCCACAAAGTGTCGGTGTGGGTGCAGGCTTCACTTCAACCAAGCAGTAGCCACACCTTCCACCTGTTCCAATCACTTATCTCAGTAAATAAGTAAATAATTAAATTAAAAAAAAATTTAAATGAAATAAAAAATAAATGCAATTTTAAAGCCGAGTAGCAGCCATCTTGGTGAGACCACTTTACTGTTGAAAGTTACACTTAAATAGCATAAAAAGATGAGAAAATGGAAATAATTAAATCCAAGTACTATTTCCTTTTAAAACTTTTTTTATTCTTTTTTTTGCCAAATTTCACAAATGTGAAGCTATTTTTACTTAATTTTTTTTTCAATTATTGAAAATATCCGTTAGCAGTGAAATTTTGAAGGTTTTCGAGCTGTCTTGGCTTTCACAGGCTCCATTTTGAGATCTTAAAGCAAGGTGGTCTCACCAAGATGGCTGCCACCTGACTTCAAAATTAAAATGTGCAAATGTGCATCCTAGTCTTTTTTTTCAGATCAGTTATTGAAACTGGTGTAAGGTGTGGCTACTACTTGGTTGAAGTAAAAACCTGAACCCACGCCGGCCCTCTCTGGATAAAATCAGACTTTAAACCCTAAACCCCCACCATTAAAAAAAAAAATAAATTTAAAAAAATTCATAAGCCAGACACAAATAAACCAGCATGTATTAAAAAAGGATCTGACAGTGGTGCAGACTGCAGGAATTCATTCGCCTACCATTTAGTTTTTTGTTGACCATCACGTACAGATGCTCCTGTGGATACGCACTCAGGTCTCGGGAGATGGCGTGCAGGCTGATGGAGGGATAATCCAGAGAAAAACCCATTCCAGAGCCATTGAACCATGACAGACACCTGACAAGGAAGTACAACAGTTTAGTTAGTTAGTGATTCTTCAGATCCTTTGATACCTCACATACAGTCTAAAGCCGCGTTCACACAGGAAGCGATGTCGACGATCGCACACAAAATGCATGAGGGGTGAAGTTTTCTCAAGCATCACGAAGTGAGCAGGCGCGGAATTCAACTTGGCCGAAGTTTCACGCAATTAAAAACAGAGCTTAAAACTACCGTTTAAAAAAACCTGCAGTATAAATCTAATGAAGGCTGGAAAAGTGGGCGTGGCCTGCAAGGTTTGATAGATATGAAGCTGCAATTTGAGATTCTTTCTTCGTAAAACAAACAAACAAAAACAAAAAAAAGCAAACCTGAGACCCAAGTGCAAGAACTGCAATGAAATCTATGCAATCTAGTAGGAAATAACCCTGCTTGTTTAAAGTGCTTGTATGGGTTTCCTCCTACAGTCCAAAAACATGCACATTAGGCTAACTGACTGATCCAAATTGCCCCTAGATGCGAGTGTGAATAAGTGTGTATGTATGTTAGTCTTACAATGGTCTGGCGAGGTGTTCAGGAGCTACCCTGCCTTCACCTGGTACTGGCTGAGATAGGCTCCAGCCTCCCTGCGACCCTAACGAGTGAGCGAGCATGTAATTAAGCAATATTTTACACATTAGCTCCTCCTACAGATATACAGATATACAGTATGTAAAGCACCCCACCTTCACCCAGTATTGGCTGAGATAGGCTCCAGCCTCCTCATGACCGTGCTAGGATTAAGGGGTTCTTCAAATGAATGAGTGAGAACATTAACATGTGTAACAGGTGTATGTGCACCTTCCTGACACACCTAATAAGACAATAAAAAAAGAATACAGTGGTGGGTGGTACAGAGGTTAGCGCGCCTGCCGAACAGCAAGAAGGTTCTAGGTTCGAGTCCCAGGCACGGCCAGGGTGTTCTTGTATGGCTTTCCTCCCTCAGTACAAAGACACGCACACTAGGCTAACTAGCTGTTCCAAAAATGTCCCTAGGTGTGAAAGTGAACAGGTGTGCGCGTGCTCGTCCTGCGATTGTCTTGCGAGCTGTTCAGGGTGCACCCCGCCATCACCCAGTGTCGACTGAGATCTGCTCCAGTCTCCCAGGAACCCCAATAAGGTTAAGCAGTTCAGCAAATGAGTGACAGAGTCATCATGATGTTGTTACTTACGATTCAGCGACATACAGCGTCCCGGTTCCGATTCCTTTACCGTCTAAAACCGCTGTAGTCTCGGCCTGCTGGTGCCGAACTCCCTCAGAAGGAGGAGACAGACTTTTTAACAAAACCATAATCTTTATAAACTGAGTAAAAAACCCTCTCCTGTCCTTCACACTGATTTCTCAAACCTCTCGTGCTCGCCTCAGTGACCTGGACGCTAACAACAACAACAAGATGCTAGGTATGTAGCTGCTAGTGCTAACCATAAAATAGCAACTGACGGATGGGGTTTTTTTATTTTTAAATATTTTTTTTTACCTTTTTCTAGTGTAAAAATGTACAAGCTTCACTTTTGCTCAGTGGTTCACAATAACACTAATCAGAAAGAGAAAAACTCTTAGTGGTTAAATCACCAGCGCTATGCTAATGCATGGTTTGCACGCGCGCGACATGAGCGCCGGGGTGCGTCTCAAATCACAACCTAGTGCCCTACATATTTCTGTACATCAGCCGAGTCCTTAAAAATTCTTTAAAATATAGGAGCTAATATATAAAACATTGCTTAATTTCATGCTCGCTCACTCATTTGGGTCGCGTGGAGGCTGGAGCCTATCTCAGCCGACACTGGACGAAGGCGGTGTACACCCTGAACAGCTCGCCAGTGCATCGCAGGGCCAACCCACACAACCATTCACACTCAGGTCCACACTTAGGGGCAATTTGGAACAGCCGAATAGCTTCATGTGCAGGCTTTTGGATTGTAGGGGAAAACCTGTGCAGGCACAGGGAGAACATGCAAGCTCCACACCAAAATGGTGGGAGTCAAACCCAGGACCTGCTGGCTGTGAGGTGGACGTGCTAAGCACTACATCTCCTTAAAGTCTATATGACGTATAGTTGCTTGAAATTGTTTTTAAAAATGGTTTTAGATTGTAACATTTATGGTTCACAGGGCTGGTGTAGTGGTTAACACGTCTGTCTCACAGCAAGAAGGTACTGGGATTGAGTCCCAACGTTTTGTGTGTGTTTTGGTTTTTTGAGGTTTTCTCAGGGTACTTTGGTTTCCTCCACCAGTCCATGCACGTTAGGTTAAACAGCTGTTTAAAATTGTTCCTAGGTGTATGAGTGTGGGGACAGTGATGGCCCGGTGGTAGGGTGCTGGCTTACTGATCCGAAGGTCGTGGGTTCAAGCCCCATCATCACAGAGTTGTCACTGCTGTCTCCAGAGTGCAGCTAACTAAGTTATCAAAGGCCGGCCATGTCTCTCACTTTCTGTGTTGAGAGGCATGTAAAAGAACCATTGCTGTCTTTCGTAAAGAGGCTGCGTAGCCGTCAGCGTGTTTCTGCCCTGCGATGGCCTGGCGAGCTTCCCTTGACTAGAGTCGCTTGAGATAGGCGCCAGCCTCCCCGCGACCATAAGTAGAATTAAGCGGTTCAGAAAATGAATGAATGTATGAGTGTGGATGCTTGTGTGTGTGTTGGCTCTGGGATGGACTAGTGAGCTGTTCAAGGTGTACCCCGCCTTTGCCTGGAGTCGGCCGAGATAGGTTCGAGCCGCCCCGTAAACCTAGTAGGATTAAGCGGTTCGGCGAATGAATGAATGTTTCACGTGACATCAATTTCACTTCTAAACTTTAAACCTGACTCATATTTCCTTATTAAACATCACCAAGTACATAGTCTAGTAAACAAGTAGTCGGTTTGAAACGCACCCACCGCAGTTTCTTTTTAATTGACAACAGGAACAAGAAAAGACACTTCCTGTAGAGTTTAAACCTTGAAAGGATCTCCACTGCCCCCTTCAGCTCCAGAAGTGATACTACAAGACAAAGGTCAAATATGAACCTGACTGAGAATGTACACAAAAAAAAAAAAAAAAAAAAAAATATATATATATACACACA
>JAOUQZ010000031.1:6919774-6935482 GCA_028564935.1 Neosilurus hyrtlii
ACACACACACACACACAAACATATATATATATATATATATATATATATATATATATATATATATATATATATATATAAATATAAATTAAAAAATTAAACAAATAGATCCATGTTTGCTGAAGCTGTAATAGAGGCAGAGACTTTATTACGCAGAAATACGCTTAGCATGTTTATTTAAGTTTTTGAGTTGTTATGTACTGAGACTGAACATTAGAACAATAAAATATAAGCAACACTCATTCCAGTTGAACAACTTTACAGCAGACAAAGGCCACATTCACCGGGACTCTAGACTTGGTTCATGTGGTGTGTACCTGGAATGATTTGGTAGTGTTGGTTTCTAATAACCAAGTAGAGCACACAGCACAGTTTTGAATGAACAGGAGGGGGAGAGCAAGAAGAGGGTATTGTTTAAGGTGCTTTCGAACGAGAGTCGAAACCATCTAGTGCTGGGTTGGGCCATCTGGTACAATCAAAGGTGCTTAGATAAGTGCTTTCAGTCAAAAAGTTTTTAGCCTAAGGGCAAGTCTACAGGCACATACATTTTATACAGTTTCTTATAAAGAAATCAAGGAGAACCAAAAAAAATATATAATAAAAAATTCATGGACAGATTTGAAGGTACAGTGTGTAACATTTCGGAGGGTCTATTAGCAGAAATTAAGTATCAATAAATACGTTTTCATTAATCTATAATCATAAAAAAATGTAAGTTTTTGAGAACCTTTGAATATCTTCATATGGAGCGGGTCCCTTCTCATGGAGACCGCCATCTTATATTTATTTATTTGTTTAATTTCATATACTATTTCCTATGACTCTGCATTGCACCCATCCAATGTGAGCACACACACAGCAGTGGGCAGCAACATCACGGCGACCTGGAGAGCAGCTGGGGGTTAGGTGCCTTGCTCAATGGCATTTCAGCCTTGAAGGCGGAGGAAGGGGAAGGTGATGCTCATTCTCCCTGCCACCACATTTTTCCTGTCAGATCAGGAATCAAACCAGCGACCTTTCAGTCCCACACATGCACTGTCTAACCATTTGACCACAGTTGCCCCCTTGCAACACCATGTTTCTAGAGTAGCCCAAGCCACACAGATTTTGAAGGGGAGCGGTCGGGAATGAAATCTCAGATAGCTGTAATGTGGAAAACCACCACTAGATGCCACTAAATCTTACACACTGTTCCTTTAAGTACTTGACGTGACCTTTTTTTTTGATGCAACCGAATTCTGGGAATCAATTCAAAACATGCGCAGCTTTAAATTATAATACCAAAATATCAGGAATGAGTGACCGTCTCCTAATATAATCATAAGATGTACTACGTTCTTATAGTAGCTGTATACTGTGTGTATGGATGTAATTTTCATAAAAGCGGCTAATTCGCTTCGACTAAATTCTATGACTTGATATTCTCCGGCACTTTTATCTGGCGAAACACTTCAATACGTCAAAATGTGTTCCGATTCAGATTCTCCTTCAACTCATGGATGAATTAAACACAGGCTGGCATCGAGGATTGTTATTCAAGATTAGCAAAAAAATGTTTTCAAACAGATTCCTCACAGAATCTCCTTCTCATATAAAAAAAACCCCTTTTAGTTCTTCTTCTTCTATTTTTTTTTGTTGTTTTTTTGTTTTGTTTTGTTTTTTACAGAGAATAAAACTGAAAACATTACTAAACCACGGATTTGAAAAGGTGCTAGCATACAAGCAGAAAATGTACAGTGTCTCTACAGGCTGATAGAAGCTTGTGTTAGACAGATGACACATTACTGGCCTTACAATTGACAGTGCTTTACTTTCCGAGGAACAGCTAGTGTACATGGATTACCGAAACACGCACATCCTGATTTTCCCTGAGTCATTAAGGACTGTCTGTCAGTGCAAACTTGCTCAGTAGACATCCCTACTAACCTTTTTTTTAAAGCTATATCTATTTGGCTTAATGTAGTGCTTAGCATATAAACAGATTTTTGTTACACAATATAATAGAACTGAAGTCCTAGCTAACATTAGCTAGCTAACTACTTCATTAGCAGTTTGATGCCTAGCAACAGGTTACTCACTGATAAGCTAGCAAACTAGCAAACGCTATCTAGATACACTATTTTACTGTGATTATAAACTATGGGCGGCATGGTGGCGTAGTGGCTAACACGTCAACCTCACAGCAAGAAGGTTCAGGGTGTGGTGTTTCTGTGAGGAGTTTGCGTGGTTTTCCTCTGGGTACTCTGGTTTCCTCCCACAGTCTAAAAACATGAATGATAGGCTAATTGGCTGTTCCATAGGTTTGATTGGCGGTGTGTGTTGGTCCTGTGATGATCTGGCGAACTATTCAGGGCGTATCCTGCCTTTGCCCACTGTGAGCTGAGACAGGCTCCAGCCTTGCCGGGACCCTTACAGGATTTAATCAGTTCGGCAAATAAAATTATAAACTAATAGAGTGACTGAGGAATTCCAGTCGATGTCATCGTTCTTAAAGGAGTTCTCGATGCTATGCTGGCGAGACCTGGTGTTATATTGTTGAAGCTACACACTCATTCAACTTATTCTATGTTTACATTTACAGCATTTGCCAAACTTAACCAAAGCAACGTACAAGTATCATTTTTATACAACTGAGCAGTTGAGGGTTAAGGGCCTTGCTCAAGGGCCCAACAGTGGTGATAGTGGGGATTGAACCGCTGACCTTCGGATCAGTAACCCGTCGTCTTAACAACTAAGCCACCACTGACCTATAGTCATATGATTTATTACCAAGCTAGCTATGTACTCATATTTAGCTATTGCGATGATAATAACTGTGATTATGGTATTATAATCTAGCTATTCAGGCTAGTTAGGTTATACACCACACACCACAACCCAGCACCGTCCAATTCTCAACTTTGATTGGTTAATTTTTAAAAAAGTCATTCTGGCTGTAATTCAAATCTCAGGTTTTATAGTAACGGTATTGGTCACAGTGTATTCTCAAGGATGAGCAATATGAACGTATATATTATCTTGCATCCGGTGTTCAGTGCATTCGGATGTCTTTGTAATGTGACAAGCTGCGCTTTTTCTACCATAGTGGACCAAAAAAAAAGAGGTGGGTAAGGGAACGTCCTTATATAGCTGCCATAATGGAAGTGCTAACATGAAGTAACCTATGGGAAGTGTTATGGAAGGTTCGCAGCATTAAATGCATCTCTAAAAGGATAAAAGTAAAAAGATGAAAAGGTTGTGGTATAAACCAGCACCCCCCCCACCCCCACGTTGTGTTGTGTATTTTCCTGGAATGGTACATCCCAAATCATTTTATTCATTATACAACATCCTCGTTCACCACATTCTTAAACAACAGCAAACTAGCCTTTGCTAGCTAGCTTTAGCCAAGACATTGATTTATTTTTGTATTTCATTAAGGGCGTCATGGTGGTGTATTGGTCAGCACTGGGTTCAAGCCTCATGGTCAGTGTTTCTTTGTGGAGTTTGCATGTTCTTCCTGAGGGTTTCCTCTGGGTGATCCAGTTTCCTCTTACAATCCAAAAACGTACACACCATGCTAACTGGCTCTTCCAAGTCACCCCTCGGTGTGATTGGTTGCTTGATCGCTGAGCTGTTCAGGGTGTACCCAGCTGGGATCAGCTCCAGCTTCCCGCGACCCTAAACAGGACAGTAGATATGGCTAGTGGATACTGAATGTATTTCTTTTATACAATCTGGCCCATAAGAAAGATATTTAAGTAATACCAAATTACCTTTATGGAAGTAACACAGATTACCAAGTGTGTGATTATTCACACTAACCTGTACGTATCCGGGTGGACTACAGTAAGGGTGATTTACGAATGAGTCAAGTTTAGATTACGAGGAGGAGTTTCACATACATGTATGAGCTGTTTTGTTTTATTTTTGCAGGCATGCTGTTACCATAGCAGCATATTTTGGTTAAAAGTCTACTAGTAGCTGCTTTTTACCCTCGAACCTGTCCATGAGTGTGACTGGTGAAAAGAGTCTCTGACCTTCAGCTGTTTTTATGAGGAACACGATTGGAAAGATCCGCTACACTGTTGTTTCCGGAGCTGCACTATTTTATTAAAAAATTATAAAAAACATTTAATCATGAGAGAGAGAGAGAGAGCGAGAGAGAGAGATAGAGATAGTAAAGGTAAAAAAAAATACCAAGGAGTCATTTGGGAAATGAAAAGAGCTGACTCTCTAAACGATTCACCAAAAACGAACCAAAATTACAAGCACTAGCAGACCAGCTGGGCAATTTAGACCTGACTGTTCATTCTTTAATTTGTATATTTATTATTTCGCCGAAAGAATAAAGTAATTTATTATTTTTTTTAAATGGCATTTGGGAAATGAAACAGTCACTTATCTAAATGACTCACTAAAAATGAACCAATATTATAAATACTAGTGAACCAGTTTGGCAATTTAGACCCGACCAAGTCCTTGCTGTTTCATTGTTTATTTTGTGTATTCATTCTTTCGCTGAACCGCTTACTCCTACTTGGGCTGCAGGGAGGCTACAGCCTATCTCTGCCGACACTGGGTGAAGCCGGGGGACTCGCCAGTCTATCATAGGGCCAACACACAACCATTCACACTCTCATTCACACCTAGGAGTGACTTGGAACAACTACTTAGCCTTATGTGCATCTCTTTAGACCGTAGGAAACTGAAGTACCTGGAGGAAACCTGTGCAAGCATGGGGAAAACTCCACACAAAAACACGCCCGCCTCGCACAGGGCCTTTTTGCTGTGAGGCGGACGTGCTAACCACTACGCCACCGTCCCCAGCATCCACCACCACCCCCACCCGCCTTTCCATAAGAATTAAATTCAGACCAGATAAGGACTCTTTATGTTCCGTTGTCATTGTTTTCTAAAGAGATCCGTAGTGTCTTGAGTCTAAATGAATTTGGAATATTACACTGTGGAATTCAAATCATGACTCGGATCCTATAAGAACAACAAGGTTAGCTCGCGTCAGAGACACTAATGCAGCCGTGTCATGTGATCAAGTTTGCGACTGGTTGATCAAATGCAACTTTAAAACTGTACACCTTCCACTCATAAAAATCAGGATGTGCACCGAGACCCTGCTCTACGTCAGACACATGTGTGATGTACGTAACTAAAGTGTGTCCAGACATCACAGGAAAACTGCTCTGGAAGCTTGGATTGGTCCAGTACACTCAAAAACACACACAAAAAAATTAAAGGCAATGAGAAAATAATATCTGAAATTTCTTCATCACATCACGATAACTGTTCGCTGTCAAAAACAAAGTTAACAAAGTCCGTAGGGGCGGTGAGGTCGTCCTCCTCATCCTCATCTTCCTCCTCATCCTCCTCTTCGTCTTCCTCCAGTGCTGAAGATCTTGGAGGAAGCAGGCCGTTGTGCTTCAGCATCGAGTCCTTCAAGCCTCTTCTGTGTGCCCTCGCGCTCTCCTCCCTACAGTCTGTAACTGCGCCTCCCTGCTTTCCGCCCGCTTTTCTCACCGGCCTTTTCTCCACACCGTCCTCTTCTTCCTCGTCCGATTCGATACGGTTCAGGCTTTTACGGGGCGGCCTCCTTTCCTCATCGGACACACCGGCGTCTCCTTCCTCATCCGATTCCTCCTCTTCCTCACTTGTACTTTTTGCTGGTTTTAGTTTGAGCCGTTTGTGCCTCTGTTTGGAGTCTTCCCTCGTCGACTGCCTCTTTCTGCCTCGATGTCTGCTCCTCGAGTCAGACTCTTCCTCGGGCTCCGAGTCCTTAGAAACAACAGACGCTGGAACAGATGTTGGACACAACAGTTTGATCAGAATAATATTAAAAATTTAATTGATACATATGATATATTATTTACACAAATGGCATTTAAAATTTATTTACACCATAGCGTTGTTTAATTCTGTAATCTGATTGGCCAGGTGTTGAATAATTAATCTGATTGTCTCTCATCTACCCGGCATAGTGATGTAGAGGTTAGCACTTCCCCCTCACAGCAAGAAGGTCCTGGGATCAAGTCCCAGACATCAGCGAGGGTGTTTCTGTATGAAGTTTGCATGTTCTCCACATGCTTCCCTGGGTTTCCTCCGAGTACTCTGGTTTCCTCCCATAGTCCAAAGACATGCACATTAGGCTATTTGTAATTACTCCTAGGTGTGTGTGTTGCCCTATGATGGACTGGCGAGTTGTTCAGGGTGTACTCCACCTTTGCCCAGAGTCGGTTGACATAGGCTCCAGCCAACCCGTGATCCGAGAAGGATTAAGCAGTTCAGCAAAAGGATGGACGGATGGATGAAAAGTGTCTCGGAGTGAACCACACAACACTATCCCTGCCAATCAGCAACAGGGACATTTTTGTTCAAACAGAGCATAAACGCTCTGTATTGCTGATTGGCGAGAGGGGAGACGGAGGTGGGGCGGGGGTTTAAAACGATCACTTATGACAGTGTTTTTCAACCTTTTTTGAAGCACGGCACATTTTTTACATTGAACAAATCTTGTGGCACACCACAAACCAAATATGTTACAAAACGACACTCTGTAGCTTAATATATAATCTTGTATATATAATCACAATATAGATTAAAATCACTTAGTGTGAAACCTGGTCCTGTTTAGATGAACACACACGAAGCTCTTCCTCAACCAGCATCTCGTTTACAGTGGCTTTGCAGGCAGGTGGTATTAACGTCTCTGTCACAGTGTGGGGCTGTTTAGATTCAGCAGCAACGTAGCTTTGAGGGCTCTTTCTCATTTACCTCTGTGGTTTCTCTCATAAAAGCACAGAGTTTTTAATCAACTTTTATGAGTGAAAACACAGAGAACAAAATAGTCCATTGGCTTGTTTTGAAGTAATGGGTGTTTTGTTTGGAGATGGGGTTTAAGCTTGCTCGGCACCGTGGCATTGTTGGACTTCTCACCACACAACAAGCACAACGGAGTGGGTGCCGTCACATTCCCGGTGAAAGTGCTTTCTGTTGACCACCAAGTCACATTAGGGACCTCATCTGGGTCAGAATTTTTTCCAGGGCCCAGTTCAGAGTTTGCACTTTTTTCTTTTTAAAAACCTGCATGCATAACTACGGAGCCTCTAAAGGGACATGGGAAAAAATTTACATAAAAAGTTTCTAGTGCGCACGAGAAATCTCAGGTAAATTGTGCGCACACGAAAGTCTGCGAAAAATAGGTTTCAAGTGAGCATGAGAATTTATGGCGCGCATGATAGATCTTTTTTTTACCCATGTCCCTTTAGGGGCTCCGTACATCGCTAATTCTCTTGTCTCTAAGAATAATTAAGGCAATTAAGCTCCCTACTGCCACTCTCTGACATGGAAGAGTATTCCCAACGGTAATTGGATAATTTCCCATGGTACACCTGACAATCTCTCACGGCACACTAGTGTGCCGCTGCACAGTGGTTGGACTGACTTATGACATTAGCAGTTCCGTCAGGCAATGTCAGTCCTTGCTTCTTTTGAAATACGATCAAGTGCTGTCACACTACTATTACTACTAGGCATACTTAGCGACATGTTTCCTTTTTCATTAGCCGTGGTAGTGACGTGAACTCGTTCTTTTGTTTCTATTGGCTGGGCTGTGTTGGATTACAAATTTATAAAATGTTAAATAAAGGTTCCAGCATAACAGTATATAAAACTGAAAGAATTATGTATATTGGTTTTTACATTTTGAGGAGATCAAGTATGGCAGCCCAGATGGCTGAGACATTAACATCTTGTCTGCATGTATTGCTGACCTAAGTTAAATGTGAATGCTAAACTCAAGGCCAGGCTGTGCCTTTTTCTCTGTGATAATGTGAAGGTCTGGGCGACACTGTCAGGAAGTTGGATTAGCACCTATACATTTGAATGACACTGTTATGCAAATGAGATCAGGGCTGGTGAGATTCTCTTACCGGGCTGATTCCTATACTGCATTTGCATGCTTTGTTTAGATTGTCTCCACCTCTATGTATCCCTCTCCGTTGCAAAGTATAAATTCTACAGTGCTGAGCCTTAAGTCAGGCTTGGATGACTACAGCAAACCTACAGTCAGTTCTCAATAAATAGTAACTTCTGTTTGAAAGATATCCCAACATGTCCTGGTCTCTGGTTCGACAAGGAAAGGAAAAAGTTTCCAACAGCTGTGTGCAGCAGACACCAGTCTAAGATAACACATTATCGGGCAGTGCTGAGCTGTGCCGCCAGGAAAATGGTGGAGTGCCCAACACACGGCTGCACCAAAAACATAAATCACGGAAAACATATCATCGTCACTGGCCGTACTCTGAAAACATTTCCACTTCAACCTGACCTGCTATTGGTGTGACCGCCAGACAGAACTACTCGGCACGAAGCCCAAACTTTTATGTCTAAAACTGGATGCTGTTGCTATGGAATTCTTTCATAAAAAGTCCAAGGATGATGACAGACAGGAGCAGCGCCTCACCAAAAGGAACCAGTAAAAGGTAAAAGCCTTTAGAATGAGGGGAGTTTTATTATCTAAAATGTTGCTCACTGCTTCTTTACTTGTGCAGGATGACCCGGCCCAACGAGTTCACGTCACTTCTGGGAAAAAAATGATTGTTCCGCATTGGTTCAGCCCCCCCACTAGTTATCCATGGGATAAAATTGGCCAGTTTTGTGCTTTTTATGATCATTTGTGTTAAAATAAGCTCTGTATCACTTAAACATTTTACATTATGCACTAATTATGCTGTAAGGATGAACAAGACTGGTGGTGTATCCTTCCTAATAATGTGACACAATGCAATCCGTACAGTAAATAAGTAAATGACTGAAGACGATATAATTCAGAACAATGACAGGGTGACTCAGTAGTGCACAAACAAGTAAAAAACTTACAGCTATCAGTTTAACAGTAGACTGTATCCCTGCCTATCAGAGCAGATACCTGAAGTTCGGACAGTAAAACGGAGTGGAAGGCTGACTCACTATTAGAACTGGAGATTCGGCGGCGACGTGGCGCCTGGATGGTTTTCCGTTCGGATGCTTTATGCGATCCCTCTGACTCAGACGTCTCGCAATAGTTGATCTGGGCTTTTTGACTGCGCCGTGACCTCCTTCTGTTCAGATTCACATCGCTGTCACTGACCTCACTGGAGCCCTCCGTCTCTAGAGCAGAGGAAAGAGAAGAAATGAAAAAAATGCCATCAGTATAACTATAACTAAGTCCAATGTTTACTTAAAACCACACTTAGTTTTACAACAGTAACAAGCCAGAGTTGCGCTCATAGTCTGCGTGGAGTCTGTTAATCATGATGTTAATCAGTTGTATCAGGGTTTTCTCTGGGTTCTCTGGTTTTCTCCTCCCTCAGAAAACCATAACAGAAGGTGGATAGTCTTCTCAAAATTTCCCCTAGGTGTAAAGGAACATGTGCATGGTACATGGGCTGGTGTCCCCACAACTGATCCACCGCAACCCCCGACCATAATAAATCTTACTGAAGATTAATGAATGAATGACAAATGCTACAACTTCTATTACTACTATTATTATCATTACTACAATTAATATTATAGGCTGCACGGTGGCGTAGTGGTTAGCACGTCTGCCTCGCAACAACGATTATGGGTTCGACTCCCAGGTTCAGGGGTTTCTGTGTTTCTGTTCTCCCTGTGTTTGCATGGGTTTCAGTTGGAAAACTGTCTGTTCTAAATTTCCCCTAGGTACGACTGTGAGTGTGAATGGTTGTGTATATTGCCCTGTGATATTCTGGAGAACTGTTCAGGGTGACCCCTTATGCGTGTTCTAAGTTCCAGATCTTTAGGGCATAGAACACTAATTAAGAACACACACCCATCTCTTCCTCCTCCTCCTCGTCTTCCTCCTCCTCCTCTGAAGAGCCTCGGTGACGTCGTACTGATCTGCGCGTCATCCTCTTGCTTCTCTGTGCTCGGACATGCTTGGCCGTTCTCTTGGTTGGAGGAAGACGGTCTACGCTGCTGGAGATGCTCGCTCTCTCACTCCCATCCCAGGACGCGGCATCGGCGTCGCTGACTCCTTCATCCCCCGACACCACGAAATCATCCTCCTCCATACTGGGCTCAAGGAAAGGGGACAGAAGAATTAGTGCAGAAAGGCGTGATTACTCATGTTAATGCGCTGTGATGTCTCTCTCTCGCTCTCATTATAGAAATCCTCACCTATCGCTGATCTGAAACTCGTCCTCGCTCTCTTCCTCATCCAGTGTGCTTTCGCTGTCTAAATCATTCAGTCTCCGGCGGCGTTTCCTCTTGCGCGGAGCAGGAGTTTTCACCGGCTGTCGGATCTCTTTGGTTACCTCCTTCTCTTCCTGGTCTGTAAGAGCGCCCATATCCTTCGCCAGATCCACATCTATGATGAATGACACAAAATATGACAACTTGTTTACAGGATAATGAACCGACCGACATCATTCCACCCGTGTGTGTATCCGCATTTATTTCCCCACCTCCTCCGTCTGAATTCTGCACGTCCTCCTCAATGGCTTCATCGATCGCTTCGTCAAAATCGTCAAACCTGGTGATTATAAATAAATAACTCAGATGGGATATAAATCAGGACGGACTGTCAGGGTGGATTTCAGTGGCACGACCAAATCACCTGTAACTAATGGACTTTCTCTTCCGTGTCGATCTCCTCTCCAGGTTCTTACACTTCTTGGCACCTTTTTTCTTTTCTGGTTTTCCTTCCTCAGCTTCAGCATCCTGCAGGTAAGATGAAGGAATAGATTATGAATCTGGCTGCTCAGATTATTGCCCAGATTACTGGTAGGAGGCAGGACTCATATTAGCAGAAGCGGCTGAATGGCACAGAAAGCAACTATGATAGGTTACAGCTAGATGGATATCTGCCTGAAGTGGGCGTGGCCTAAACTGAAGCTGTATTTTTTTGTTTGTTTTTTTTGTATCACCTCAACCTCGGCTCTCATCACTCACGTATATATCTGTGTATCTTACATTCATTTGTTTGACGAACCGCTGAATCCAATTAGGGTCGTCAGAAGGCTCTCAGCCAATTCCGCACAAAGGCATGGTACACCCAGAACAGTTAAAGTAACAAGTAATTGTGTCCAAACTTCTGATTTGTACTGTATATATTTTTAACAAAGTATTTTATAAGTACACTTCACCCTCGATTTCCCGGATTTCGGATTTCCCGTACAAAATCCGGCGCCAGACATTATTTGGTATAGCCAGAAAAATGCTCGGACAAGTCCGGGAATCAATGATGGAAGTCCGGGTCGGTCATGATTTTTCAACCGATTATGGTAAATGTCCGGGAAAGGGTAGGGACCCCGAACTTAGCAATTGCCGGACTTTTGAAGTTCCCAGACAGACTGCCCCCCTAAAAATCTGGGAAATCGAGGGTGAAGTGTACATGCTAAATAGCAGTGTTGGGCCCTTGGGCAAGGCTCTTAACCCTCATTTGCTCAGTTATATATAAATGATAAATGTAAGTCGCCCTGGATAAGGGCGTCTGGGAAATGCTGTTAATGTAACGTAAATGTAAACAAAGTAGTTATGTACTATTGCATAACTGACTTACTGGATTAGGTATGATGTTCTCCACACTGATTCCCACATAGACCAGACGCTCCCTCCTACAGACACAAAAACATGCAGCAAAATTTGTAACTTTAAGTATACAACTACACTCACTGACAAACTGATAAAATACAGGAAACCCCCAGAAGTCAAATGGGGGGCTATGCACCTCCTCTCAGCCCTTTCCCGTTTCTTTAGCGCCGTGTCCAGATACTGCAGCTGTTCCTCCAGCCTCTCACATAGCAGCTTCTGAAATATAACAGAACGCAGCTAATCAGTACAACTACAATAAAGCAAACAAACCTCCGTTATTTTTTTAAAAATAGTTAGTCCTGTGATCAGATGCACGAAGGTCTTTGTTTGTGCAAAAGCTCATGCATACAGAATAGTACAGCTGGCACCTGGCCCTGTTTTTCTCCTCACTTTGGCCACCTGCCAATTCCCATGCATTATCCAGCTCGACTCCATCACGCCAAAGCTTCCGGAGAGGGTAAAGGCTAACGCGTGATTGCCTCAGAGACATGTAACGCCAGCCAAACACATCTTTTTCAACTGCTGCTCATGCACAGCTCAACACAAGGCAGCGTTACACACTCATCCATTTCTGCATACAGGAGCTTAAAGTCACCCATGATTGGTTAGCATCACTGTGATTAATGAGAGAACATGCCAGCCTTTCCCCTCAGACAGCAGACAGTTTTGCCCTCTTGACTTCTACCCACGGATGGCTGTCCTAAAATCAGGACTCGAACACTTTTCTGGTGTCCCACCTGGAATCCTTTTTTTTGACATTTTTTTAATGACATGACTGTCTTAAATGTGATTGTTGAAAAATAATAGTGACCTAGTTAGACAGCTAGCTAGTGGTTTCTCCAAGAGAGTAAAAAAAATGTCAGTTATTCATTCATTAATTAATCATTTTCTGAGCTGCTTAATCCTAATTAGGGTTGTGGGGAGGCAGGAGCCCATCTCAGCCAACTCTGGGTGAGGGCAGAGTACACCCTGGACAGCTTGCCAGACCATTGCAGGACCTTTGTCAGGGGGGTTGTTTCACCTCTGTTGGTTTGTCTGTTTGTGTGAAATATAATTCAAAATGTTATGCACGGATTTTAATTAAATTTCTTATTAGCATAGGGTGCGGTACAAGTAACCGAGCATAAATATTCGGAGGTGATCAATGCATGGGATCATGTTGAAAAAACATCCATTAATGTCAATAAATGTAAATAATGTGTGAATTAATGTTCATCAGATGCCCAGTAGGGGGAGGCATTTAATTCAATATTACGACATTTATTTATTCATTTGCCGAACTGCTTAATCTTAGTAGGGTTGCAGAAATGCTGGAGACAATCTCAGCGGACACTGGCCGAAGGTGGGCAACCCCCTGAACAGCTCGCCAGAGCGTTGCATGGCCAACACACACCCAACGATTCACACTGACATTCACACATAGGGGCAGCCAATTAGACTAAAGTGCATGTCTTTGGCCTGTGGGAGGAAACCAGTGTACCCGGAGGAAACCTACCCAAGCACAGGGAGAACATGCCAACTCCACACAGAAACGTCCTCACCGAGACTGGGTCCGTTGATCTTCTTGCTGTCAGGCGGATGTGCTAACCACTATGCCGCCGTCCCACCCCTTATTACAATTATGCCAAGTTATAATGAAACCTGCATCAGGCGTATTCTTCAGGTTAATCCATGCATAATCCATTTGTGTCTGGCGGTAGTACTGTGCCATCTATGAGTTCCCATCTAGATATTTATAAAAATGTTCTATAAAAGCAACATCATATTCCCAGTCATGCTGTTCAGTTGAATAACTGCGCTGTTCCAGATCCCAGTCATGCCAATATTCAGCATAACATTATGGAAAGCTTGGAACTGAAAAGCACAGAATCTGTGTCACTACTTACATGCTGACATGGAGGGCAGAACCATTCTCCATCAGGAATGATCATCAGAGGAGGTCGCAGGCAGGCCGTGTGGTAGCCACTGTCGCACCGGTCACAAAGCAGAATCTGAAGAAACATTGCGGTTAGATGGCTACATGGAATCAGGGGGTCTGATGGACAGAATGTGCACTATTTGCTACACTTTTGTTGATTGCTGTTGGACAGAAAAAAAAATACTTATAAACTTCAAGCTTACTTTAAATAAAATTGAAAAAAAAACCTTCCAAACTCTCATGCTACTCAGAACATATGAACATTTTTATCTACAAAGTTTCAATTTGGTGCGTTCAATGGTTTGCATTAGCCTGTTTGAAACATTTGTAGTTCGTTGAGTGCTAAATTGTGAGAATAGGACGTAGATGCGCCAGTTCCAGTAAGGCAAGATAACGGCAAAAATAACAGCATACAGGAATTAAACTAACAATCCATCCATTCTCTTCCACTTATACAAGGTTGGGTTGTGAAGGCAATAGCTCAAGGAGGAAAGCCCAGGCATCCCTCTCCCCAGCCCTCCAGCTCCTCTAGCTCAGGCATTCCCAGGCCAAACTGGATATATAAGCCCTCCAGCAAGTTCTGGGTCTACCCTGGGGCCTCCTTCCAGATGCCTGAGCCACTTCAACTGACTTCTTTTGATGTGGAAGACCAGCAGCTCTACCCTGAGGTGCCCCAATGTCTAAATCAGATATAAACTAGTAAAATTGTGAGTAAAATAAGGCTAGGAACACCTACACATAATATACTATAATACATTTACATACATCAGACAACCATCTCCTCATTTACATGAATGCATGGAGCGTGTATGTGTGTGTAAATTATATATATACATATACACACACACACACACACACACACACACACACACACACACACACACACAAGCATAAGAAAGTCTGTTGAGCTTTTTACACCCGAGCACACTGGCTCATCAGGCCAGAGCTTCCTTCCCAGGTTTCCTAAGCGTGAAGAGACTCCTGGATGGGATTGTAGGTTACATTTTTTTTTTTTTTACTGGTATACATTTATACAGAGGCACACTTGTGGTTGAGACCCTGCCTAGGGGTCTTAGCACCATGAGGTCTAACAGGGATTTGCAAACAAGCTCTCGATCATGAACCCAGCACCCTAACCACTACACCACTGGCCCTACGAAATACACATACATACACATAATAATCATTTAACACACACATCCACACAACTATTTCTTCAATGTCACTCCGGCCCCACTTTTCACAGTACAATGCCGCACCCTGTGTGAAGACTCGTTTTTATTTTTCCCCACGAAGAAGGCTGTAATAACAATAGCGTTTTGCTGGTTAGTGATATATACTATGCATGCAATCTTTTATTTATTTTTGGTTTAATTCCCCTTTAAAAAAATGGATATTCCATGCTGTCCTATTTATGTCTGATTTATGAAAAGTTTCAAACTCCTCTTCACCTTTAAAAACTTGTTTTTAAACTTGCTGGTGTTCACTGTTTAACTATGAAAAATGTTCCTTTAAAACTCTCTATTTACTCTGGAACTCTGTTAACCAGGAATGGCATGGGTGTGATCTACCAGTTCAGGATGGTTGGGGAGGCTGCAGTGTTTACAGGCATCTTCGGGTGGTGCTTCCTCAGACTGCTGTGAATCCAGCTCGCTCTTCTCATCTCTCTCAGATTTGCTCTCGCATACCACGTCTCCTCCGACAGGGAGTTCGGTTTTGCGCGTTTTCGTAGGTTTCGACCAGCGAGGCCGTCGGTGTCGTCGTTTCCCCTGAAATACACACGAGATACATCTACTGAACTCTAAAATCTTTTAGCACAGTCTTAATCAGAAGGAATACTTTACATTAGTATATACTACTCAAACATTGCGCGATCTGATTGGTCCGCTATCTCGGGATTAAGAAACATGATTCCGAGTGGATAATGCTTGGATCAAAACTACATTTACAGTTTGTCAAGGTCACTGTCAGCAGGCATTTTCATGCTTTAAAATGGAAAAATAAAATAAACCATAAACATTTGGTTTTTCTTGTGATTCTGTGTAGTATATACTAAAACACCCTTAAAGAGCACAATTAATTTACATATTTTATATATATATAATATGTTTCCCCGATAATAAGACCTTACCCCGATAATAAGACCTACCCTTACTTCAGCAGAACGGTCCAAAATAAGCCCTACCCCGAAAATAAGACCTAGC
>JAOUQZ010000031.1:6935582-6945658 GCA_028564935.1 Neosilurus hyrtlii
ACACACACACACACACACACACACACACACACATATATATATATATATATATATATATATATATATACACATATACATATATATATATATATAATCCCTAGACTAGATACTACACACGGTATATATATATAAACACTAATCCCTGAATGAGGACGTTAAACACATTAGCTACACATTGTTAAGCCTGGCTTTTTTACTTGCGCTGGATGACCTGGCCCAACCAGTTCACGTCACTTCTGGGGGAAAAAATTGTTGTTAACCCCCCCGTGTGTAACCCACGGGATAAAATTACCCAGTTTAGTGCTTTTTATAGTCATTTATGTTAACATGAGCTCTGTATCACTTAAACGTATTTCATTATGCACGACTTGTGCTGTAAGGATGACCAACACCGCTATTCTTTAAGGAGATACCGTTACACACCTCTTATGCACCTGCTTGCGGTTGTGCTCATGATTTTAAAAAAATGACCTATAAAAATTTTGTTTAAGTGCACTTTTTAGCTTATGTTTCTGTGTAGTAAATACCAAAACAATTATTCACTTCAGAGTCGATGGATAGTAAATATTAAGCGATATAAACCCCGCCTTCAGAGAATGGTTGCTATTTGGCATGTGTACAGCATGTTACCTTAGTGGATTTTATCTGCCCATCTGAGGTCATTTTCTTATGCAAGTCCTTCTTGTCCCTCATTCTCTCCTCTTCTGGATCCATGTGCTCTTCCACATCCCGTGCAGAAGAGGGCACCGTGTGTTTCCGCTCCTGAATCTCTGCCAGCTTAGGACTGGGCTTGCAGATCCTGGCCGACCTGCGGAGCTCAGGAGTTCGTCTATGTAGAGGGATCTTGATCTTGAGCCGGATTCCCTCCTTCTGCAGCTCAGAGGACACTTCCTCCTCCTCATCGCGTTTATTCCGATCCTCCCCGGTTTGCGACCTGAACTTGGCTTTATCAGAGCGCTTTTTCCTGGAACTTTTAAATCCTGTGCTGTTTTTTTCTTCTGCAGCTTTAAGACGGCCCTTCGTATCAGCCATTCCTCCATCAGGGAGAGCTGTCGCTTTAGCCTTCCTGCTTCCCACCATCTCTTGCATCTCGCTAGCTTCATCTTCTAGCTTTGCTACAGTTTCCTGCTCAGTGTTAGATCTTATTCCAGACTTCCTGTCACTACAATCCTTTTCAAGGTCTGTTGGTAGAGCTAACAATAACGTAGCTCGCTCCTTAGCGTCCGCTCCGAGAGCTTTTACTTTGGTGTCACTTTCGGCATGCTCAACTCGAAGCGTCATCTCTTCACTCATGCTCGATAGATGAGTGGCCTGGGAAATAATTGGCTTTCGAACTAGGACTGACTGCCTTACGTTTTGGGTATGTGTCCCCTCCGTCTTCAAGTTCTTCAAATCCTGATCCTCATGCAGTCCGTTTCTATCCTTTGTAGGATTTCCTGCGCCATCAGGCACGGCAAACGTTTGCTTTCTCTCGATCGGGCCCATAATCACGCCAAAACCAACATACTGCTCTCTTTTACTCTGAGATGAAACCTTGTCATGGGCACATTCGCTGCTCTGTACCTGTGAGTTTTCTAAAAGAGGAAGAGGTGCTGATTTTTTTTCTCCACCGTGCTCCGTGGCTGCTGGGTTGCGTACAATTATGCCACCAACAGAAACGCTTCCATTGCTGCTGCTGTTATTGTTTACATGACTGTAATGACTGCTGTCATAGCCGTCGCTTCTTTTCAGCTCTCTCTTCTTCAGCGGTATCTTAGCCTGCTGGTCATTTTTCATGGCCCTCTCGAAATCCTCGGCCGTTCTCTCTTTCTTGTCCTTATAGGAATCCGTCTTTGCTGGAAGTTCCTGTTTGACAGAGCCAGGCGCCATGACGACTGAGATGGCGTTCCAGTGTCGAGGTGAATCCTTTGGATCGTCCTTGATGAGGCTCTTTATTGTGCTCACTCTGTTGTCTATGACAGGAGTCTGGTCCAATTTGGGTGTGTCAGAGCCAATCGCTTTCGGCTCCATCTCTTCCTTTCGCTCTTGTTCTAGTTTAAGTGGTCCAGCGGATCCGTGTTTTTTAATTTCATACCCTGTTTGACTTTCATCTTTGAGAGATTTGTTTGAATTTATATTAGTGTTTAAAATAACTGGCTTGCTTTCCTCTTCGGACCCACACTCCACCTTAGCGCTCTCGCTCATGACTTTCGGGTCACCTTAGCAAAAAGTCACACAAAGACAAATGGAAATAAAGTGAAAATATGACCTAACGTATAAAAAGAACAGTAATAACACTCTTACACAGAACAGTACCATAATTATTCAGTAAGTACAAGAATACAGAGTACAGTGGGGTATTTTATTACCTCCACAGCGTTTCTCGTCTCCTGGGTTGCCAGAAATGCCATCGTGTCGCTCCTCATCCGCCACCGCCGGCTCTATCTTAGCTTTAAGAAGCTCCAAAATGTCCGCTAAGTCATTCCTATTCCTGTTAAGACAAAATACATGGCTCTGCCAATGACTCAGCTTTAATTAGGTGTCGAGAAGTGAATGCAAATGTAACGTTCACAGTATGGCTGTCCTGAGGTAGACATTTCTTTCAAGTATATAGAATTATATTGTAATAATAAGGCAGAGCTTGAAATATTACTAAAAAATGGTACTTTCTTTGTTAAAATTGGATGTATGTGAGTGGAGAAATCTTTACAGTGCAAATTAGCAAGTCTGCCTCACAGCAAGAAGGTCCTGGGTTCGTTTCCCAGGCTCTGGCGTATCTGTGTGGAGTTTGCATGTTCTTCCTGTGCTTGTGTGGGCTTCCTCTGGGTACTCTGGTTTCCTCCCACAGGCCAAAAACATGCACATTAGGCTAACTGACTGTTCCAAATTGGCCCTAGGTGTGAGAGTGAGTGTGAATGGTTGAGTGTGTGTGTTGCCCTGCGATGTTCAGGGTGTATACCGCCTTCGCCCAGTGTCGGCTGAGACAGATACCGTAAAACGGGATGAACAGGAACAAAAAATTGGAAAGTTATTTTTAATTCAGTGCTGCCCAGGAAAATGACGGTAGTGATAACTTGTAGGTTTTGTAGAAAACAGACCTACAAGTTATCATTACCATCATTACCTGGGCAGCACTGAATATTCACCCCTTTTTCTCTAATCACCCCGATTTATGGTACCTGCCTCCCCACAATTCCTAGTAATAGGATTAAGTGGTTGAGAAAATGAGTAAGTGAGTGACGAGTGCATAGGGAGGATCATATTAATCATCGACCCAAAGATTCTGCCCTTGTGACAAATCTGACAAATCACATGCAAATTAGACTCTGCAGGTGTTATCAACATAAAGTTATGATTTAAAACTTACTGTTATTCACTGTGATCACTCAAATTTAAATCAAGCATCAGACCGTAACATAAGATACACCACATGAAAGCACATTCAAAATTACAAATGGTGGAAAAAATCTCGCTGCCAAGTTCGCAACTTACGTGTGATAAATAAGCGGTGCTTAGATGTCTAAGTGCCTGGCTGGAAAAAAAAAACCACACACTAAACTACTGCAGGAGTACAGTTTAAATGCACAACTCTATCTAAATACAAAAGGTACACTTTTGTCTGAGGTCATGATATCCATGATTCAAATAAAGCGCAGTGCTCCATGATTTATCGCTTTTTCTACACTTTCCTACGATCTCAGTTACGATCTGTAATGTTTTGTTATGAAGCCAACAAGATTCTGGACAAGATCTGCCACAATTTTCATCATGTCCCCCCAAGTTCTCTTACAATCACCGCAATATGCTCTCATGTTCTGTTAGGTTCTGTTTAAATCGCTAATGTTCATCAAGTTCTCTTACTATGTCCTACAATTTATGAGCACGCTGGGAGCACGATTGTGGCATAAAAAGGAGGCAGGGTGCATCCAAGATATGTTAGTTGAAGACTTCAAGATTCCCTATGATGGCGCATCAAGGTCTGTTACAGTCTCTTAAGCTCTACTGCACCCTACCCCGATTGGCATAAAATCGTAATAATCGCGGCGAAATTGTTGACGGTCAAGAATTTTCTCACAATCATCACGATTCCACCAAGTTCCCGCATGATTATCAATGATTCGACCCCACGCTCCCCCAAGCTCATCATGATTCTCTCAAATCGTGGAGATTGTGGACAACGTGGCTCCGTGTAAACCCAGAGTTACTCCAGATGTGGCTAATGGGCCAAGAAACATTTGTTTACTGTTTGATTCCTGAAGTTTCCCACTGGAGCCATCTAACAGGGAATGGACATAGGACTCAAACTCTTACTTTCAAAACCTTCATATACAAATTCTTCATGTAAAGAAAAATACACAGTAGGACACGTTATTATAACAAATAATCAATGATGTACTAATAATTAATGGTCTGTTAGTTTTGACTTGCCTTAAAATTATTACTGTTTCCGACCAATCAGATTCAAGAATTCTGAGGTATAAATCTTTTAAATCCCAACTGGCACTAGAGAGGCACTCAGAGTCTAAGATGGATCATATAGTAAATAAGTAAGGTAATATCTTTTGGGCTTTTAAACCCAAGCCTACTGGCTAATCATAGCCGGATTATCCAGTTTTCTGTAGCGTGAATCGACTCGGAGTTCAACTCCTCCTGGATGGGACGCCAATCCACCGCAGGCTCCCGTCCCAGTATTTTTACTGACACCCATTTTTTTATACTGCTGGGAGGACAGAAGCACACGGTGGGGGTCTAACTGGGAACCGAACCCAAGACCTCTTGATCATGAGCCCAACACCCTAACCACTACACCACCAACCCCACAGGCCCTATATAGGTACTGGTTTAATTCAACAATTTGTTCAACAGTATGTAGACATGACCAAGAAAAAAAAGTCTCCCATTTAAAGGTTTTATGATATGCCTTGGGTTTGACCTCTGAAGGTCACTCAGGGTCAAAAGTAATTGTCTCCTTTGTGATTCCATACATGAGTTACTATTAGTGTTTCTTAGTAACCGCCATTTCTATCTGCACTCGTTTTAAAAGTTGTAAGCGCCAAAACTTTGTGACAATGCTTTGGCCTTGACCATTGACCTAGACCAAAATGAAATGATATCTACGACTCAGATAAGGTAGTGTCCGCACCAAGTACAAAAACGATGAGCCTTGGACACCCATAAACACTCGTGCCAGCTCACTCGATATCCTTCTTTGGACCACCTTTGTTAGGTACTTGCCACTGTATACCAGTAACATCCCACAAGACCTGCCACTTTGGAGAGGAACAGACCCGGTTGTTCAGACATTTTAAAATCACTCGTATCCTAAGGTTTGCTCATTTTTCCTGCTTTCAACACATTGACTTTAAGAACTGACTGCTCACTTTCTGCCTAATACATCCCACTGAATGGCAGGTGACAATCTATTGAGATAATCAATGTTATTCTCTTCACCTATCATTGGTCAGGATGGTTTTAATGTTATGGCTGACCAGTGAACATTATGCAATGAAAATATTTTAAAAAACGTAGACTGTTGCTAAGTATAAAGACAGTGAGGAGAGCTCAGACGCTCCTGTACGCCTGCAGTCAGTTTAGAATCATAGGACCCCTGTCCACAGGACACTTGCTCATGAACTTCAATACTGCTCGAGAACATTTTACTCTCTGTGCTGAAACTCCACCCAGATTTGTTTTGCATTTGGTGATTTGACCTTGTTTTCTCATACGTTTTTTTTTCTGCACCTTCTTCGAATTTTAAGTTAAAATGCCCAAATATCCTCTGGACAATTCTAGTCTCCTGATGTCCAACTTAAGTTCGGTATGGGTTTGTACATCAGGATATCTCTGTTACCGTTTCCTGTGTGTCTTCTGTCTATTCAGTAATAAAGTAACCTTCTTACCTGACGATGCACTTCCAGGACGACCCATCCAAATCATCCTGCTCCTCCACGTAGAGCCGCACATTTTGATCCTGGTCCAATTGGAACCAGTACATGAGCCCCTCCTGGTCTCTGCCGATCGGCTGCATGCGCATCTGCTCTGGGTCTTCCTCGTTCACTGCTGTCTTAAACTTGAGGTTGTCGTCAAACTGGCTTTCACACAAATACTGTAGAAGCAACAAACACAAGTAATGTAGTGTAATATGTAGATATGTTTTTTATTGTGTGCCATTCTGAGTGGTAATGTATTAGACTCTATTTATAATAAATCCTTTTTTTAAATCATATTTATTATATCATCATGCAAGTCAGCAATACAGAACAGCCAATCAGTATTAACTCAGCAAACTTACTGGGTTATATGGTGGGCTATATATATGTATATATGCAAACTTACTGGGTTATATATGTTTTTTCCCTGTTATCCGATTTCCTCCTACCTCCCAAAAACATGCTGGTTACTGAACTGGCTATACTAAATTGCACAACCTGATTGGTTAATTAACTTGAGTTACCAGACATTGTCCTGAGTGGATACTGTATGAATCAGAATAAACAAGCATTGCTGCTTTGCAATCCTGGAAATTTAATAAAATGCCATCCCAAAAAAATACGAACAAAGTTATGCAATATGGCCTTCATGGTTTTTTTTTTCTTCCCCATTTTCTCCTCTAATTTTAGCCGTATCCAGTTCCCACCCATCAAGTGTTGCCTTCTCTATCACATGACCACCACCAGCCAGAGAGGGGCGTAAGCATGCACGTGCCCCCTCCATGACATGCAATGCTGCCACCCACCTCCTTACGAATTGCTGCGCATGCATATTTGAATGCGAACTAACACACTCGGAGGGAACTGCCCCCTCGTACAAACGAGCTCACAGACGCCCATGATTGGCTGGTGATCGCTGTGAGTGAAGGGAAGTGATCACATGCCATCCCTCCATCCGGTAAGAGCTGGTCCAATTAGCTCTCCTGGACTCCCGGTCGCGAATGGCTGTGGCATCAACCTGGATTCGACCCGGTGATCTCCAGGTTGACAGTCACACACTCAGGAGCGACAAATTCAAAAAGACGCACACGTCATAAAGCACACGTAATCACTGTGATGGAGCAGGCTTTAAAAATAAAAAGCCATAAAAAAGTTCTTATGTTTTTGTGTGGCATACACTAAAACTTCTTTTAAAAAATGATTGCTTTATTGATGTTCTTTATAAGGACAATTCAGCAACATCCACCTTGACTTCAGGAGAATAAATGATATTATGCCACAGTGCCAAAAGATGGACTGACATCTCATTCAGGATGTAGTCTTGCCTTGCTGATCAGGAGATAAAGATTACTCGTTAATGAATAATTAAAATACAACATTTCAGTTTAAAGACACTACACAGGAATGGTGCGACCTGATTGGTTTGCTGTAATCACGCTGAAAATTCATTTTTGGAACATCTAAAGAGCCTGAGGTGACGCAGATGAGCTGAACCTAACATCTGCGTAACGTCATCTCTTTAAAACCTATCCAGCATTTTAGTACTTTATGTAAAGATAATAAAAGACAAACTAAAACAAGACTTTTATCATAATTTTTCATTAAAAAATGAAAGTATGTCATATTTTGACCATGACAGAGATTGATCAGGTGAGCTCTGCTCTTTCAGCTGAGGTAATGAGTGCTACGGAGTGTTTTTAGCATAGGTGGTTTGAGTTTAATAGGCTACACAACATATAGACACTTCAGAAAACCAGCACTGTAAAGGGGTGTTCAGACACTTATTCAAAATTTTTGAATAAACTACAAGGATGCACAAGAAAACAAACTAAAATTAGTTGTTTATCATTTATATTTACATATTTTTTCCTGTGACAGAGACCGTTCAGGTGAGCCATGTTCTTTACGGAGAGCTAACAGGGCAGAGCTCCATATGTTTTGGGGAGGTAGCAGGAGTGATTTTAGTAATTCTTATTCAGTGGTTAGCCTGCATACTACACAAGCACAGAAAAAAAAAAATCTCTGTAAAGGGGCATATGCACATTATTCAAAATTTTTGTATATACTGCAAAGAAACACAAGAAAAACAAACTAAACTAAATTTTTTATGGTTTCATTTTCCATTTTACAGCGTGAGTGCTTGTGATAAACTGTGATGGTCTGTTATTTTGATTCAAGCATTATCCACTCTGAATAATGATTTATAAACCCAAGGGAACAGACCAAACGTGCCATTCACATGTAGAGTACACTGAAAAACACGACCCATCCCTCTGCAAACAAATGATAATGTCTGACTCACTTAAATTTTTAAAAATAAATCTTATTTTATCACTTCTCTTATGTTCCTGTGTAGTGTACACTAAAACAATAATCTGTCCCAGGCAAGGAGGATATCGCTGAAAAGCTCAGAGACGGAACACTGAGGGGACTATTGAGCGAAATCCACCTCATGGTTATATATCCAGCCCTACATTTATTCATTCAATCACCTTCAGCAAACATTTTAACAGAGTCAAAATAGAACTATAGCCTATACTGGGAACTCCGGGAGTGAACTAGAACATACAATAAGCACACACCCACTCACGCACCCACTCGCACACTCTCTCTCTCTCTCTCTCACACACACACACACACACTCTCCATCACACAGTCTTTCTCTCTCTCACTCACTCTCTCTCTCACACACACTCACACACACACTCTCCATCACAGTCTTTCTCTCTCTCTCTCATACACACATTCTCCATCACACACACACACACACACTCTCTCTCTCTCTCTCACACACACACACACAATTTCTCACACTCCTTGGGGCAATTTAGACTGGCCAATCCAGCTGTGTTTTGGAGTTAGGAAATTTCTACAGCCCAGATGAAACCCACACGGACACGGGAACAACAAACCTCCATTCAGACAGTCAGTAAAGCTCAGAATCGAACCAGGGACCCTGGAGCTGTGAGAAGACACCGCTACCCAGTGCACCACCATCCTGCCCAGTACATTCATCATATAATTCGGGATATAACCATCTATCATTCCTATAAGCATTCTTAAGCAGTTTTCAAACTTTTTCCTCACAGTGCTAAATCATTTTTAAATAATGTAAATATTTTCTAGACTGTTCATAGTTGCTTGCTCCTTTCTAAGTAGCACCTTAAGGATGTCAGCCTTGCACTCCATGGACATTTCGGGGTATCCTTTCCTGTCCAGCTCCCATGCCCAGGTACTGTTGAACTCCTGACACACCTACGTTAAATAAATATATAGACAAGGTAATATTTAATACGAGATGTAGCATAGAAAAATAAAAACCTGGACAGTACATATACACCTAGAAGGTGTGTGGACCTAATGCTTCATAGCAAAAGTTTTATTTACCTTCACAAGATACTTCTCCCATCTGTCTGATGTCACTGACTTGCCAAGTTTGCGAAGTAATTTGACATGGAGTTCAATGAGAGGTTGCGGAACTACAGAGTCACAGAAAGATGATCAATAAATCAATAACACCAACAATGATTGACATGCAAATTCATACATACAGCTGAATGCAAACCTTTTTATACCCTTAAGACAAATACATTTGGTATGATCCTTTCAACGTTATTAAAAAACTAGGTATATTTTACTTCAAGTAGACAGTCCACAATCTGTTTTGCATTACCGAGCTAGAAACCCAATTGTGTTAGCTATTAGGTAATCATTTTATGATTGTAGTAGTTTAGCCTCGTCATCACGAGGAAGCAACAAGTGAAGCTGCTTCACACAGGTGAACAGCTCTGGAGGGTGTAAATTGTAAATTTGTTGCTGATAAATCAGCATCAGCATCATTATTAAACTATGGGCGGCACAGCGGCATAGTGGTTAGCATGCCCGCTTCAAAGCAAGAAGGTCCTGGGATCAAGTCCCAGGCTTGGGAAGGGTGTTCCTGTGTGTGGTTTTCATCCTCTCTCTGTGTCATGTCATGTCATGTCATTATCTTTACCGCTTAATCCTAATTAGGGTCACGGGGAGGCTGGCGCCCATCTCAGCCGACTCAGGGCGAGGGCAGAGTACACCCCGGACAGCTCGCTGAAACACTCTGACGGCTATGCAGCTACTCTTAACGAAAATCAGCAATGGTTCTTTTACATGCCTCCCACCATAGACAGTGAGAGA
>JAOUQZ010000031.1:6958131-6973790 GCA_028564935.1 Neosilurus hyrtlii
GGGGGGGGGGGGGGGTAGATAATAATTGGGTTTCCTCTGGGAACTGTGGTTTCCTCCCACAGTCCAAAGGCATGCACATTAGGCTAATTGGCTGTTCCAAATTGGTGTGAGTGTGTGAATATGAATTTTTGTGTGTGTTGCCCTGCGATGGTCTGGCGAGCTGTACAGGGTATACCTTGCCTTCACTCACTGTCGGCTGAGATAAGCACCAGCCTCCCCATGACCATAGTAGGATTTAGTGAACGTAATAACAATGGTACATTAAACATTCTTCTTTTTTGGTGTGTGCATGTGTGTGGGGAGCTACCTGCTGTGCTGCTGTTGACGCCATAGCATTCTGTTTCAGACACAGAGGCACAGCCATGCTCCACAGTTTCTCCTGTAGAGCCTGGAGTGGAAAAATGCAACATACATACATTTTGAAAATATTCTACATAAGAATTAAGTATAACACACACACTTATATATATATATATATATATATATGATTGTTTATATTTCTATATTTTTCCCTAAATTGCATGAATGCGTTGGTATTACTCAATGAAAAAGACCAGCACCCTGAATCACTATGTCAGTTGACACTAGGCCTGGGCAATATATCGATAAATTATCATATCGCGATATGACCATTCATATCGAAGGATAACTGAATATCATGAGTATTGTATACGTTCCTTCAGAAGTAAACAGCACTTAAGCTGCAGTGTTTTTATTCACAATATAAAAAAAATTATAAGGTTTTAACACTTTTTCGGAGCTTGTGAGCGCCCCCCGTCTCTCTGGTGTTTCTAAAATTACAAACAGTCTGCATACGATGTCGGTTCATTTGTCTCTGAACATTACTTCAATACTTTCAGAGCAGAATATATTATGATAAATACTGCTAGCAGGAAAATATCACAATATTATTTTCAGGTCATATCTCCCAGCCCTGGTCGTCACAAAAATTTGTTGTTTAATTTACAGGACTTTTACTTACACAGAGTTCATAGTACAAGAAAATAAAATGCTTTTAATGTCAAGCTCTAAAAATAACTTCTCAGGCTCCCTAGTGGTGCATTGACAAGGAGTGTGACTGTCAACCTGGAGATCGCAAGTACGAATCCAGGTTGACGCGACCGGAAGTCTGTGAGGAGCTAATTGGCCGAGCTCTCATGGGAGGGAGGGATGGCATACGCTCCCCTGTCACTCACAGTGATCACTAGCCAATAATGGGAGTCTGTGAGCTCATTCTTACGAGGGGAAGGATAGCGCTTTCCCTCCATGTGTGTTAAGTTGCCCCCAGATATGCATGTGCAGCAGTTCATAAAGAGGCGGGTGGCAGCACTGCATGTCACGGAGGGGGCATTACACCCCTCCGTGGTTGGTGGTGGTCGTACTTAATAGGAAAGGCAAAACTTTGGGAATTGGAAACGACTAAAATTAGAAAATTAGGAGAAAATGGGGGGGAAATATGAATAATAACTTGTTAAGGAGATTAAAAGTCAGATTTTTAAATCAGGCCCAGAATCCCAGAGCTCAAAGCTCCATTAACGTAACACTAACATTCTTGCAATGTGAGGAACCCACCTTCATTAATAGAAGCTGACAGTGCAGATATGTCGCGCAAAAATCTGCAGATCCAGCCAGCTCTGTCTGCAGCATCCCGAGCCTCTGCAGGTCTCTGTGTGAGGAATAAACATCATCAGGGATAAACATCAGCACTCGCATCTTCAAAACAGCCATAAAAGACAGACAGAAGGGAACCCTGCATTTCAAACCTGATAGTAAAGTCAAGCAGGTCCTGAGCTCCAGGTGAGTCCAGGTTCTGCAGGATGCTGACTCGAGCCAGGCTCTCCTGGAGGAACTGCTGCGCCGAATCCAGGCTACAGGACTCCATTCCTGAGGACTCAGAGTCCAGAGCCGCCATCTGCTTCCTGCCTGGTAACTGAACGTAAAGGTGAGATTACAGAAATGAATAATGGAGAACGACAATGACATGATAACACTGTTAGGATTCTGTTAATATCAATATTATTTAAAAAAAAAAAAAAACATTTTAAATTCACCCTGAGCTCAGGCACCAGGTGTGACAAACTGTCCCGGAGGTAGGCGTAGTGCCGGAACGTGTGGTCTGAGAACAGGGCTGGCATTGTGGGGCAAGACTTCGCGGCATTAAACACCAGCACTAAAACTGCAATGTCTGATGAAACTTGTATCAGGAAAAAAAATGTCAAATGTCCAAGCTAGACATTATGTTTCACTTCATTTTTTTTTCTAGAACAGTGGTGGCTGAATGAAGGTCATAGGGTTCAAGCTCCACAGCCACCAAGCTGCCGCTTCAAATATATAAATATACTCAATATAACATAATAATATATAGTATAGTAATAGCGTATATCCAAAGTGAGTGCGTGCACACACAAACATACATACGTATACAGTGAGCACACACACACTCAGAGCAGTGGGCAGCCACATTGTGGCACCCAGAGAGCAGCTGGGCACACAGGTGGAGGAAGGGGAGGTGCTGCCAACTCCACCGTCACCACACATTTTTCCTGCCGATTCAAGAATTAAATCAGCGACCTTCCAGTCCCTTAGAAAAAAACAAAGAGAATAGAGCTAAAGTGAGCAGGATACATGCAGGATCGTCCATGTCTGGCTCTGGAGTGTCGAAATACGGGTGTGTGCTCAGGAGCTCCGGGACAATGGGCAACACCAGAGTGGGGTGACGAGCGCCGAGGAACTTCAAACACCTGCAGTGGTGTTTAATGAAGAAAGATCAAGCATGATGCAAATGAGCCACAAACCAGTCAATAGTTAGTGCTAATAGCTATTGAAGTGCAGAAATACAGTCTGTCCACTCACTTCCACACTGAGTTGCGGTCGGTCGGATACTTGGCGAGGTTCTTCAGCAGTTCGAGCAGAGCCAGTTGGATGCACTCTTTAGTCGAGACGTTTGTGTAACACAGCAACTCGTGCAGGGCCTCTCGGATGTCCCGGGATGAATCCTGATGACATAATATAACGTTAAGATTGTGTTCTTTAATTATACCTATACAATTATAGGTGGCACAGTGGTTAGCAGATCACAGCAAGAAGGTCCTGGGTTTGAATCCCGGCCTCGGGCGTTTCTGTGTGGAGTATGCATGTTCTCCGCGTGCTTGTGTGAGTTTCCTATCACTGTCCAAAGACACTGAAGGCACATTATTCTAACTGGCTGTTCCAAACTGCCAATAGGTGTGAATGGTTATGTGTTGCCCTTAAATGGTCTGGCGAGCGGTTTAGGGTATACCTCGCCTTCGCCCAGTGTTGGCTGACATAAGCACCAGCCTCCCCACGACCCTAGTAGGATTAAGCGGTTCAGTGAATGAATGAATGAATATACAATTAGGTTTTATTAAAAAATACTTTAAGCAAACATGTCACAGCTACTTTTACTTACAGCAAGTTTTCAGCTACTTGAAAATCTTCAGAATTAATTGTTTATAATTTCATGATAAAGACACAAGCTGTGTTTTTCCTTTATTCGCTACAAGAGAAAAAAAGAGAGGGCTGTGAGGGAACGACTGGCTTTAGTAAAAACTATGCGTCAATGGTCCGATCTGATTAGTTCTCAAAATAATTAATATTCATTCAAGGTGGATGTTACTGAATAGTCTCCGAAACAAAACACTGAGAGGACTGACCGACCGACCGACCTCCCACCTCTCTTCTCCTCACCCACTCGTTGAACTGCTTTATCCTTATTAAGCTATAAGGGCGAAGGCGGGGGAACATCCCAAACAGCTCTCCAGAGCATCAAAGGGCAACACACACAACAATTTACACTTGTGGCAATTTGGTGTAAACAATTAGTCTAACGTGCCTGTTTTTGGACTGTGGGAGGAAACTGGAGTACACAAAGGAAAGTTAGAGGACGCCCAAAGCACAGCGAGAACATGCAAACTCCACACAGAAATGCCCTCACTGAGCTCGGGACTTTGAACCACATGAGTCGTAATGCACATTCGTCTACATACTTCTGAGATGGCATTTTGATTCAAGATTCACATTACGCCAAGTCATTGCCACTAAGGCAAGACTATTCAATTCAGCGACATCCACTGAGGGTATATTACGTTTTAGTATATACCACATGGTGACCCCCCAAAGTAAGCACACTAAAAAGAAACATTATTAGACAAAATCAAAATTAGATTTATTTTTATAGTTTATATTTACGTATTTTAACCCTGACACGAGACTGGTGAGGTGAGCTGTGGGCGTTGAGCCAAGCTGGGCTAAACGAGTATTTTAAGCATACTTATACCGACCTTAGTACATACTACACACACTGCTAGTATATACACTAAATGTAAGTAAAAAAACATATAACAACTTTTATGGTTTGTTTTTCCATTTCAAACCGCGGTGATGCCGCCGCATGCTCAAGTGTCCGAGAATCACTGAGTGTCTGTCTGAGTGTGATTCAAGCGTTATCCACTCAGGATAATGGATTTTATTCCTGAGATAGTGGGCCAATCAGATCTCGCCACCCCAGTGTATTATTTCTTTATTATGCCATCATTCCTGTGTAGTATACACTAATGAAACTTACCCACCTCGCAAACTACTAACATGAATAAATAACCTTTGGCAAATTTATGCAGCATAAGAGGTGCTGTCAACTGCGCATCAGTTGTATTAATTCCTGCTAATATTCAGTAAACACACTCACTATTATTGTGTATATTAATTTGTGGTACCTCGAGCACGGCAAGCACCGTGTCCAGCTGGTCCTCGCGCAGCGTGATGTGAGTAGAGATCTGTCGCAACACGTGGATGGACTGCAGTCTCACTTCCTCGATTTCATCATTAAACATGTCCACCAGGAAGTCCAGGCACTTCTCGGCAAAGCTGGGAGAGGACAGGGCCAGGGAGCACAGGGCCTCCACGGCCGCAATCCGCACTTCTGCACAGAAAACACACATCAGTGTTTACGTTCATCCAACAGCACACGATGTGGTGTAGCTCACTTCAGGGCAAGAATACGCACCGTACATCTCGTCCTCCAGTCCATGCACAAAAGCCCCACATGCTCCAGAGTCGATCAGGTTCACGCCTGACGTGTCCACTTTCTCTCTGGGAGCGTCGTCTGCCCATCTCCGTCCTGAAGAGAACTCTCCAGAAGCATAGAGCTCTTTAGCTCGCTCATGTGCTGTGCGCTTTTTCTAAAACAGAAATTTCAATTGTATATTTCAGTAGCCCTGCATTCAGTTTGGGAGGAGGATATAGCACTGTATCAGATCCCGCTCCACGTGGAACACTGTATTAATCCTGTTTCATCAGTGACATCCACTGCACCTGGGACGAGTAACTGTTTTAGTATATACTACCCTGGAACATTATACACAAAAAAAGCACACGAAAATGAGATTTGTATGTTTTTGTTTTACATTTTTGTAATCACGAAGGACTCCGGTGAACTCCAAATGCATGTATGAATAGGGGCATAGCTGCATAACAGAGGCACATTAACATGGCGCATGACTACCAACCTGGAGATTGCTGGTCTGAAACCAGGTTGGTGCTACAGGTAGAAGTCCAAGGAAGCTAATTGAGTGAGATCTCATGCTTGAATCCCTGTCACACACAGGCAACCTAGGGCCTCTGTAAGCTCATTCATACAAGGCGCGGACTGTGCCGTCCCAGAATGTGCATGCTCCCTGGTTAGTGGTGGCCCTATATAATATGGAGCAACACTTGATGGGTGTAAATTGGAAACTAAAAACTTGATTAAAATTAAAATTTTAAAATGAGATAATGATTACACCAAGAGACCATAACAAACTGTGAGTGTTCATTGTTTTGATTCAAACATTATCCACTCAGGATAACATTTTTGAACCCCAACATAGCAGACCAATCCGACTGCACCATTCCTGAGGAGTAATTTGTAAAGTCTAATATATAAATTTAGGCACTGCCTAAAAGCTCCTAATAGATAACTCTATTGATAGGGTTTGTTTTTCACCACCTTTCGTTTCACTACCCAAGTTCCGTCTTGTCTTATTAGTTTAATTATCCGTTTAACAAGTTCATGTTCCGTCAAGCTTCTGATTTTGGTGTTTGCTCCATGAACATTTATTTACCTGTAAGTCTGTCTGCCTACCTGATTCAGATTGCGCTTTTTATTCTGTGCGAGTCTGAGCAGTGGTGTATGAGTCTCTTTGGGCTACAGTTTCCTTAATAATTGGAAATCTTTTTGTTTTAATGCTGCATGTTGTCATGCAAGTCAGTGATACATAATGGCTACTGGATAAACACGGGACAACCATTCAAGCAATATCCCATGACTGTGGTGCTCCATTCAGGAGTTACACAATTGTCCCGTGATAGTGAACCAATCTATAACCAATATATTAAAATCTTACATGTTTAGTCAGAGTTTCCGAAAAAAATACTTTGCGGTTCTGGCTTTTTTTTTTTTTTTGGTTTTTTTTTTAAAACAATTCAGGCATTTTATTAAAAAAAAAAACAAAAAAAAAAAAAACTGTGGCATCAATATCATTAACAAACTTTGAGGCATGGATTAAAAGCATCTGTAAGCACCATTAAGAACACATCACAACTATTTCTGCCACATAAATACAAATGTATACTTATACAAATATAAATATTTAAATGTAATTATCAGCACAGGAAGGAAAGATACTATAACACTATAAACTAGCTCATACCCGGAGATCTGACATCAGCTTCTTGTCCAGTGTCTGCTCCAGGAAGTGTGGGCTCACCTGCTTCATGGAACCCTGAAGAAGCCAATCAAACAGCTTACAAAATATATATTCAATGATTACGCAAAGATTTTCACTAAACTGTCAACCAAAAAACCCACCAGCAACTTAGCAGCCTGCACTCGCACCACCCAGGAGCCGTCGCTGACCATGTGGCATATCTTCCCGAAAGAATCATCGATCAGTCGGATCTCCTCATTGGATGAGGGAATGGGGACGATACTGCGCAAATGACAGGGAGGGGAAAAGGTAAGACACTTACAGAATATAACAGAAAATAGCACAAAACAAAAATAAATGACTCTTCATGAATCATGTGGCACAATATAAAAAAAAAAAATTCACCTCTCAGGATAAAGCTGGCTCAGCACCCATACCATCTGCACGGCAGCTGAGCGCACTTGCTCATAGTCATCGCTCAAGAGCTTGCAGGCCTGTAAGATAAAAGATAAATCAGTTCCGATGCGATGTACATAACAAACCCTGGATAAAGTATTCATAGATTTATACCTGGTTGTATATTGTCTGCTGGAGTTTCATTCCTCTTTCATGCAGCTGCAGCTGAGGACACATGATAAGAACTCGGTCAGATACAACACAGTCTTCACTTAACGGAGCCTGGAAGCTGACAAATGTACCTGAATATGAATTTTATATACTTAAAAATATACCCCGATCAGCAGTTACATTAACACCAGCTGCAATGCACTGTGTTCTAACTCCTTTCTATCATAGCCAGCATTAACAAATTCAGTAGTTTGTACGACAATAGCTCTTGTGTGGGATCAGACCAAATGTACTACCCTTCATTCCACACACGCATCAATGAACCTTGGGCACCCATGACACACTTCCCAGTTCACTGGTGGTTGTCCTTCCATGGACCACCTTTGGTAGGTACTTACCACTGCATACCAGAAACCCTACACCCCAATTAAAATGTTGTCAAAGTCACTAAGACCCTCAGGGTTGCTCACTTTTTCTGCTTCTAACACATCAACTTCAACAAGTGACTGATCACATTTCATGTAATACATCCCACTTTTTTGCCTTCAAAACCTTTGAGATGGTTAATAATAAGTAGTATACTGTATACATTTAGCCACTGCCTAAAAGAAGAGCTCCCGATATACATAACTCTATTGAAAGGTATCCGAGTCTGGGTTTGTTATTCACCACCTATCCTTTAACTAGCTTCCGTCTTGTCTTATTAATAAATTACACGTTTGAGAAGTTCATGTTCTGTCAAGATTCTGATATTGGCATTTGCTCCATGAACATTTATTTACCTGCAAATCTGTCTGCCTACCTGAGTTAGATTGTGTGTTTTTGCTGTGTGAGTGTGAGCCATGCTTGTGTGGGCTTCCTCCAGATACTCCAGTATCTTCCCACGGTCCAAAGGCAAGCACATTAGTCTAGGTGTGAGTGTGTGTGGTTGTGAGTGGTGTGTGAGCTGTTAAGTGTGGACCCTGCCTTCGCTCAGTGTTGGCTGAGACAGGCTTCAGCCTCCCCATGACCCTAGTGGAATTAAGTGATTCGGCAAAGGAGTGAGTGGAAGACTTTTGTTATTAATAATAAATCAGTAAAATGCTTTAGCAGAGATCAAACCTTTACTGAATAACATTTATTCAATCCCAGTCATCTGCCACACCAGTACCCATGAAATGAGGTTAAGAGACATGGACCATGAGTGAAGTCGAAAAACAGGAACGGTGACGTGAAAAGCAGAAGTCATGAACCGGAATGAGTGGAGTGCCTCTGAAGTTTTTCCTGATTTACTGAAGTAGATGAACTCATAATAAACTGGTAGCTTTTGGTATCAGCTGCTAAAGATCGCCAGCAAAATAAAAGTTAGCTTACAGCAACTGGCTAGAGCTGTACGGGAACTTGTATCTCAGTTTCTGGCCTTAGACTAAAAAGAAAACAAAAAACACACAAACAAAAACATAGAAAATGTTCATCAGGATGACGTACATGACATCAAACATGGTTGCTCGCTTCATCAGCAGTAAACTAAATAGCAATGATTATGTAACTAACTGTACCAAGCAAGTAAACTGACCACAACAATGCTAACAAAAGACAAGCACAGAATTCTCCCCTACTTCAAAGAAAATATTCATTAAATCATTAATCCAAAAACAGCATTAACCGTTGAGTGGTTAACTCGCAGTCTGAGTGGAACAAACATTTAAATATAAAATTCATATTAAATACTGTCATTGCTTCCAAAGCTCGAGGTAAATTTTATTTATTGCTACTGTGCATGTAGGGTGCCAAGCAGAAGAGCTAAGGCAACGCTTATGAGGCTCACCATTGCTTTAATGGCCGCTGTGCGAACTCGGGGGTCCTGATCACTGAAGTAATCACTGATGAGACTCTGGACATCCCGTAGGGGTGCGGTGGAAGTACCTGGTATCGCCTCAGTCTCTTTATTCAGAGGTTTGTCGACAGAACCCAAACAACCAAGGAGCTGTAGACACTTATTACGTACCCCGAAATAAGTGCTTTGAAGGTGCTGTTAAAGGAAAGGCATTGATTACAAAAAAAAAAGGAGAGGATTTAAACAACAAGCACACGCCCCCTTTGTGTCACAAGATGCTGCCACTCGCATCTGTTACTAACTGCTGCGGAGCACACTCGGAGGGAAAGTGCTACCTGTCCCTTTGTATAAATGAGCTCACAGATGATTGGTTGGTGATTGCTGTGAGTGACAGGTAAGTGAGCGTATGCCCTTGTGAGTGTTTGGCCAATGAGCTCCTATGAACTCCTGGTCGCAGCGGCATCAATCGGGATTCGAACCTGTGATCTCCAGGTTGATTGTCGATGCGCCACTCAGGAGCCTGATCATGGGCATTTTCTTACCTTGCATGCCACTTCAAATAGTCGCAGAGTGACTGTCGTGTTGTTTCGAAGCTGTGTACCAATGACCAGAAGAGTGTCGAGTAGCTGTGCCAGCACCTGGTTGGACTCTAAAAGCAAAACAGATGGTCATGATTTGGAGTAAAAGCTATGAATTACTGTGAAACGCATGTGAAATTCCATATACCTGATCAGTCTATATCAGATGCTACATGTAGCCTACAATCCACTGTTCTGCAGCTTTCTTTCAAGAGTATGGTCCGTATTAGGATTATACCATATAACAATCGTACAGGAGACCATTTAAAGCCACAACATTTCCAAATCCACATTGGTGTTTGAACAAAATGCACGGACAGAAAAGAGTGAAGTCTTCAAGATTTTGATAGAGGAAAGCGGAGCTCTCTGTAGATGGGATGTAGAAATCTCTATTGATGGGTGTCTGAGGCTGGTGTTATAAGAGTAGTGCGGGGAAATAAATAAATAAATCAAACAATCTCCCCTGCGTTTTCCAACTACGGTCTGCAGTGAAAGTACGAAACGTTAACACTGAGTTTTTTCCACCACCTTTCACTCTGATTTCCGCATTCATTTGTCTAATCAGTCTAATTATCCGTTTAATGAGTTCGTGTTACGTACTTTTGTTAATGTTTTGTGGTGTATCTCCTGGCTAAAGAGTTAGACTGTGTGTTTTTTTTTTTTTATTCTGTGCAAGTCTGAGCAGCTGAGTATGAGCCTCTTTTTTTTTAGGGTTTCAGTTTTATTATTAAATAACACATCTGTTTTTTTTATGAGTGACGCAGCCTTATTGGGTTTCCTGTAGTGGCACAGGCATGGGACAACCAAGTCATGCCTATGTGGCTCCACTCAGGGGTGCTCCAATATAAATCAATAAATGAAGACACAAAACCAGTAAAAAAAAAATACAGTCCTCTCCATGATTACTGGCACCAATCGAAAAGATTTGTATAAAGGGTTGGAAAAAAGAACCTTTTGAAGTTGCTTCATCTCACATTCCAAAAAAAAAAAAAATTCCACCCTTTACATAAAATTCTTTTATTTAAAGAAAAATAAATCTCTTTGTGTTCTTCTGTTTACGCCAGGGGTGTCCAATCTTATCCAGCCACACCTTGCACCTGATTGGCTCAGCAATCTAAAGAAAATACTGTATCATTCATCCTGTCATGTCTCACAGCAAAATCTGAAGCCAGAGACCTGCCATCTTGGTGAGACCACGTTATTATAGAAAGTTATGCTCGAATGGCATGAAAGGATGGGGAAATAGAAACTGAAAAACTAATGTGTGATCCAGTCTTTTTTGAGATCAGTGGTTTAAACAGGTAGAAGGTGTGCCTCCTGAGTGAATGGAATGAAAACCTGCACCCGCACCTCCCCATTGTGGATAAGACTGGACACCCCTGGTTCAGGTGTTAGGGTTGGTTTTCCTTTAGTCGTTTTAGATGTAAATCCCATTTCATTTGCTTCCTTTTCCTTTTTTTTCCCTATTTGCTTTTTCCAAGGTCAACTGCAGCGAGTTTTTTTAACCTGATTATTTGATGTCTTCCTTGGTCAACCAGTATGTTTTACTTTTGTAACCTTCCCATATTGTTTATACCTGCACCCAATTTTAGGCACAGCTGACTGCAAACACTGAACATCTTTTGCCATAGTCGGTGTTGGATTTCCTTCTTGAAGGAGTTTTAAACTGTTTTAAATGATGACTCTTCTGTTAAGGTCATGTTTCCGTTCAATTAGCCGAGTCCTACAGCTTTGTAAGATCTGCTCACTCCTCCACCTGCAGACTAATTTACATTTTTAAGATGTGCCAGTTTTCGTTTCAGAATGAGAAAGGCTCCAGCCTCCCTGCCACCCTAGTAGGACTAAGTTAAGGATTAGGGATTCAGATCTTTCACTAAAAACAGAAATTTTAGTTTGTTCGAGCTGGTTGTCACAGAGGTTGTGTTTTTGGTGTGGTTTGTGTCTTTGTTAGCAAAAATATTTTGTTAGTGTGTGTGTTAGCAGGATTATGCAAAACTTTATGTTCGAATTTTCATGAAATTTCTACCAGAGGCGGGGCTTTGGACAAGGAAGACTCCATTAGATATTGGAGATGATCCAGATCAAATACTACATGCAGGATTTTTTTTTTAATGCATTCTTTAAAGGGTAGCGGTATTGATCATCTTTACAGCATATGTAATACGTTTAAGTGATACAGAGATTATTTTAACACAAATTCACTAAACTGGGCAATATTACCCTGTGGATTACTAGCGGGGGCTGAACCAATGCGGATCAACCATTTTCTTCCCCGGATGTGACATGAACTCATTGGACCGGGTCGTCCAGCACAAGTAAACAAGCAGCGAGCCACATTTTTGGTGATAAAACTCCCTTCATGCTAAATGCTAAAGGCTCTTACCTCTTACTGGTTGCGTTTGGTGAGGTGCTGCTCCCGTCCGTCTTCTTCCTTTAACTTTTTATGAAAAAGTTAAGCAGGAATAGCGTCCGGTTTTAGACGTTAAAGTTTGGGCTTCGTGCCAAGTAGGTCTACCTGGAGGTCACGCCGATAGCAGGTCGGGATGAAGTGGTCTTCGCAGATTACTGAATTCCGTCCGAAAGTAAACGCTTTCAAAGTACGACCTGTGCCAATGTTATGTTATGTTATGTTAGCCACGATTTCTGCATTTGTTTTTTGTGCCGCTGTATGCTTTGGACTATTTTGGAGCCATTTTCCTGGCGACAAACAGCTCAGCACTGGCCGATAACGTGCTATCTTAGACTGGTGTCTGCTGCACGCAGCCCAGCCAATAGGAACAAAAGAACGAGTTTGCGTCACTACCAGGGCTGGAACAGCCAATGAAGAAGGAAACATGTTGCTGCGCATGCCTAGTAGTAATAGCAGTGTGACAGCACTCAATTATACTTGACAAAAAGCAAGGACTGACTTTGACTGACAGAACCGCTGACGCCATACTTGATCATATTAAAGAGCTAGTAATACAAATTCACCACAGGGACACTTTAATGTTGTGAGATAGAACAATTTTTATGGCAGTGTATTGTTACCGCAGACCTAGCAAGTTATTTTTCAGGTTGCTGGAGGTTTACAGTCACTGAGCGCTTTTGTTCTTCAACTCTTCAAAAAGAATATTCGGCTATCGAACAATATTACACCTGTGATGTTCACATTTGCTATCAAGCTAAATTTGAAGGGTTGGGATTCCATTATTTTTCAAAGGGAGTTGTAAAAGACTTCAGGCAGTAATGCCTAATCTCTCCAAAACCATTTAGCTGGTCTTAAACCCACCCTCCACACATACACGGTAAAAAAAAAAAAACATCTGAAACTCCCTGCAGACTGTAACCTGAGCTCAGGTACTGCATGCTTTCACTGGTAGCAAACAATGTCTCTGTTCTTTAAGGAAACTAGCCTGGTCACTGAAGCTTCATCGACATTACAGTGGAATGTAGCAGGTAGCCAGAAGTCTTTCACTCAGAGACACAGGATGGATATAATTCCTGTTCCCTGCCTTTGTATAACAAAACGGGGAAATGTGGCTCTGTTATTATGGTTTGGGTTCACTTGGTACCAACAGAAGATCACTGCAAAGTTCCTCTGCTCACAGTAAAGCAGTTAGCCAATCAGCCAATCAATCGGCAATAGAACAATTAATAAAATGGACCACAGGGGTCCAGACGCTCCCGCTGAAAGGACCATGTCATAACATGCCAATATAGAACAAGCATAGCAAGTTTGAATGCCCCAGCCTCAGCGCGCGGCAAGTAAAAGTCCAGAAACCTAATGTACAGTTTTGCCTCTGTGACCTTAAAAGTAGGTCAAGGTCACTCACTCACATACAAACTGATCCTAGCACTCATAGCAGTGAGACAGCATACCAAGTTTGAAAGCCCCAGCTTCAGTATGCGGCAAGTAAATGTTTCAGAAACTAAAGTGTGACGTACGGACAGACAGAACCCATTCCGAGCCACTTTGTGGGCGGGAGCTAAAAACCATACAGGTCATGCACTTCAAGTTAAAATTTACATCAAACATCCAAAAGAAAGGCATCCATGGACAAGGTGCGTGACCATCAACCTGGAGATCGCAGGATCAAATCCAGGTTGATGACGCAGCCATCCGCAGCCAGGGGAGTTAATTGGCCGAGCTCTCACAGGAGGGAGGGAGGGATGGCACACAGTTGCCTCCATATTTCTTAAACGCAATCACCAGCCAATCATAGGTTTCTGTGAGCTCATTCGTACAAGAGTGCAGGTAGCACTTTCCCTCCAAGTGTTTTATGCGCCTCCTGTGTGCGCATGCGCAGCGGTTTGTAAAGATGCAGGTGGCAGCATCACATGTCACAGAGGGGGCACATGCTTGCTTTCGCCTCTCTCTGGTTGGTGGTAGTCGTATGTGACAAGGCATCATCATCTTGACGGATGGAAAGAAAAATGGGAGGAATACAAAAATCCTGAATCTTGATGTGATCTTTAACAGTGGCAGGGTTGTTGGTGAGGTGTGAGCTTCGAGTGTTTCAGAAACTGCTGATCTACTGGGATTTTCTCCAACAACCGTTTCTAGAGTTTCACAGAATGGTGCGAAAAGCATCCAGGGAGTGGAGGGTGTGCAGAAACACCATGTTTATCTGAAGGATTAGAGAACAATCGCCACATTGATTCGAGCTGACAGGAAGACTACAGTAACCCAGATAGTGACTGCTCACTGCTCCGTGTGTGTGTGCTCCCAAAATTAAATAAATTAATTAATTAACACTCTTTACAACTGTGGTGACGTGTGTTTTAAAAGCATCTTAAACCACACGTCACATTAAACCTTGAGGTGGATGAGCTACAGCAGCAGACGACTACATCAGTTTTCCACCGCTGTCAATCAAAAACAGGAAGCTGAAACTATCATGGGCAAAGACACAAGAGTACTCGAAGAGCGCAAAACCTCCATCGATCCTAGCAAGCCCACATATGGAGCAAAACGTCAAAAATGATCCTCTCGTACGGTGTTAAATCTAGTGGTGAGGTTCCAGACTGCAACCAACTGAAATTTCATTCCCGAAAATCTCGTCAATGTTAAGGAATCCTTAAAAAAAAATTCCTGGTTCCAGAATTTGATCCGGATCATCTCCAAAATCAAACAGTCTTCCTTGTCCAAAGCCCCGCCTCTGGCAGAAATTTTTGCGAACAAGTGGAAAGCATCACCTCTTTGATCTCAGACTCCACCAATACTCATACAGTAGACTAGCAATACTCATACAAACAGGATTTCAGTATATACTATATAACTATAACAGTATATACTGAATAAGCAGAACGGGAATCATTTCTGAAATGACTTACTGTCATGATTGAGCATGCTAATGACATCATCAACGATGCAGTCAGGGGAGAATCCAGGAGTTTTGGAAAGCAGACCAAGCAGTGAGGCAATCTTCAGTCTGACTGAGTTATCAACCTCCTGTTAAACAACATATTTAAAATTCCAAGTGTGACATTAACACTAAATACTATATATAAATAACAATAAATTAAATTATACCAACATTACACATGACAGCAATCCGCACACTAGCCCCGCCCCCAATCCCTTTAAAACGTGTCCCTCGGAATTGGACTCTTACCTTATAATAGTGCTCCAGAAGGATACGCACTACACCCTCGACGCTTTCCGCCTCCACCGGCTTGCGAGCGAAGTTTAGGAGATACTGCAGGGCGTATGTGGGACTGGTGGCTTTGCACAGGTCAATATGAAGGGCTGCAGATTTACTAGGCTTGGTTAGACGAAGCTTCTTCGCCGGTACCTCCTCGAGGGGTTGTTGCTGAAAGATGGAATTATTTCAATTTACACAACAGACAGTTGAATAAAATACTGATGCTCTGATCTGAAGCTTGAAGTCATGCATTTTAAACTGACCCTGTACGGATCATGAGTACAAGAACAGCACAAAGGAAAATGGCTCAGTGTTTTTTGTTTTTTTGTTTTTTTTTTTTTTGGGGGGGGGGGGGGGGGGTTTCAAG
>JAOUQZ010000031.1:6974090-7001052 GCA_028564935.1 Neosilurus hyrtlii
GGGGGGGGGGGGGTGTTTCAAGCTTAAATGATTTCGCATTAGAGCAGAGACATATCACAGATCCCTGTGAGCCTAATAGGATTAAAGGGTTCAGAAACTGAACGAATTCAGAAAGTCAATCAACTTGTCTTAGCATTTTTATTATTAAATATTAACCGAAATTATTAAACAATCCATCCAACCACTTAATCCTGCTTGGGTCTCAGGGAGGCTGGAGCCTATCACAACCGACTCTGGCCAAACCCAGAGAACACCCTAAACAACTCACCAATCCATCATACTGCAAACGCGCGCACACACACACACACAAAGTCAATCACACTCACACTTTTGGCAGTTTGGATCAGCCAGTTCGCCTAATGTACATCTTCGGATTGTTGCAGGAAACCAGAGTACCCGGAAGAAACCTAGACAAGCACGGGGAGAACATGCAAACTCCACACAGAAACACCAGAGCCCAGGACCTTCTCGATGTGGGGCAGACGTGCTAACCACTACACCACCGTGCCGCCCTAATGGTCTGTATTATCTGCCCTAAAGACACACGGTATCCTCAATATACAGATGGCAGATTTTTGTATTTATGATCTCTCATTTCTAAGTTTTTGTATTAATGTGATCCGGATTAAATCATAACAAATACAAGTGAAGGCAGCACGGTGGTGTGATGGTTGGCACGTCTGCCTCGCCTTACAGCGAAAAGGATCTGGGTTCCAGTCACGCGCTGGGGAGGGCGTTTCTATGAGGAGTTTGCATGCACTTCCCGTGCTTGTGTGGGTTTCCTCTGGGTACTCCGGTTTCCTCCCACAGTCCAGTGACATGCACAGTAGGCTAACTGGATATTCCAAGTTCCCCCTGGGTGTGAATGTGAATAGCTGGCTCTCTGTGTGTGTGTGTGTGTGTGTGTGTGTGTGTGTGTCGTCCCTGCGGTGCTCTGGAGAGCTGTTCAGGGTGTACCCCGCCTTCGCCTCGGCTGAGATAGGCTCGCGAACGTAATAAGATTAAACAGTTTGTAAAATAAATGAATGAATATAATCTTAGTGAAAATAAGTTGAAAATAACTGAAAATAAGTACAATACAATATACAACAGAAAAAATTTGATTAACAGGTTTATTGACTTCGCTAAATCCACCCACTGTTACTGTTAGCTTAGCCACATAGATGTACTTCCGGTGACAGAGTTGACTCGCTGTTTATCTAAACATTTCACTTTGAAAAGCTTCCACTTCTTTATTTTTACCACTCAGGTGTTTTACCTGCACAACTTTGGAAAATTCCTCGTAAACCCGCTTTTTCAGATGAGCAGCCATAATTACAATGAACAACAAGCTGAAGCGAAGCACATTTGTCCCATCTTACTCGCCGTAGCGCTTCTTCTTCTGTCCTCTCTGTTTATTCCGCGTCCAGAGCTTTTGCACTGACGTTGCCCCCATGTGTCTTAAAGAGGAAATGTTTACATGATTATTTCAACCAAATCTGTTCTTTTAAAATCTCAATAAATAAATAAACAAACAAATAAATTAGTTGATTAGTTCATTAATTAATTAATTGAAGTATAATTATGATTTGTGTCCACAGTGTATGAGCTTTGAGATGTTTTTAAAAAGACATAACAAAAACACGACCAGGTCACATATTCATTTACGAGTCGGTTCTTTTACATGAACCAAACAAAGAGTCGACTCATACATATATGACTCTCGTATATCCCTTTTTTTTAAACATATCTTATTATTTTAAGATGTAAGCGTAATGTCGTTATTCTGGCAGTATAATAGTAAAAATACTTCCATGAAGATAATCTGAGAGAGAACTGGGCTTGACAGTCAAATGAGTCGGTTCCCATGGATGAGTTATTTGAACACACATCACATGTGTACTTCTTGTAAGACTTACAGTTTAGCTGATGTATTAATTCTATGTGAGCAGTAAGAAAATAAATGTGACTAAAATAGTTGAAATTTAAAATAAAAGTAAAGAAACCTTTACAGTCACCTATGATGACGATAAGAAATCAATCATTCATTCATTCATTCATTCATTCATTCATTCATTCATCTGCAAAATGGAAAGATACACCTTGAGCAGCTCGCCAGTCCATCACACAGCCAACACAACCATTCACAATCCCCACTACAGGCAATTTGGAACAACCAATTAGCCTAATATATGTCTTTGGACGAGGGGGCAGTGGTGGTAAGGTGGTAAGGTGCTGGATTAATGATCCCAAGGTCGGGGGTTCAAGCCCCACTATCAACAGGATGTCACTGCTGTCCCCCTAGTGCAGCTAACTGGGTTATCAAAGGCCAGCCATCTCTCTCACTGTCTATGGTGGGAGGCATGTAAAAGAACCAGTAGGCTGCATAGCCTCCACGTGACCCAAATTAGGATTAAGCGGTTCAGAAAATTAATGGTCGATGATTCATTCGATGGGCGATGGTCGTTACCTGGAGGAAACCCACACAAGAATGGAGAGAACATGCAAACTCAACACAGAAATGCCTTCACTGAGAATAGAACTTGAACCCAGGACTTTCTTGCTGTGAGGCAGGTGTGCGATCCACTACGCCACCGTGCTGTCGGTGTGTGACAGATGCTCCAGTTAATCTCGGCCTTAAAATAAACTTTGAAAATGTATCATTATTAGGATCAGACCACATGTTCCCTAGATCTGACAAAATCAAACATACTCATCAAAGTAACAATATGGAATATTAGGGTTAGGGTTAGGGTTACTGGAGAACATAGGCACTGGGGAGCACAGACATGGACCCATCAAAATTCACCAGTACACATAAAACGTCACATAATATCGTCCAGTTTTCTGTCAGGAGAAATTTATTAAATTTTTTTAGAAGGAAGAAGTGACAGCATGAACTCACTAATCTTCTGCATGTTCCATAACATTAATTACAATGATAACTGATTCAAAAAATATGCAATTATTTTATGTATATATATATATATATATATATATATATATTAATGGTGGCAAATAGCAAAACAAATAAAACAATTTGTGACATGCAGCTAGAAGGGACTTAATAAACTCATGTTGGGTTCTATCACACCATTGGAACTTTCGTGAAACACCTCCCCCTGTTGAGTTTAATTTCTTACTTTACAGACATTTCAGAAATATATTTAAACAGAAACACTTGGAGTGCAAACCTCCACCAACCTATAAAGATTAAGTCCACAGCACCCCTACTGGGCCTACTGTACTTCCACACCTTTAAAAAAAAAAGGGGGGGGGGGGTTCCAGTGTTACATTTTAATTGCCACCAAATGCAAAGTGCAATCTAAATCTGGATGAAACTTGGTGTGACATCAAAGCTTGTGATTGTGAATATACAGAGCAAATTACGTTCAATTCAGATGCGATTTGACCAAGATATGACTTTGTTTAAATTTCAGCTATTATAAAAAAAATATTTTTATTCATTCATTCATTTTCTGAACCGTTTAATCCTAATTAGAGTCGCGGGGAGGCTGGTGCCCATCTCAGCCAACTCTGGGCAAGGGCAGAGTACACCCTGGACAGCTCGCCAGGCCATCGCAGGGCAGAAATTTTTTATATTAATAATTTTTATTACATCATCAGTTCATAGATTCTTACTAAAATTTGATGGGAACATTCTCAAGTGATAATCTACACATCATATAAATTTCAGGCTGATCTGACAAAAACTGTGGACAGGAAGTTGCTAACAGACAGACAGACGGACAGATAAACAAAATAAATAACCTCATGCTGATGAAAATGTAATCTTGGCAGAGGTAAAATAAAAACACTGCAGTGAGAAAAATATTTTGTCTCTGCTCATATCGGATTCCTGGAAAATCTCCAAAAGGACATCTTTGTGAGCGCATTAAGGTCACATGACGTATTGCTCTGGTACAAACTAGAGTAAATATTAAACAAGGGTGGCTCCAGCTGCCCACAGAGATCCTGAATGAGCTCTATATGATACAGGTCTGCAGCACAGGTGGGTCTTAAAGACTAACACATAACACACAGTTCTTATCTGAAGTGCCTGTAGGTGGACTTTATAGATTTGTGCCCTTTGTGTACCGCGATTTATTACCATCACACTCACATTAAAGAGAGCACAACCACAATAACCAGTCACCACCATGTAAAAGTCAGTTTATAGAAGAAATCATGGCTCTTAAACAGAAACCCTTTCTCTGTGCTGTGTGGTTTAATGCTCACTTTATATCCTTTTGCCTCGATGTCCATTTTTATGCAATCCAGAAGATCCTCCACATTAGCTTGAGCATTCCAGGGGCCAAAACTTACAATCGATTCCTTTCTTGTATCGAGACTGAGCATAGCGTCATTGTACCTCGCCAGGTCATCATCTGTCTTCAGGACACATATGATTATTATGGAGTACCTAGAGGCCATGGCTTCTGCTCTCCCCACCCTGATGAGGACTTCCAGATTCTCGTGGTAGTTGCGCACATGGGACAAAAACTGCTGCCGTCCCACCTTCTCCCCGAAAAACTGCGGCGACTCTTCCAGGAGTTTCACCAGCGGTTTAATGTTATAATAAACGGCCTCCTTGTGAACTTCCCGCAGATTCTTAGTGGGAATCTCATCTGAACGGAGGTACTCAAGGATCTCTTGAAAGTGTGTCCCATCACGGTCAATAAAATACCTACCCCCTGCGTCCTTTACAAGTTTAAGAGGTGCACTGAACATCTCAGCCAGCTTCGAGAGAGGGAATTTGCGCAGGGTTGCCAGAGTGGTGGTGTATACTTGACCCCCGACATTCAGCTGCACGACAGAGCACTGTGGAGAACAGAGAAAACATGGGCATTAAGGGTTGTCAGAATGCCACACTCCATCACTAAAGAGTCTAACAATGTCTTAGAATGTTCTGGTATATACATTTGTCCTGGTATTTAGTTTATGGAGTTACTGTAATGTCACAAGCCTTGAACAGCAAACTCACTCACTCACTCACCCATTTGCCAAACCTACCTAATAATACCAGGGTGACTGGGCAGCTGGAGCCTAACTCAGCCGACACGCAATTTTACCCTAAGTCGCTGCCTGGACATGTCCTTGCACTGTCGTAGGAAACTGGAGTACTCAGAAGAACCTAAGCAAGCACGAGGGAGAACATGCCGGAGCCCAGGACTCGAACCTGGGACTGTCTTGCTGTGAGGAGGACGTGCTAAAAACTATGCCACTGGGCTGCCCAACTGCAAACTATCAATACACTTTAACTTCTAAAGCTGTGTATATCATGAGGGCCATACAAAATATCCTGTATGATGTCTGATTAGGCTGCATGACGCTTCAGTGTTTAGCGCTGTCACCTCTTATGCAGACAAAAAAACAGCCGCATCCTTCAAAATTCTTTCTGCATTATTGAGTCTTAAATGGTCTGATCAGTTGTTGGTGACTGAAGGCTGCACAGGAACAAACGATGAATTATTTCTTACTTTGCTGCATGTGACTTCTCTTTCCTAATACTTGCTTGTGGTGGGCAGGTGGTAAGGTGCTGGCTTACTGATCCAAAGGTCGGGGGTTCAAGCCTCACTATCAACAAGCTGTCAGTGCTGCCACCCCAGTGCAGCTAACTGGGTTATCAAAGGCCAGCCATGTCTCTCACTGTCTATGGTGAGAGGCATGTGGACCTTCTTGCTCAGAGGCAGATGTGCTAACCACTACACCACCATGCACATTCACCTCACAGCAAGAAGCTTTCATACAGTCAGCCTCCAGCCTCTCTGTGACCTTAGTAGAATTAAGCGGTTCATCAAATGAATGAATGAAATTACAACGATTTGGAAGCAACGGCAATATTTTTAGTAGCAAAAAAATTCAGCATCTGTAAATTTCATTTCATGACGGCACAGTGGTTTGTACGTCCGGTTAGTGTTCGAGGCCTGGGATCGGTGGGCGTATTTCGGTGTGAAGTTTGCATGTTTGCTCCTTCCTAGCGTGGGTTTCCTTCCACAGTCCAAAGACGTGCACATTATATATGCTGATTGTCTGTTTCAAATTGTCCCTAAATGTGATTGGCTGAGTGTGTGTTGGATTCAGGGTGTACTCGCCCTTGCCCAGTGTCGGCTGATAGACTCCAGCCTCCCGGTGACCCTAGTAAGATTAAGCGATTCAGGAAATGAGTGAGTGAATACACTCACAATTTCATTCTTCTTAAAATTATGGATAAGCTAATCAACATGAATGAACCATCTGACTTTTTAAAAATAACACCAAGCTGACTGTTCAAAAAAAAAATTTATAAAAAAAAAACCAACCTTTTAATCTGCATTAATCACAATGATGACCATTATTAATAATATTAATAAAAAATAACAACAATATTATTATTATTACTATTATTATTATTATGTTGTTGTTTTTTTGTTTGTTTGTTTTTTTACAATTTCCATCAGGTAAATGGTTAGATTTCTTTCTGTAAACCGATTTTTGTTGATTATTTCCGACCCAAACACTGAATCTCGTCCCATCACGTGATCATGTCACTACTGTCTATACAGCCAGTTCACTATATTCCACAGCAGAGTTCAGATTCATTCATAAAAAGTAAACGTCTTGAAGAAACACTCATTAATTAGACTAGGTACCTGCTGTAAAGGCTCGAATGCCATTTTCCGTGTTGATTTAATGTCGGGAAGACTCATCCTGCTGAAGATCCGAGCTCCTCTGTTTCACCTGCGAGGTTCCAGCAGCAGGTAGGTAGGTGCTCGGAGTGGGCGTGGCGTGTGTGACAAAAAAAACAAGAGGGCGTGTCTGTCAACTTCAAGAGTACTCTTATTTACTCAGCTAAATCCCTCCTGAGACTAGTATTAATGTGAAATGAACACACACACACACACTCACACACTAAATCCATAATCCTATTGGGGCATGGGGAGGCTGGAGCCTATCTCAGCCGACTCTGGGCGAAGGCAGGGTGCACCCTGAACACCTTGCTAGTCACAGGACCAACACACACAACCAGCCCACAGAGGAGCCCAGGACAGAGAGCTGTCCCAGGAATGTCCAGGACAGAGAGCTGTCCCTAAGGAGTCCAACAGGGTCTTAGACTCCCCTGGCATTTAGTTTATGGAGTCACTGTTATGTCACATGACTTGAACTGCAAGTTCACTCATTTCCCAAACCTACTAAATAATATTAGGGTTGCTGGGAGGCTGGAGCCTATCTCAGCCGACACAGGGCGAAGAAGGGGTACACCCTGAACTGAGGCAACCATTCACAATCGCACTCACACTCACACATAGGGGCATTTTGGAACAGCCATTTACCCTAATGTGCATGTCTTGTGCTGTGGAAGGAAACTGGACTACCTGGAGGAAACCTACACATAGTCGATAGTCATTACATTTACATGTCATGACAGTAACTAATGTCATGACAGTCGTAATGTTATTAGTAGTATTAGCATAAACATGTCATATGTAGCCTAACGAAAGACTCTTTTATACAACAACAAGGATCTGACATTATATCCAGTGTGCCACCTAAAAGGTCAGGTTCACTCCACCAGTCATTAATTGAATTAATTAAACATTTTAATGTTGGTAAAACATTTGAGGACATGCTGATATGGTCAATTATTTCATTCATTCATTTTCCAAACTGCTTAATCCTAATTAGAGTCGTGGGGAGGCTGGTGCCCATCTCAGCCGACTCTGGGTGACGGGAGAGTACACCCTGGACAGCTCGCCAGGCCATCGCAGGGCAGAAACACTTTGACGGCTATGCAGCGACAAAACTCCGCAATGGGTTTTTTACATACCACAGTGAGAGACATGGCTGGCCTTTGATAACCCATTTAGCAGCAGGGACGGCAGTGAAAATCCAGTGACAGTGGGGCTTGAACCCTTCGGATGAGTAAGCCAGCACCCTACCACCGGGCCACCACTGCCCCGATAAATTATTTAATTTATAGATTTCATGCCCCATGTATTTTAGTCCATACATGAAAATCAAAGGTACAGAAATTGAAATTGGTGGCTCGGTGCCGTACTGATTAGCACATCCGCCTCACAGCAAGAAGGTCCTGGGTTCGATTCCCAGGCTCAGGTGTTTCTGTGTTTGCATGTTCTCTCCTTTCCTGCATAGGTTTTCTCTGGGTGTTCCGGTTTCCTCCCACAATCCAAAGACATGCGGTGTTCAGGGTATACCCCAACTTCACCTAGAGTAAGCTGAGATACACACCAGCACCCACCCCAGTGACCATAGAAAGATTAAGCCATTCGGCGAATGAGAAAATGAACTGGTACTTAGCACAGGGTGACCCAAAAAATGTCCCACATTTCAAAGGTAAATATATTAAAAATCATTAAAGATAATCAATTTATTTTCACACATGAAGCTTAATTCAACAGTTTTTATTCACCATAATTTAAAGATGATCCTCTAAATGATGGCCATCGTTGTTTACACACTCTTGGTGATTTCTGAAGGCTTTCATGGCTCGACGGGTCATGTCAGGTGGAATTGCGACGATCCTGCTGAAGGGCTATGAGTTCGGGGGTGGATGAGTATACACTAATGATTTAAGGTAGCACTACAGAAAAAAAAAATCACAAGGGGCGAGGTCAGGGGAATCAGAGGATCTTACATCACCACACCACACATCCACTCCAAGTGTTCAAGTCGGGCTATCCAACAGACCTCAGCACCACCTCTCCTGTATCACTAAGTTTCATGTGTGCAAATAATTTGATTCTCTTTAACCCTTTTTTATTTACCTTCAAAATGTGGGAGATTCTTATGGGTCACCCCTGTACTTCATACCTTACTGTGGTAATGACTTAATATGAACACTCTGTTGTTAAGACAGTTATGAACCAACTATATATCAGTGAGTTTTAGACCTTTAGTCACCCAAACCATGTGAATTCATTTATCGTTCATCCAGATGATACAGAATGTGACACTGGGTAGAGTACGGATTATAAAGGGACTAAATCAGGAATATTGTCAATGTTGGGAGAATAAACACCGCCTTTGTCCAAATTATGCGTTCCTAATATTCACAGCAACTCACAGGGTTTTAGAAGAAATCTACACTCTCACCATGTTCAAGATGCTACGACCATTTTAAAATCTTTATTTTTAATCTATTCTGATAAAATATTGATGGCACAAGTATGTGCTGCGTATCATATCAAATATTCACTTTGAAAACTGAGACCTTCTGATGCAACCTTGTTTAACCACACCCACTTACACCACTATGCAAAAACAAAACACTTAAATTTAATATTTTTATCCTTCTTCACAACACGCTGCAATGATGTAACACAATAGTAAAACTAACTAGAAATGTTCTGTCACAGAACACTAAATGTATCCCATCTGCATGGCCAACAGCAAACTTTAGTGTTAATGGACATTTTTGATGAATTGACCTGTGACCTTGAAATATAGGTTAGGGTCACCCAGCTTCAATAGGCTGGTAGGGTGTGCTGTAGGAACCATTCAACACAAGTATAAAATAAACCCATAAAGAACCGGCACTGCTACAATGTCAGCAGTGGTGGCAAATGTGGACATCCCTGGAAAACATAGTATCCTCTATGCTTCTCAGGGGGATACAATAACTTACAAAAGTCATACTTCACTTTAAAAGTAATCTAATAATAATTTTGATACATAATACAACCTGACTTAGTATAAATGTGCATTATGTAACCATGTAAAGACAAATAAGGACACATGGGCCATAAATGTATTTATAATTTTATTTTTGTACAGAAAACCTCATCATCCAATGGTGAACACCTAGGAGAGGAAAAAAAAACAAAAAACAATCATTAACATGCTCTGGACCATCTTTAATGTTTTATTCAGTATTGGATATTGCATCACTCGAGAGCCCTTCTCAGACAAATGCCTCAATGTCTTCAAGCGAAAGGGACCTTCTGCTCAAAGGGTGCAAGCTCAGAGGCACAGAACGTGACTCTGGACCCGGCCCCGTTCAAGCGAAGCAAAATCCCATTCCGACTCGTCATCGTATCATCACTGAAGGGATAAGTGGCTCTTGAGCCGTGCAATACATTCAACATGTCCAGTGCGCTGAGTTTTACTGTATGTTAACCATTAAATACAGAATAAACTCTAATAAAGTAAACGTGATGAGCATTATTGTTTCCCTTTTGAAACCACGTGCTGCTTTACATGACTAAAAATCCTGGACCCATTCAGTTCCTCTTACCCTCTATGCTGTGGCCACTGGAGCTCCCTGTGGCATGACCGGGACTTCAGGCTTGGCTCCCTTCTGTTCGGAAACAGGGGTGGTGGGCAGGATCTCATCTTTAGGCTCCACAATGCTGACATGGTCAGGGAGAGGCTTCTTGGGGCCGATCTTACCGCTGGGGTCCCAGGGAAGCATGATCTTAACCTTGATACCAAGCACACCTACACACAGGCAAACCATGTCTCAGAGTCAAATTAAACACCAGCATTTATTCTGCATGTGGGTTTTTCTCATTTTTATCTGACTGCCCTTATAATAAACACCACAACATTTGTGCTTTTGTAAGAACACTTCTAAACACCCTTCTCAGACAAATGCCTCAATGTCTTCAAGTGAAAGGAACGAGCCTCTCTGAGGATCTGGTGTTAGGAGCACAGAACGTGACCACTAACCCAAAGTCCAGAGAGACGACCTGCGTCCCGTTCCGACTCGTCATCGTATCATCACTGAAGGGAAATCTCAAAATAGGCGAGAAGAAAATCAGAGTGGATTTTCCATCATTAGGGGAAAAACAAATGATCTAGAACTTTAAACATTCATAAAGTTACATAACATGTTCTCGGACCTTTAGTGTTGGGATTCAGGAACATACAACTTGCTCAAGTGACTAGTGGTCATATTTAGTGAGTTACCGAGCCGCCTCGGGTAATTTAAAGATTGTGTCGTCTGCACAGACAGAAATATGAACACGCCCTTGAAGGCCATGCACGTGCAACACACAGAACACAACATGCCAGCAAATAAACAGTAAACAGGTAGTCTTGTTAATATGCAAATGTCAGGGTCCAATGCACCTGAATCCTCATATTAAGACAGACTTAATTTTTGGTAATATTTTATATATTTTTCTAATATGCAGGTGTGAACACTGCCATGGTTAAAGCAGAATGCTTCCATATTGCTCTAATGTGGTCAATTTCAGTGAAAATGACAAAATATGCTTTTTTGTTATCTCTGTTACAAATTTAAGGTCGAAAAACATGGGCGCATATTAAGCGGAAACATTAACGAAATGCTACTTACTTATATTTGTCATACTTTACACATGGATAGATATACAGACGCTCGTGTTCCATATTGAAGACAGACAAGTAGAAATTAAATGTAACAAGTTTCCTAATACCTAAAATTCTAAAATTTCCCACACCACTCCCCTGCTACGATCTCTCCATTGGCTTCCTGTAGCTGCTCGCATTAAATTCAAAACACTAATGTTTGCCTACAAAGCCAAAAATGGACCTGCACCCTCCTACCTCAAAGCACTTATCACACCCCACACAGCACCGTGTTCTCTCAGATCGTCTAGCACTGTTCAACTGGCCCCTCCTTCTACCAAGGGTCAAGGGAGAAATGCATGTAAACTACTCTGTTTTGGCTCCAAGGTGGTGGAATGAATTTCCCCTGGACGTTCGGACAGCTGAGTCACTGGGTATCTTCAAACGACAGCGTAAAACCTACCCTTTTCGGCAGTAATTAGACTAGACTATTTTTATACACAAATAAATAATTTCCTGCACACAACACCTATCCACTGAGCTCTTGACTGACAGTATACTTAATCTGTGTCCTGACGAACCAGTATAAGAATATTTCACTGATAATGACTTTAAAGCACTTCTGTAAGTCGCTCTGGATAAGAGCGTCTGCTAAATGCTGTAAATGTAAGAAAGTTTTTCCTTTTTGGCACAACATAATATTACAATCCTATTATCTGAAGGGAAATTTTTGGGCTCAGTAGTGCTGCATGCATCACAGTAATGAGTACATAAATAACCATTATAAATTAGCTACAATTAAAGCTCACAGTGACCAGTTTAACAACCCTGCAAACTGCACGCCTGAATTTCCATCACAGCTTTTGAAAGGTTAGACTACAAACTAAAAAAATAAATAAATAACCTTCAGTCTGGAACTGATGCGAGTGAGCGTGATAAACTACATGCTGACGGCTGCGACTACTTGGTCAAGACAATCGCCATCTGAGAGATCAGTTGGTGGCTGGAGCCTTTCATTACTTTCTAGCCTAGTAGATTTGGTGTGAGCCAGTCTCTCTGGATAAATGAGTGCAGTTGAGGCTTGAGGAAATGTTTTTTTAACCAAAATGATTAATGCCACATTTACATTTCCTTAAACAGTGAATAATGTGAGAATAAATAATCTTACGTTGATTTAACCACCAGTTTTTACCCACCCTCCCCGTGACTTACCTTGGCGGAGCAGGACGTGACGGACAGCAGTGTCCACGTAATAGTTGACGGGATCACCGCTGTGGATCATCAGACCATCCACAAACTTCATGGACTTGGCCCTCTGACCCCTGAGTTTGCCAGACACGACGACCTCACAGCCCTTGGCACCACTCTCCATGATGAAGCGGAGAACACCGTAGCAGGCCCTGGGGAAGACGACTGCATATCATTAACAAGCCATGTCGCATCATGTGATTCAAACCAAATAATCTTTTATTCTTCTCAGACAAATGCCTCGATGTCTTCAACCGAAAAGAACACTGCACTCTGAGGAACTGAGGTCAAGGACACAGAACGTGACCACTGACCCAGAATCCAGAGAGAGCCTGTTTCCTGTTCCGACTCGTCATCGAATCATCACTGAAGAACAAACAGCAGCAAAACACGCTCTTGTAGTGTGTAAAGTGCCTGAAGTGTGTGTGTGTGGTGGTGGTGGGATTTGAAGGGTTATTGTACTGGGCATTTAAAATCTGTACTACCCCTTCGTGTTCTCATTCCCTGTACTAGAATATATATGAAGACAGTCAGGTGCAGTAATGCTGAAGAGGTGAATGGATACTAAATGTTAAGTCCTCGATATCACATAGGCAGAATGACTTCATGGTACACAATTTCTAGCATGCCAGGGGTCAACAGGCATTATCTGTAAAATCACTTGAGCAAGGGAGCCACTTTGAGAACCAGGAGAGCGTGGCTTTCACCTCGGGAAAGTTTGGTTGTGTTGAAATGTGGCGTCGGTCAAGAGCCGGATCTGTCAACGGGCTACCATGTGTTTACTGGCAAAATTCTCCTCCCATATTTGCAACGAGCCTCCCCCCAAATCCGCCAGTTAGGCCACAGTAATTTGCTTTATAGTCCAAGTATGCCACATTCGCTCACTTGGTGCCGATAACCTGTTTCAGCGCAGCAAAGCATTGCCAACTGCACTGTTGCTTGCAATGATATTATATTAATTTCTATCGATCCGCACATGGTTTTCTAGGACCCGCACGGAGCACTGTATCTACTTTATCTGACGGGCATGTCAACAGCAGTGGCCTCGGTTCCACGATGTCCGACTCTGATCTCCGAGTCTGACTCCCAAAGCCTTCATATCAAGAAATATGGCACTTAACAGTCACAACTTCCTCATTAAAGCATTTGTACAAATTAATGACCTGGTTAAGACTTTCAAAAAGTCATGACTTTCTTCATATTCATCCAAGAAAAGAGATGTTTTACCACCATAAAGCTCTTCTCAGGACCTTCGCAATGGTTTGATACATTTGTATCAAAAGTTAAGATTTGTCACATGCCTATAAAGTTATTCACATGAAAGCCAAATAAAGCTTCAGCACACTGTAGTGTGCATAAAAATAAACATACATAAAAAATAACCCAGCTTGGCACCACCTGGGAAGTGCATCAAGTTATACAAGTGCACACCCAATGAAAACTTACTATGGATATAGCATTTAATATGAGCATCTAGAATATCTTACCTGCGGACAGCCAGACCTCCAAGCAGCTTGTAGCGCAGAGATTCTGCCTGAGCAATGGCACACAAACCCCTGGTAGCAACCTTCTCAGCATAGAGCTAAAACAAACAAAAAAAAAACCCCAGTAGTTTAGCACCTGAAGAGAGTGAACATCTATAGAAAAAAAAAGCGACTTAAAATTCCTAATAAAAAAATACATCAACCATACCTCCACACTGCCCTCAGGAAAGCCAAACCTCTTCTGAACAACGGCAGTCAGTTCCCTAATACGACGGCCTTTCTCCCCCAAGACATTCTGGGTCCTACACAGATTTAATTTTTTTTAAAACAATGTACAGTCTGCTCCCTGATCAGAACAAGAAGTCTTCCTACCACTGTAACAATGCTACGTAATCCTAAAATAAGCGCATATAACATAACCGAGGCTTCACCTGGTGGCGAGAATGATGATCTCTGTCCTTGTTGGAGTGACCCGGACCTCCACACCGGAGTACCCATCCTCGGCAAGCTCTCGGGTCAGGAACTCATTCAGCTCGGCTTTGAAGATGCCATCTGAGACAAACTTGAAAAAACAAAACAAAGCACAACCCCACATTAGGAACATAATTGCAATGTAAATATGCAGTGAGAAAATCTATTGACGTAAAATACAATAAAAACCAGACGCAAGTGGTAAGTACTTGTCTTGTCCAAACAACCATTCACATTTAATACATTACAATAAACTCTCACGTGAAACAACAACAACAAAAAACTATAGTTAGACATCGAGATCAGACACCAAGAAGAAAGTGAAGTCTGATTAACAACTCAAAAACATGTTACTACTCAGAAGGATGTGCAGGAAAGTGGCTTGTATGGTTAACTCCATCTGTTTAATCAGAACTTTACTTCTTTTGAGATTTTTTTTACTCATTAAACCTTAAAATGGAGATTTTTAACAGGCTTAAACCTTTAATATCTCCAATACAAGTGCAGCAGAGCTCAGAATAACATCCACCCTGTATATTAAGCGTGCAACAGCAACAAAATAGACATTAAATTATTAATAAATAATAATAATCAGTTCGTAGACCGTATTTTGGAATAAAATGTACAAAAACAGTGACTAGTTAGTGACTATGAAGCCCGGATGTGACAAATTAGCTTCTTAGCTTCAGCTAACCAAGGCCAGAGTTCAATAAAACCCACAGACAAAAACTTTAAAGATAAAAACGAAAACACAACTCAGAGAAATAAAATACATTCCTTTCTCTAGTCTGGTTTCAGTGACCGGTTTAAGAAGGCAGTTCCTGCCATGTTTCGCATCACAACCGCGGTGAGTCGCATCCGAGATAATCCGGGTATTAAATTAAAATAGAACGTCTATCTCAAAACAAATAACGATAATTAAACACCATTTCAATCTTCTAAAATCATCATTACAACGAATAAATCCCAAGTTCGACGGACAACAGGCTAAAAAGCTTGCTAACCTTTCTCTTCTTGGAGATTTGCACCGCCATCTTGCCGAAGGCCGCAGACAGGAAAGGAATGTTGACCAAAGCGGAAATCAATTTATACTAATGTTTTACTTCCGCTTGATCGCTGGGGCTCATGGGAATTGTAGTCTTTTGTGTAATTTCTGTATTGGTTAGCGTTGCCCGGAGAATGGGTACATTTCAATGTCATTATTATCCATGTCAGTGCTGTCTGTTACTCTCACAAACTCACACACATTATATAATATAACATTAATTACACTATAATGTTAAAAATTTCAGGTTGTATACATGTTTTGACGTTATTCTGACTTACATTCTTGTCACATTATAACAATAAAATATTTAATGTTACTCTCACTCATTTGCTGAACCGCTTATTCCTCCTACTAGGGTCACAGGAAGGCTGTGCCTATCTCAGCCGACACTGCCCAATGGCGGGGAACACCCTGAACAGCTCACCAGACCATCGCGATGCCACTAAACACAATCATTAAAATTCACATCCACACTCACGGGCGATTTGGAACAGCCAATTAGCCTAATGTGCATGTCTTTGAACTGTGGGAGGAAACCGGAGTACCCGGGTGAACCCACGCAAACTCAGGAAGAACATACAAACCCCATGCAAAACGCCCAAGCCTTGGACTCAAACCCTGGATCTTCTTATGAGCAGGCGTGCTGGCATGTCCACCTAACAGCCAGACGGCCTTGGTTTGGAGTCCCAGTGACAGTGTTTTTGTGCAGAATTTGCATATTCTCCCTTTGTTTGTGTGGGTTTCCACTAGGTACTTGGTTTCCTCCTACAGACTGAACACATGCAAATTATCTCTCCCAGATTGCCCCTTGGTCTGAGTGAAAGGTGTGTGTGTGTGTGTGTGTGTGTGTGTGTGTTGGCCCTGCAGTGAACTGGCGAGCTGTTTAAGGTGCATGTTGCCTTCGCCCAGAGTTGACTGATGCAGGCTTAAGCCTCCCGCAACCCGAGTGGGACTGAATCAAGAAAGAGGGGTGACTGACTCTGGTTAAACCTCTGTTTAGCTGCTGATGTTGTACAGGTAGATTTTACTCTTTTTTCGTTTATATAATGTGCTGTCTTATATATTGTCACTCTGCTTGACAACCAGAACTTCCTGTTTCTGGTGGAAATGAAGATTGTGAAGTGTGGGTGTCTTAGTGATCCACCATGTGATTTCAGAACCAAAGTTCCTTCAGCTGTATGCATAGTGGCCACTGTACAAACCTTTGGAGGCAGTGGTATGATCTGAGGTTGCTTCATTTGGTCAGGTTGAGGCTCAGCAACATTATGTGTCAATAAAATTAAGTGCTCAAATAGTTAAAGAGTGGTTCAAGGAGCATGATGAATTATTTTCACGTATGAACTGACACCTTTCTATTAACCCCAGTGAAAGTGTTTGGAATGTGTGGAGAAGAATTTACGCAGTGGTTCAACACATGAACAACAAGATCTTTTGTAAAACATTAATACAAGTCTGGACATCAAATAAGTTTATTGATAAAATGGAAATGCATGAAAATGAAAGTCCAGCAAAACATACAAGTATAAATTTATACTATGTCTACACCACTACCACATCAGATTTCATACACTTACCTCGACTGTTCTGGTGTTATTATATTTACTGTATTATTTCATTGCCACAGTGGTTACACAGTTGCCACACATACACATCGACAGCTGGTTGTAGTTTGGAGTCACCACGTTACAACTTGAAGACAGTTTGAAATGTTATACACACATTTCTTTCAAAAGACAATATTATTACTACATAAAATCCAGGCACATCTTGCTCATAGTTCTAACATGGTTATTAAAATAATAATATTATTCATATTTACAGTAATTCAGCCCCAAGTAAGATTAGCATTTGCCAATGGCAACCAAACCACAGGTTTATCAAACGGACAGCTGAGTTCGGTGTTCTGGCATTTAGTGTTGGCATTGATGTAACCTACTTCAGGATCATTAATAGCATAGACTCCAACAGCGCCATCCTCAAAGCCAATATACACACACAACTTCTCAGACAGTGTAAGAGCAGTCGCATTATTACATAGGTAGAACTTGCTCAATATTTTCCCATCTGTTACCCGTAGGATAACCAAGATCTGCTTAGTATGAAGATCACAAGCGTAATTTTGACACTTCAGTGATGGGCTGCAGATATATACTGCATATTTACCCAAAATGTCCACAAACGGTTGGAAAATTGGACCCTCAGCATTCAAAGAGCACAATTTACCCTGGCAAACATCCAAGATGTTTATCTTGGATCCGACTACAGAAATGATGCCATAACATCCATCTGATGAAAGCTTAAAGAACTGTGGTGGATACTCAAAATACTCTGAAAACTGGAACTGTTGGCAAATGGTCTCTTCAGTTAATCTCCACGAATATAAGGTTCCTGAATTGGTAAGCACAATCACATAATCTGGATAGTCTGGCAGCATTTGGAAAGCAGCGACATTTGGCCAGTCAGAACAGGAGAACCGTTTGCTGACATAACCAGACCAGAGACTGACAGCAAGGAGATCGCCTTTATTAATGCCCAGAAGGAAAGTACTTTCTGGGGTGATGACAGCATCTCTTAGATGATGGTGAATGGTACAAGCCACATGTCCATTGCACAACTTCCAGACCTTTGAAGGCCCTGTGTCTGAGAGTGAAACTGCAAGATTACCTTTTGGTGGTAACAGTATGCGAGATGCTTGACTTCCATGGATTCTGTAAATGTTCTTATGTGTACTGGTGTTCCAAACATAGATATCACCAGAGGCTATGGTGACCATGTAAACACTGTCTGGTGATAGAGTCATGTTCTCGACAGGACCATGGTGAAGCATGTGGCCCTCCACTTTCCCACCCAACACTGTCCACTTCCACACCAGCTCAGACCTATCTGCAGTGTAAAAGTGCTCCTCATCTGGTTCCACAATGACTTTCACCACTTTCTGTCCAGATTTTGGAGTGGAGGCTGCTACTGAAATAAGATCCATGTCCCAACTAACAATGCCTGTACTTGTTACAGCGGTAAGGTAAGTATCCCTAAACTTTATAAGTTTGAAAGCATGGCTACCTCTAATGTCAAGGTTTAACAGACATTGACCTGAGACCCAATTCCAGACCAAAAGAAAGGGGCAATTCTCCATCAAGGCAATGATGAAGTGTGCATCATGATCCAGAACTGCTTGCACAAATGTTTTACCCGTAGGTGCATTAAACGTCTCTTCAACAGCTAATAAATGTCCTTGAATTATATGAATTTCTTGACTTTTACAGATGAGAAGGTTACTTTCTACATGGTCTATGTTTAACACCTCTTTGTTGTTGCTGCTTAGCCTTACTGTAATGAATACAGGCTTGTTAATGTTCTTGAGGTCCCATACAAACACACTTCCTGTGCAGTCAATACATGTTATTGTCGCTTCATTCTTGTGAAGGATGAGTTCACATATAGCTGTGCCTAATGAACAAATAAAGGAGGATAAAAGATTGCCACTATGGGAGTCAAATATACTGACAGTACCCTGGTTATGTCCAGAATAAAGAATGCGGCCATCACAAGAGGACATGCATGTTGTACCATGAGAGCAATGGACTGGAGCAATTTCTGTTCCCTCAGCAAAGACACTGACAGAATTTCTTTCCTTTGAGAATACAAAGGTCTTGTCGCTGCATACCAATATACCCCCAATGCCCTTTGATGGTTGTTCTGTATGTTGGATTTGAAATTGCTGGAGGTACAATGGAGCATTCATGTCCAATGATAGGAGGTGACCATTCTCTGTGGAAAGAATAAATATACTTGAGGAACATCTGACATCTGTAAACTGTAGGCCAGATGACTGGGAAATTCTGTAACCTTCTGAATCAATTCCATTCCAGATCCAAGCAGAACCATTTTTTTGAATTGCTACTACACAGCCAGACTGAGATACAGCTGCTCTTGTAATTGGAGACACTTCCCCTGCTGGCAGTACCCAATGCATGGCAGGTACAGTTGGTGTAGGACACAATATCATATTAACCCCCTGATGTCCTATTGTACCACAATGGCCTGCCTGGTTGATAGCTTGCTTTAATTCAGGAAGATGCCTGAAGAAGGGGAAGAGTTTTGCCTGCATTACCAAAGCCAAATCAGAGGAGCAGTTGTTTAGCAAACAGGTTGAACCTTTCAAAATCGAAATTAGGAGTCTGAGTTCCCTGGAAAAGACAACTTGAGAAGTCTTCTCGAGCCACAATATTAATTCATCTACTAACATTGTAGAGAACATCACATGAAGGAACTCTTGTGACATCATGACTTTAAGAAGCTCTTCAATATTTCCACTATTCAGTAAGTGGTAAGGAAGTTCCTGCAATTTCCTTAGATTGGGATGTGCACAACCAGCAGGTCCAGACATGGTCACAGTGGACGTGGACAGAAACATCCATGGTTGAACAGGGACTTGCCTTTCAGCATAAATCTTCATTGGCATGGCACTTTGGCTAGAACTTCCAGCAGTGAACAATGACCTAGCTGTGCCGAATGCCCATCGACCACTGAAATAGTTTGCTATGAAAGAGTGCCTGTTCTGTTGATTGCCTAATCCCAGGTACCTCTTACGGACAACTAAGATAAAGTGTCTGCTGACCCAGAAGAGAGTTTTTGCACCTAATATGTTTTGTGATTTCAGAAACCCCCTCAGGTCTAACAGTAATCTTTCTACCACAACTTCTGGGACTCTGAACTTATAAGGTGTTGGGAGAAATGGTAGTAGAACTTCATCATCACAAGACAGAATATCAGTCAATTCAGCCTCTGTCAAACCAAACCTGGACAAGGTGAGATATTCTAGACTTCTCGCGACTAATACTTTTCCATGCTTGTCCTCTAGGTGGTCCAAAAACTGACCAATATTTGCATGAACACCTGGAATCAATGTATCTGTTGTGACATCTAAATCTGAGCCCCAATTACACACCTGTCTGTATATAAGCTCCACAAACAATGGGAGGGAACATTTTTTGAAAGCTTGATTTACATACATCTGTTGCCCAGATGTTATCTTTCTGTTACTTGCCAAAAGGAGTGTTGTTAGCATTTGGCTGCAGCTCTTGCTATTGACTGGATGTAGGTCAAAAAACAGTGAGGATTCTGGGTAATATGCCTTTACTGCAGAAAGAAACCCTGACTTTGTTGGTGTAGATGAGATGAGGAGTTTAATATTGGAAGGTAATTCCTTGGGAAGCCAGGTTAAGTCCAGTGGTGCATGTGTATTAGACATTTGGTCAAGTCCATCCATAATGAGGATTAGATGATGTGGATTTGTGGTTAGGAGGTTGTTGAATGTTTCTTTCAACTGAGAGATGTCTTTGTGAAAAGCATTGTACTGCTGCCTGTGGCTTAAAGCAATTTGCTGACAAAAGTAACTGAGAATTTGTTTAAGAGAGCTATTAACATCTACAAAGTATGCAATGACTACTGGGTTCCGGTCCTTCATCCATGTTTGAATCTGAAAGAGAAAGTTATGCTATGAGTTATACTGTATAGTGCACAGAGACATATCAAAAGTAAATATACACCCCTCATTACAGAGTTTTATCAGTGCAACTCATTTGCTCAAACTTGTAAATAGATTTGGCCGACTCCTTCAGCTGGCTTTAACATTTTAGAATTTTTACATAGATGTGAAATAAATATAGCTTAAGTAGATATATAGACCTGTCTCTGACAAATTATGTCGAATAGTTATCATTTTGCCCCTGTTTACAATACAAATGGGATGCTAGTTGAACCTTAATAACTCAGAAGACAAGCCAAGCTGATGCGTGCTGTGCATGGATGTTCAGTTAAGAAAAAAAAACATTCCAGCTGAAGTGGCGGATGTAGTTGCCGGGGTCAAGCAGGCTGTAAAAAGCATGTACGAGCTGATGGATGTTCGGTTAAGAAAAAAACTAGTGGACTAAATGCTGCTGACTAAACGTTCTTAGTTGCCAGGGTTGTGGAGGCAAGGAAAAATAACGGCGGCAGGTGACTGCAGAAAAATAGCATGTAAATAAAAACATAGCTGCATGGCGGTTGTGGGCATGGTGCATAAAAAAAGGATGGCGATCATGTGAAAGGTATGGTGGGGCGCCATGCTAAAACAACCTAGCTGGAACACTCACTCATTTGCTGAACCGCTTAATTCCATTAGGGTCGCAGGGAGGCTGGAGCCTAGCAGGCACTGGGCGAAGGCGGAATACACCCTGAACAGCTCACCAGGCCATTTGCAGCTCCAACACACACACACACAGTGCACCTAGCGGTAATGTGGAACAGCCAATTAGCCTAAGGTACATATCTTTGGACTGTCGGAGGAAATTGGAGTATCCAGAGTAAACCCATGCCTGCATTGGAGAACATGCAAACTCCACAGAGATGCCCAAACCCGGCACTCAGTCACAGGATCTTCTTGCTGTGAGGCAGACATGCTAACCACTACACATCCTACTTTAGATTACAGTATATAAATTGTTTTGGTGTCTATGGACTGTTGAAAATAATCCCTGTTGTAAGGCAACTGGTTGGCATGGTGGTGTAGTGGTTAACGTGTCTGCCTCTCAGCAAGGAAGTCCTGGGCTCATGTCACAGGCTCGGTAAGGGCATTTCTGTGTGGAGATTGTGTGGGTTTCTTCCAAACACATTAACATTAGGCTAACTTCCAAATTGGCCCTAGGTATGACTGTGAATGGTTGTGTGTGTGTCGGCCCTGAGCTGAACTGGCAAGCTGTTCAGGGTGTACCCCGCCTTCACCCAGAGTCGGCTGAGAAAGACTTCAGCCCCCCCACCAACCTAGTAAGATTAATTGGCAAATGAATGAATAAATGAATGTAAAGCAGCTGTTTTAGCTGTTGCAGAGAAGATACAATTGATACTTTGCTACTGGTTGTATCTATATTTATCTATAATGTTTTTTTTTTATTTGGTGTCTAATTACTTTTAATGTGTCACTGTACACTCTACTTAATTAAAATGTATATAACTGAAAAATTACCTGAATTGCACAGTGTGCCAAAAGTACACTTTTGCCTGTGCATGGTCCACCAATTAGGACGAATGGATATTGTGTGTCCTGCTTCAAGTAAGCTCTTATGTGGCTGACTTCTGTACGCTCAATTCTGTATAAATTGGAAAGGATGTGACACAGGTTTCTTTGCTGGGAGAATGAACCATGGCTTCGATCTTTTTCCTTGACAGTAGATTGCTCTATAAGACCTATAAGATCTGAATAAAGCTGGTGGCTGAGCTTTTCAGCATAGCTCTGTTTATCATCACATTCCCTGTTGTTGGTAGTGCTGGTGTATATCAAGGCCTGCTGGGTTCTAACCAGGCTTGGTAGGAACGCATCACAGAGCTGTGACAATCGGAACAATTGATCTTGGTGTTCTGAATGTAGTTCATTTCCTTTCTTCCCCTGGTCAGGCTGTGTACCACTTTTATAAACATAACAAAGACACCTTTTGATACCAGAACCAGGTTGTCCATCCAGGGCAAAACGTAGATCGTTCTCAAGCCCTGAAAGTACCACAAACAAATTTAGCTCTCATTGCATTCCAAAAATACATAATAATAATAATAATAATAATAATAATAAAACTTACCTGACCGCAAATATTTCTGAGCATTTTCTTGATCAATCCTGCCCTCCAGACGGCACTGGGTGATAACATCATTTAAGGTCTTCTTTGCTTTTACAAGTACATCATTCCAAGCATTCTTGTCAATTTTCTGCCATGAAAATGAAGAAAACCTTTCTAGATTTTGAATATTTGCATAATTTATTCATTTAAGAACTATTTTCTCATTAAGCCTTTTACCTGGGAGTTATATTTTTGATGCTCATGTTGACTGAGCAGGCAGAATGATGGGGGTATGGTGTTCTCATCTCTTCGGTAGCATTTATCCAGGGCTTCTGAGCTGAATCCCATCTTCTGGCAAACCTGCAGCACTGTGAGAAACTCAGAAAGCTCTACCTGTTCTGGTAAATCCACAGCGCCATACTGCGTCCCCACCAGGCCCTGAAAATCAGAGGAAGAATAACTGATCATTATGTTTATTAGGTTTGTATATCACTACTGTGGCAGCACTGCGGTGTAGTGATTAGCACGTCCGCCACACAGCATTAAGGTCCTGGGCTTGAGTCCTGGGTGCGGTGAGGGCGTTTCTGTGTGTGTTTGCACAATTTCCTCATGCTTCTGTAGGTTTTCTCCAGGTACTGCCATTAGGTGTCGGTGTGAGTGTGAATGGTTGTGTGTATGTCTTAGCCCTGTGATGGACTGGCAAGCTGTTCAGGGTTTACCCTGCCTTCACCCAGAGTTGGTTGAAATCCCACGATCCTATACGAAGTTTGGCAAAGGGATGAATGGATGGATGGATGGATGGATGATACTAAGATAAGACTAAGAAACTATGATACCATGAGTAAAAATCCCACAATGCTAGGATGAAGAAATATATACATACACCTGGCCATCACACCCTCAGGGTTGGATGGTTCAATTCCAAGGCATGCACATTAGGCTATATGGCTGTTACAAATTGCCCCTAGGTGTTAGGGTGAGTGTGAATGGTTGTGTGTTTTGGCCCTGTGATGGTTTGGCGAGCTGTTCAGGGTGTACTGTGCTTTCACCCATGTGAACTGAGATGGGCTCCAGCCTCCCTGCGACTCTACTAGGATTAAACGGTTCGGCAAATGAGTTAATGATTGAGTGAAATCCAGTTCCACAGGTAAAGTCTGTTGGGCTTTTTACAACCAAGTCTACTGGCTCATCAGGCTGGAGCTTATGCCTGGTTTCTGTAGCGTGAAGCAACTAGGAGTTCAACTCCTCCTGGATGGGATGTTAGTCCATCGCAGGTTACCTTCCCAGTATTTTTACGCGTACCCATTTATCCTGCTGTGTGGACAGAGGCACACCTGTGATTAAGACCTTGCCCAGGGGTCTTAGCATGGTGGGGGATTCAAACCCACGACCTCTTGATCATGAGCCCAGCACATAACCACTACACCACTGGCCCCACCTATTAATCCTTTTTATAGTGAGTTGGAAATGCTAAATAAATGCATATTACCACAAAGAAAGGACCTAACGAATTCTGCCGACACTCCTCGATCAATTGCAACCGCACCTGCTGGGTTGGCCACTTATCTGGGTTTGAATCTTCATAAGGGTCAATAACCTGCACAAAACAGTTTATGAGTAATGCTTCATGACAACTTATCATATGATCCTTTCATTGTTTCTCTTTATTTGCTTGCATTTAGCAGCATATGGTGCATAAACAATACAATGTAAATTATTAATATTCACGACATCGTACAAATATATGTGCCATCGCTCAGAACCTGTTTGTCTTTAATAATTAAAAAGCAGGAATAACTGGATGTAACTGGGCTCTGCTTCCAGGGAAAAAAAACACACAATCAATTTTATTTATTTAGCCATGCTGATATAGCCTATACTTGTCTCATGTGGAGAGGAGACACATGTACTGGTCCTTGTTAAAAATTAAAAGGCAACACATAGGAAGTTTAAATGAGAGAAAATAAAAATAAGCGGATAAAAAAATTCTTGCCCTAAAGTCGACTCCATGTGTACGCCTGCAGTGGTCCCTTATTTTCAGGAACACTTGCTCTCTCAGCACCTTTCTTTCTGTTACAGAGTCTGAAACATACAATAATAATAACAAAAGAGAAATAATATTACATTACATGCCACATAAAAACTTATAACACTGACATTCTGTGCAATCCATACTTCATATTCTACTCAAACATCCTTTTTTATTTCATGACTAATTTCTGCACTGTAACAAAGCCAAAAATTAAAAGGTGCACATACCATGAGGGTTGGAACACAAGTAAATTTTCACACAAGCCATTTGATCGTCAGAGGATTGACTCAGGAATCCATGTCAGAAAAAGGAAGCACATGTGGCACGGACTGAAAAAGTTTTCATGCAACACCCTGGACTGAAATATGGACTGGGTAAGAGGAGGTGGGAAGGCACTTCTGCTGCAACTCTGAAACCCCTCCTTCAATTCCTGGGAATCATTTTTATTTCACTCTATTTTCCGAACCGTGTTATTCTTTTGTTAAGGTCACAGGGAGGCTGGAGCAAATAACAGCTGACTCCGGGTGAAGGCGGGATGCAAAAAAAACCCAACTCGCCAAACATCACATGGTCAACCTAGGAATAATATTGTAATATTATATGGAAATGGACTTCCTCTCACTGACCACTTTATTATGTTTTTCAAATTGTTTTTTAGTAGCAGGAGAACCACTAAAAGTAGCAGGAACATCTGTCCTCATGATGTCATCATTACCATTGACCAACTTAAAAAAAGACAGAATAAGATGCTGAATTCAGGATCCATCATAAGAAAAAACTGTATTGTATTGAACCTGCCCTTAAAATGTAAATAAATAAAATCGAGGTGCTTTCTTTCTTGATAACTTTTTTAATGCTTTTTTTCTCTGTATTTTTTACATATAACCTCCATTTGATCGTCTCGAGTTCAGTAGGTCAGGTTGAATTAGTTGTGAACTCCGGCATGAGCTGCTCATGTCTGCTCAGAGCTCACCTTTGGCTTGCTGGACAGCTGCTATTTCAGCCTACACTATTGGTTTGAAGCTAAAACGCGGATGTGTGTGAGATAGTGGATCGCGGAGCTACGCTTAAAAAAACCTGCGCCTTTCTCCATGATGCGTTTATTCCATGTCAGATTGGTGCATAATTACCTGGAAGAGGTTTTTAATAATTAAACCTTGGGATTTATTATCCATTTTGGCCGCGCGTAACAGACTAGATCGGCTTTCCAACTCGTGCTGATAAAGGAAAATCACTTATTATATCAGAGGAGAGATTATATAGGAAATACAACGAAAGTTACGTATGTAACTATGGTTGTATGAATCCTGGATGACCACCAGAGGCGGTGCTTCAGCACTGAATGCATCCATCTCGCGCATGCGCAGGTCGAGTGTTTATATCAACAAAGTCACTCGTGACCTCTGACGACCCCGGGTCAGCCAATATCTTCTGGTGGCGTCAGAGGATCTGTTCCTGCAGAATCTTCTCGAAAGAGCACAAGGATTCTGAGTTACAGAACGCTCTGGTGGTCATCCAGGATTCATAAAACCTTAGTTACATATGTAGCTTTCGTTCTATTTCATCCTTACTGACCGCCAGAGGCGGTACTTCAGCACTGGATGACCCATGACAACAAAGTCACAAAGAACTTCTATACACACACCTCACTGAGAGGAAAAGCGGAGATGGGCAACAGGACCACACCCAGTGGGTGGGGAGTGGCAACATTTACCCGTTAGAATCTAGCAAAGGTGTTTGGCAACACCCATGATGCTGCATTACAGATGTCTTCCAGTGGCACACCGCGCATGGCTGCCCATGATGTTGAGACAGCCCTAGTAGAGTGGCACCTCACCCC
>JAOUQZ010000031.1:7001152-7017928 GCA_028564935.1 Neosilurus hyrtlii
ACACAATGGAACCCATGGGCATGCCCTGAAGGAGAAAAAGTCTCTGTCTCCATGGCGCCAAAGCCAGAAGGCAACGGTGTGAGACCCTAAGTTTCCTGTGCCGGTGCCACTGGCCACTCAAATGGAAGCTGCGCAACCACCTCTAAGAGGATCAAGATTGGCCGCCGTTTAGGTCTATCAGGCTGAACTGGGATCGCTCTCTGAGCTGGGGTCAGCTGTTGATGCGAGGGGCTGGCCGGTCCAACTCAGCTAGCCTGGCAACCCTCATTTCCTGGGGCATGAAGCTGCAGTTCATGCAGGCACCTTCCGTAAGGGCCTCCCGGAGGTGTTCGAGGCCAAGGCATAAGGGACATATATCATGGGCATCTTCGGGCTGCATAAAAGCCATACAGGCCGAACAAGAATGGTTGACAGACATGTTGCCAACCAGTAACGAAGGCAAAGAATACAGATACTGGGAGAGGGAGCGAAAACACTGCCGTCACCAATATATGCTGCGAGGAGGAAACTAGGCGAGTTGGATTGAGCGGGAGCACTGCGACCAACTATAGACACCTAAACTGGGAGATGGAGCGAGAGCACTGCCTTCACCGACTGAGGGTATTTGCTATTGAACGAGTAACAAAAAACGAATGCACTTACGGTGCACCGATCAGGCGGATAAACAGGCCAACACAAAGTGAGTGCAAAAAACGCACTGACAGCTAGCGCAATATCTGCGACTGGTTTACAGTAGCGGGAGTTACTACGTCGGGGCTGGAGCGAGAACACCACCATCACCGACGATAAGAATGATCACACCCACATACAGTGGTAAAAAAGCTAAGAGGGGGAGAGAGAGCACTACCGTCACCAACAGTGTAAACCAAACATAAAGCTCAGCGATACAAGACGTGAGCGAGAGCACTATGTTCGCCCAAAAGAAACAAACAAATATAACCAAACCGAGTACAGCAGGTTGTATAGCTCTCATTAGAAAGAAATAGATAAACTTATCCAACCGAGGATGATGATCCCGAACAGGGTCTGTTGCAACCTTTGGAGAGCGAATATTCCGCAGCTCCGACTAGACGTCTCAAGGCTACCAGCAACGAGGTTGTTCGGTATTTTAGCCACTTAGCTTGGGCTAGCGGATTGACATGCGGTTACCTGCGAAGTGAGAAGATGAACAGGCACAGATCCTCTGATGCCACCAGAAGATATTGGCTGACCCGGGGTCGTCAGAGGTCACGAGTGACTTTGTTGATATAAACACTCGACCTGCGCATGCGTGAGATGGATGCATTCAGTGCTGAAGCACCACCTCTGGCGGTCAGTAAGGATGAAATAGAAGTTGAATTAGTGATTTCAGGAAAAATAAAAAAAAAATACAGCAGTTCACTGAGTAAACTGAATAGATTACTGCATAGCCTATATACATTTTCCATATTTACCCTTTTATCGCCTCTAGAGCAGAGGTCCAAGCACGAAAAGCACTGGTCTCTAGTAGAATGAAATCCCGCTGGCCGCAAGCTTAGTTTGAAATCCCTGCTTTCGTAGGAACACCTTTATAACTGAATGTTCATGCAGATACAGTATCTAAGTAGCAATTATTCATGAGATTGCAGCACAATGGAAAAAAAATAAAAATAAAAAAATCAATAAATAAACCTTGCAGGTACAGCCTAAATCAAGACCTTCAATTATGTTTCACATCAAACAAATCAGAATGCAGTAAAGGTGTGAGCATTTTGCAAATGAGATATCTCAGCTACCTCTTTAGTATCTCCTACACATAAAATTACACGTGCAATACAATGGTACTATTCACCCTTATGCTTACACCTAGGGACAATTTAGAAAAGCCACTTAGCCTAATATGCATGTCTTCTGAACTGTGGGAGGAAACTGATGTACACAGAGGAAACCTATACTAACATGTAGAAAATGTGCAAACTCCACACAGAAACGACCTTGCCAGGCATGGGACTTCAACCCAGGACCTTCTTGCTACGAGGCAGACCTGCTAACTGCTATACCACCATGCTGCCCCTGTTTAAGTTTTCAAATAACCCTATCTGTATCTATATTAAGCTTTAACCCTGAACTGGGTGTGGCCTAAGCCAGAAGAGCTAGTTTAGTTGTTTTATAAGCCCTACACTACACCCCAAGAAAACCACCCCCAGAAATAGAAATCACACAGTCAGCATGGGGTGTGAATTCCAGCTCTTGACAGTTCCTCAATCTCAGCTACATCACTCAAGTTGAGATGTAGGGATAGTTCACAGGCAGGTCTTTGCTGCCTTAGCTCAAAGGTGTCTTGTTCCCAAAATATAAACAAGCTAATATGTAAGCATATGTAGGATATCATAGATTATCTATAAGGTACAGTCAGGAAAACAATTAAGAGACCACTATTGCATCACGGCTTGGGCATTTCCGTGTGGAGTTTGCATGTTCCCTTAGTGCTTGCATGGGTTTTCTTTGGGTGCTCCGCTTTCCTCCCATAGTTGAAAGACATGCACATTAGGCTAACTGGCTGTTCCAAATTGCCCCTAGGTGTGAGTGTGAATGATTGTGTGTGTATTGGCCCTATGATGGACTGGCGTGCTGTTCAGGGTGTGTCACGTCTTCGCCCTGATTCGGGCAATCCACATAGGATAAAATGTTTTGGCAAATCATTGAGTGAATGGGGGAGTGTGACCCTAGTTAAAGCGGTTTGGTGAGTGAATGTCACATTTTAAACATCTTTAAAATTTAGTTTTATGTCACTTGATTGGCAGTTTTGTTGTGGGGCAGTGGTCGATTAGTGGTTAAGTCTTTGGGGTACTGTTTAGAAGGTTGGGACCACCAAAATGCCCTTGATCAATGCCCACTGCTCAGTTGTATTATTAAAGTAAAAGTTGCTCCAGATAAGGGCATATGCCAAGTGCCATAAATGTAAATGGTATAGTGTGTTATGATTGTGATGGATCCTACCAATGAATTCCTCAGTCAATGTACGAATGTCTATGACTCGCTTACTCCTAATAGCTGGAGCCTGTCTACCTTAACACTGGGCGAATGTGTGGTACACCGTGAAGAGTTCGCCAGAACTATCCACACTTAAATTGATGGGGAATTTGGAGAAGCTAATTAGTGTAATGCACATGTCTTTGGCCTGCAGGAGGAAACCCATGAACTCACAATGAGAACATGCAAACTCCAAAGAGGAACACCCATGCTGAGCCTGGGATTCAAACCTAGGATCTTCTTGTTATGAGGTGGACGTGCTAGCCACACCACCGTGCCGCCCATATCACATTATAACAACATAATATTTATTACTCAAACAATTTCAGGTTATAATAGTATGTTTTTATAGTATTCTGACATACAAATTTGTCACATTATAACAATAAAATATTTAATGTTACCCTCACTGACCAATTTGCCAAGCAGCTTAATCCTATTAGGGTCACAGGGATTCTGGAGTCCATCTCAGCCATCACTGGTTTAAGTTGGGGTACACCCTGAACAGCTTGCCAGACCATCACAGGGCAACACACACAACCAGTCACACTCACAGTCACACCTAGGGGCAATATGAAGCAGCTAATTATCCTATTGTGCATGTCTTTGGCCTGCAGGTGGAAACCCACACAAGCACAGGGAGAACATGCAAACTCTACATAGAAACGCCATTGCCGAGCCTGGGACTCGAACCCAGGACCTTCTTCCTGTGAGTTAGGTGTTCTAACCACTACACTACTGTGCCTCAGTTGTATAAATTAGGTAAAAATACTGTATTGATACACTGTATTAATCCTTCAAGGGAAAATTTGGCTTTGCAGTTAACCCATCCAAAGTGAGCACACACACACACACACACGAGTACACAGTAAGCACACACTCGGAGCAGTGGGCTGCCACACATTGGGGTGCCCAGAAAGCAGTTAGTGTATAAGCCTTGTTCAAGGGCACTTTAGCTATGAATGTGGAGGAAGGGAAGGTGCAGCTCTCTCCCCCACTGCTGCCACACATTTTTCCTACTGTTTGGGGATTGAACCACTGAACTTTAGGTCCCAACCCAAACCCATGTAAGTTACTCTGGATAAGGGTGTCTACCAAATGCCATAACTGTGAATAGTGTGTTGTGGTTGTGATGGGCTCTACTGCATTTCTAATACATTCCTCAATCAGCGTAGTCAATAGCTGAAATAAATTATATATCCCTGATACCCAGCAACATTTGGGGCCCAACAACAATTACATATTTATTATAATTGTGTATTGTAATGAAGACACACCTACAGGAAAGCAGACATTATTTTCTCATTTTTTTATTTAACATTTGTACACAATAAATACAAATTACTTTACAGCTAATAATATGCAGAAAGAAATGTTTTGACCTGTTCTCTGATACTTCCACTGCAGCAACAGTCCAAAGTTATTACATCATTTTCTTTCAAGCAGTGTCTTTCAAATAAAATATAACTAAAGCATTTAAAAATAAAATGATACGCGTATTTGTGGATGCTGTTTTCGCAAAAAGCAGAAACTGAGTTAAAGTAAAAAAGGAAAGGAAAAGGAAAGAAAAGCCAATCTCTGTGAGGAACTTTCTGATAGGATGGGCCATAAACTTCAAAACAAGTTTGATAACATTCAAAAGATCTCAATGAGATCAAAAAGAAAACAAGCTGAAACAACAACAAAAAAAAAACATAATATTAGAGCAGATACGCCAATTTTGTCCATTCTGTTAAAAGGAAATTCAAAATATACACATACAATCCCTGTCCCGCCCCTCCCCTACCCGAAATTCTTCACGGGCACCATTTTTAAGGTGATATCGTTTACTTTAATTAAGGTGATATTATTTACTTTAATTAAGGTGATATCATTAACTGTTATTAACACTAGGAATGCTAATATCTAGAAAAAAGGGGGATTTCTTACTCGTGGAGGAAGAGAATAAATAACAGGGCTGTATTCTTTAGCGAACAAAACTGCTAGGGTATAAAACACTCAATTAAAAAAAGAATTAAACAACCCCCCAACACACATTTCAGCAGCTATGCTACACAAGGGTCCATTGATGGGATGCTAACATAAAAGTCGAAGACACAAAGCCATACAAGCTTTGGAAAAGTGCTGAGGTACACGCTATTCCGTTGAACACAGGCATGTGCTGATACCTTGGACGAATGTAAAAAAACCCCCCAAAAAAACAAAAATAAAACAGTGTGTCATTTTGTGAAAATACAATTCCAAACCTCTGCAGAAATTTTTTTTTTAGACCACAGTAGGTGTAATTTTGGAGAGTATTGTTATACCTCATACCTGGTCCTCAAAATGTTTTAGTCATATCCAATTCCCACCCGTTAAGTGTAAAATAACCAGGGACAGGTGTAAGCACGCACATACCCCCTCCGTGACCTAACACACTCGGAGGGAAAGTGCTCTCCGCCCCTTTTGTATGAATGAGCTCTCAGACGCCCGTGGATTGGCTGGTGATCACTGTGAGTGACAGGGAAGCGTATGCCATCCCACCTTCCCATGAGAGATCGGCCAATTAGCTCCCATAGACTCCCAGTAGGTCCTCAAAATGTTTTATGATTGTACTCAACTTGTAATCAGTTAGCATTTTCTCCCAGCCAGCTATTGTTCGCCTGGATATATTTGGAGCATTTATGAAAATCCCATCAGGTTAGCTCATAGCATGCTAACGAGTGCTGCATATGAATATGAATGAACGTTTATGGTTATGAAATTCAAATCTTCTCGCATCAGAGTAGTAGGGCTGCGTATTGCTGCCACTCAGGCAAAAGAAAAGAAGATATTGTGTTACAGTATCATGTTATAACCTCAAACTTTTCAGTTTATCAAAATATAATTTCACTGTTATTCTGACACCAAATTATCACATTATAATCACTCATGTACCAAAACGCTTAATCCTATATTCTCTAGGGTTGCAGGGAGGCTGGAACCTATCTCAGCCGACACTGGGTGAGGTTGGGGTACACACTAAACAGCTCGCCAGACCATCACAGGGCCAACACACATACAACCATTCACACTCACACCTAGGGACGGTTTGGAATAGCCAATTAGCCTAAAGTGCATGTCTTTGGACTGTGGGAGGAAACCAGAGTGCCCAGAGGAAACCTACTCAAGCACAGGGAGAACATACAAAGTCCCATGCAAGATTCCAACCAGGACCTTCTTGCAGTGAGGCAGATGAGCTAATCACTACACCACCATGCCACCCTCATCACACTATAACAATATATCATTTATTATGCCATAACGTAAAAGATTTCAGGTTATAATAGTATATTTTTCCATTATTATGACATACAAACTTGGAGCCTATCTCAGCCGACACGGGGCGAAGGTGGGGAACACCCTGAACAGTTCGCCAGTCCATTGCAGTACAACACACACAACTCACTTACACTCACTCTCACACCTAGGGCCAGCCATTTAGCTTAATGTGCATAAATGCATATAGTGCATAAATGAACAAAAAGCACAGGACTATAACCTGGAAATTATCAGAATATTGTCAGAAAAACATGAAATATACTGATGTTATAACAATAATTTTTTCAGGTTATAACATGATACAGATCTTTTCTTTTTACGAATGGCAGCAATATGTGGCTGTAGAATAGCTAGCTCCAAAAACCGTGAGTTAATAAAATGTGTTTTTGTGGTTTATGAAGGAATCAATCAAGCTTTTTCCCCCATATGAGAGCAAGAAACAAGTAGTAGAAAGAACTGTTATTGTATCAGTAGATAAATCAGCACATGCCAAAAATAAAATATGATTTAAAATACAGATATGGGCTGATAATAATAATGATAATAATATTAGTCTTTCTTTTTTTCTTTAAAATAAAATGAAATTTGACTGATCTTGTTAATGAAATATGATTTTTGTAGAATTATACAATTCTATGTATGAAAGAGAAAATGGAAAAAAAATAGCTGCCCCATGTACCAAGGAAAAGCACTTAGGACGCTAATTACTATGAAATGGCCGCGACCTGTCTGCCAACACACTCCATTAGACTGAGCCTATGCTACTATGATGAGAGCGCAAGATAAGGATTAGGAAGAAAAACGAAGCACTTGAAATAATGCTCCCATATTGATTGGCATTTGAAAACAAGTTAGACCACACGATAAAGTAAAGGCCTAAAGGTTTGCTCTCAGGGACATCGCACGCCAGAAAAACCCTTCACTCTCTGTCTTCCTTTTGACGACTAAATATTAGTTAATACGTACAAACGGCAGTCTTCTTAGGACAAGCTGAGAAAAGGCTAATATTGATGTAATTAGTACTGTACTCAGATTAACAGGAGTTATTGTGGAAGAGTAATGTGTTCGGCTAAAGGAGTGATGGGAGAGGGGGAAAAGAAAATGGAGGATCCAGCCTTCATTCTCTTGAACTCCTTCTCATCCGTCCTACCTTGCCATTTTACCTTTTTATACACAATTGCCTTTGTGGTCAACTTCCAAAAAAAAAAAAAAAAAAAAAAATTCATTCACTCAGTTACAATATATGAAGAAATGTTGCACATATTCTGAACATTCCTATGACAACAGTAATGTACTGTACTAATACAACATTAAATACGTATGGTAGGACTACACGTGGCTGAAAACGGGGCAAACTTAATCACCCACACCCACTGTACACCAAAAATGCCCCCGCGAATCCTTCAGTCACCTCCTGATATTGCAATTTCTGCTGTTGATGAGCCTGTTGGATAGGTATATGTGCAAGTTAACCAACCAGGCTTTATTACTCTTTATATTTTCTGCCATCTTGAATTTGTAGAGCACAATGGTGTAACTGGTAATGCCACAATATTCTGGCTCTACAAATACAAATTCAAGGATTGATTTTGGCATGAAAAGGGTTAAAAGGCACCAAACAGTCAGTCTGTGACGCCATACGAGGTTTTTTTTTTGTTTGTTTTTTTTGTCCCCCCCCCCCATGATCAGCAAGGGAGGAGTCTTTGAAATGCAGTCCACCTTGGTCAGAGTGCCGGAAGGGTGGCCTTACAGGAAGCCCCAACCCTTTGAAGCCAGTAGGAGGAGTTTGAGGTCAAAGGTAGATGAGTCCTCTGAAGAAAACAGTGGCGCTGCTACACCAGTGTGATTTCTACCTCTTCGGTTTTGTCCACTTGTCTGCGAGAGTGTTGTTTTGGAGGAGGAGGAGCCGCACGGACCTGAAGCGGGGCAACAGAAGAAGCAGTCTGATAATCATAATAATAATTATTCATTATTTGGAAAAGATGAGATAGATGTTGCTTAATAGTCTATTCAGTTCAGTTTGGAACAGCCAGTTAGCCTAATGTGCATGTCTTTGGACTGTGGGAGGAAACCGAAGTACCCAGAGAAAACCCATGTAAGCACGGGGGGAACATGCAAACTCCACAGCCCCCCTAGCAGAGCATAAATGCTGTGTAACGGCTTTTCTTTGGACTCGTACAATGTTTTACATATATATATTTTAACGGTTTATATTTTCATTTTAAAGCTTGGCAATGATTATGCCACCTGCTCTGAGAAACTGTAACAAACCGTGAGTTCCAATTCAAGCGCTATCCCCTTAAGATATCACCTTTTATTTTTCATTCAAGAAACTCTCATTTCTGACTGGTGCAAAGACATTAAATAATACGCAGCTATTGAATAAGGTGAAGTATGATTTGGAGAATGGTTCAGTCGAGGGGTTATTACTTGCCCATGGCAATGATGCAATTTGAATAATTATTTGATGGCTTTCCTGTCAAATTAATAATAATTCTTTGTATTGCATCATTGCCATGGGATAACTGAGTTATTGCACTATTGCTATCAGATAAGTTGAATGATTATTGCATAACTGGCATGCATAGCATCGTAAGTTGACTGTCTACAGAAAATATTTTGAATTCGAATGAATAATAACATAGATTTAACTACTGACTAAAGACGGGGCTCCTGATAGATATCTCTATTGATGGGTGTCTGAGCTGGTGTTATAGAGTAGCACCTATAATGGCTGAATCAACTTCAGCTCTGGAGGAAATCAGTAAATAAATCGATCAATTTCCTGACTATGGTCTAAAGCGAAAGCAGGAAAGATTAACACTGAGTTTTCTTTTCACCGGCTTTCACTTGCTGATTTCTGCGTTTATTTGTAACTGTCATATTAGTTTAATTATCTGGTTAACGAGTTCATGTTCAGTGCTCCTGTTAATGTTGTGTTTTGCTCTGTGAACTTTTGACTGCCTACCTCATACTTCACCTCATTAAATAATTATTATTAGTGAGGCAATCAGATTGCACTGTTCCTGTGTAGAATGTATTACTACTACTTTTAATAATAAAAAATAATTTATGTTAGTTATATCGGCGGCATGGTGGCGTAGTGGTAAACACGTCCTTCTCACAGCAAGAAGGTCTTGTGTTCAAGTCCTGGGATCAAGTGTTTCTGTGTAGGATTTGTATGTTCTCCCCATGCTTGTGTGGGTTTCCTTTGGGTACTCCAGTTTCATCCCACAGTCCAAAGACATGCACATTAGGCTACTTGGCTGTTCCAAATTGCCCCTAGGTGTGAGTGTTGGCCCAACTGTTCAGCCTTCGCCCAAGTTCAGTTGAGATAGACACCAACCTCCCTTCGACCCTAGTAGGATTAAGCGTTTTCATAAATGAGTGAGTGAGTTATTTACGTAGTACTGTTCAATAAAGTAGTATATAAAGTAAAGATGCTGATGCATAGTTGTAGCATAGCACATATTGTGACAGACATGGATGTTATTTATTTCTGATATTGACACTCTGAACACTGAACACTATATACTGTAGTAAATAACATGTGGTTTTGGACAAAGGAAAATAAAGTCTCCGAATTTCACAGATGGTACAACAGATTTGCTGTGTGATTACAGCATCACTTATCGCTATCAGGAACTAAAGCAAATAACCATTGTATTTTACCTGTGTATGTAGAATTTGAAAAAAAATAAAATAAAGAACTTCACTAACAATGTAGATGTGTGATAAAGTGTTACATACAGGTCGCAGTTTTCCTGGGCCGGATCCATCAGGTGTGAATCTGTGCGGCTTGGGAAAGCCTGGGCTTTCTGGACTCAACCCAGAACTGTGATCTTCACAAAAATAAGAAAGCTGTTAAAATCAAAACTGCTCTAAAAAAAGCAAAGCAGTGAGTAATGTACACTCGAATGGATTTTGGAAGGGTCTCTTACTGTGTGGCAGGGCTTTGTGCAGACCAGCTTGCTTGTGCTCTCCATTGACAGACGGTGAGCGGGGCAATTTGGGGGCGGGGCTACAATCCAGGTTGCAGGAGGGCTGATCATAGAGGGGTAAAGGAGGCAAAGATGACTGGAGTTTCACACACGATGATACCTGTAGAACGGACCAGAAAACACCTTATCCCTACAGTGGGCATTGTGATTTATGCATGATGCAACACAAGAACTAATCACTCATGTAATTACATTTTCGAAAAAGAAAACTGGTGTTCCCATAAGTGCTTGAGGTTGAAAAATGTCAACCACTTAATAACTCAGGGATCATGTGACTGACAGATTTATAATAAAAACTCACTCACTCATTTGCCAAATCGCTTTATTTTATTAAGGTCACAGGGAGGCTGGTGCCTATTTTAGCTGACACTGGACTATGGTGGGGTACACCCTGAACAGCTTGCCAGACCATCACAGCGCAAACCCACACACAAATCCACACCTAGGGGCAATTTGGAACAGCCAATTAGCCCAGTGTGCAGTCTTTGGACTGTAGGAGGAAACCAGAGTACCAGGAGGAAACCCACGCACAGGAAGCACACGAAGAACATGCAAATTCCACACTGAAATGCCCTCGCCAAGCCCGGCACTCGAACCGAGGATCTGATTGCTGTGGCAGACATGCTAGCCACTACGCCACCGTACAGCCCATAATGAAAACTATGTTTTTAATATATATAGTTTTGTTTCTAGCTGACTGATTTAACTCTACAATATAATGATCTTCACCCACAAAACAGAGTCTTTGAAGATGTATTCTAATCACTTGCATTTGTTTATCTGTCAGTTTGATTGTGAACAAAATCCAGATCACAACCATGCATAGATTTTGACCAAACCTGGTGGAGGCACTACCCTACCAGAGTTGCAGACATGATTTGATTTTGGGCTGTCAAGGACAGAAGTGCACAAATTTTTGGACATGCAGAACTTATAACTTTAAAATGAGTGCTGATAGAAATGCTTTTACTATGAAACACTAATAGGAAACCATATATGAACTTTATATTTATAGTCATGAACAGAGTGATTGGCCTATTACACTGTAAAGGAGATCCTTATTTAAGTAGTCCCTCCTAATTTCTGGCTTTATATCAAGATCAGAATCTAATCAAAGTACTGATGACAGAGGGAGTGTCTGTGGTTTTAGATGTGGGTTTTTTAAAAGCGTCTCAACACGACGATAATTGCAGGAAGGAAGTGGAAACGCCTGCTCTAATAAGCCCTCAGACATATTGGACATCGGAGGCAGACAGGAAAAGGGCATGCCCCGTTTATCTAAAGCGTGTGTGAGCACTGCAGGACAGGATGTGTTTATCTGGGCAGTGTAGAATAATGGCAAAGAATTTAAAAAGATCCAGAATTTACACATATCCGTATAAATACTATGAATATGTCTACTATGTGCATATGTACCAAGTAGAGTTCTGTCAAATATCAGTGTGTGATCATAGGAATGCATTCACACTGATAGCACAGCTGTCATACCTGAGTATCCAAAGCCCAATGCGTGTCTCCATTTTCTGCAGTCAGATCCTCCACCAGGACAGATGGAAAGACACCCACTCGTCCATTAAACTCGCCTTCCCAGAATCCATCATCCTCCTGATTGTCTTTATTAAGGATCCGGATGACGGCACCTTCTGGGAAGGACAGCTCGTCATCGGTCTGGCCCTCATAGTCGTATATAGCCTTTGCAAAACTCACTAAGAGAGAACAAGATGGAAGGAAAGATAAATAAAAAGGCAGTTTGTGTGTCAATATATCCATATTATGAGATTCCAAGGACAGGAAATCTGACATTTCTAAAAGCATTGAGAGTGGTGCGGGTTTAAAGGCATTATGTCACCAATGGGCCATGGGAAACTTATATATCCGCCATTACGAAGAGAAAGATTTACAACCTAAGACATTTTTAGGGGGTGATCGCACTAGAGATGCGATAGAAATGTGACAGGTGCAAATTAAATTTTTGCAAAATGTTTTTTTTTTTTTTTATTTTAAAATTCGTGTCAAGATGTTTTGCAACTCCACATGCAAGCGAATATTCAGTGCTTGAATATGTATATGTATATAGTCCGTGCGAACGTTTTGCGAGTAATTTGCGATTGGTTTGCGGATGTTTGGCGAAAAAAAATTATGAATCTTGAAATTGAGTTTTGTTTTTTTTTTTGTTCTCAGACGATTTGCTTTTATCTTGCATGTTATTAGCGTGAAAAAAATGTCAATAAAACACGAATGATGACAAAATGCACCACAGATATAACAGAAAGTTGTAAACTTTGTGTGTGAAAGTCTCCGTCTTGTCGCTTTTTCTTGCAAACCCAAAAACAAATAATTTGCGAGCAAAACTACCTTATAACCATCTCATGACATGTGCGGACTGTTTGAGAAGAGTTTGAGATTACTCCGTGTCAGAGCCTCTTTTTTAAAACCAGAAATGTGTCGAAAAACAGGGACAAGGTCATATGGAAAGAGAATGAAGTGTTATCCATGTGCCAGAGCCCTCTTGTTCTTTGTCTTGTTAAATCATAGCTAGTGCTTTAATGATGGTGTCAAGCACAAGTGGGTATAGTTTCATGTTCCGCGAGCTTATACGTTTGAAATATGCTTATATATTATTGTAGTTAGTATTACTATCATTGCTTTCATTATTGTTACTGTTGTTGTTGTTATCATCACTGCTTTCTTTTCTTTACTTGTTTTGTTAAATTATTTGATTGATTTATTTTGTCATTGTTTGTACTATTTATAAGTACTTTTCCCTGAGTAGTTTTTTTTTACATATTCGATATAAACTTCATTATTCATTCATCCATAGGCATGTGTGTGCATTTGCCCATCCCCAGATCATATGCTAATGAAGAACGGCCAGTCCCTAGTGCGCACGCCCAGCTGGTGACCCGTTCCCTTTAAATAGGGTGAAAAAACCCCAGGATTAACACCTCTTTGTGCCACATGAGCATCAGACTTTTGTACGGAGGTGTAAGTTTCACACATAATGTGTGTTTACAGTATGTGCAACATGGGACTGTGATTTCATCACAAGAATCAAGCGACAAGCAACAGTTCTCTTAATTCTATCAAAATTAGGTGTGATGCTATAAAGTGACAAATCTAAAAAACTGGCACAAATTATTCCTCCCGTTTCTTGAGTTCCTTGCATTGGATTGTAGTTCTGATTTGCAATTAGTTCCCATTTATTGTTATCCACACAAAAATGGAAGACAAATCTATAACCATGTTTAGCCATTATGAAGCCCTTATAGGCTCATATAAACAAAACAAACATTTCTTTTTACAAAATGAGGTTGCTCCTATTTTATTTTCTTCTTAATTGATATTTCTATTTTATTCTCAATAAACTAATTATTTTCCAGGCTTGCTCACATCACCATGCAATGTACCTTGTTTGTTTTCAATTAGCAATATATTACAGGCTTACAAAAATGTTACCGAAACACATTTAGGTGTTTTAAAAAGAACAATAACAATTTAAATTGCAATATGAAGTTTCATCACATAGTGGAACTTGATGTACTACAGCTCTTAGAGGTGCACAGCTGAAACCATGCAGGGCAGGATGACCATAGAATACATTTTACATAAGAAACGCCCGTATTTTGGGTTTTCTCTGCTCAAAACATGTAAGTCTCTTTATAGTGTGTAAACCACAGACTTAAGTCAAGAGGAAAATTAGTGCAGGTTGAAAACAATGCAGCTGGGTGCTTTTCAACGTACACATATGGGAGGATCAAGCTACGTTGCAATTAACCTCTTAGCTTTATTGTTTCCATTTTATATCCGATGTCAAATTTCATGATTTTTCCCTTACTAAAAGCTAAAATACTTAGGGTCACTGGGAGGCTGAGGCCTATCTCAGCCGACACTGGGCGAAGGCGAAGTACACCCTGAACAGCTCACCAGACCATCACAGGGCCAACAGACACAACCATTCACACTCACACTCAAACCTAGGGGGCAATTTGGAACAGTCATTAAGCCTAATGTGCATGTCTTTGGACTGTAGGAGGAAACGTGAGAATCCGGAGAAAACCCCGTAAGCACAGGGAGAACATGCAATACACAGAAATGTCCTTGCCGAGCCAGGGCCTTAAACCCAGGACCTTCTTGCTGTGAAATGGACGTGCTAACCACTATGCCACACCTCCACCCAGTAAAAATACTGCGTGTTAAACATTTAATCCTGCTAACAACAAAGTTCCCTGATATTCCATAGCTGGGTTTAAAAGATATTCCCTGACTCTTGGCTATAGATGCTACTTTCTATTGAAATCCTGGACAGTGCCCCCTAACAAACGATAACTCAAGCAGCCTGTCACTTACTAGTGGGACAAAAGTTAAAGTTGTCACTTAAACCATAAACCACAGCTATCAAACTCAAGGGCCGTGGGCTTGGGAGAGCTTTTAAAGAATACGATTATCATACATTCTTTGTATCAATCATTACCATAAAACATAATTCATTGTCAGCAACCTATTTCAAATGAACAGCTAATCATTCACGACTTAAGAAAGACTGTGTGTTGTCAGAAAAGGAAAGTAAAAAAATAAACCAAAGTGGTCCAGACGCTCCCGCCGATAGGACCATTTGATAATATTTGTCAAAAATGAAGTCAAAATAAATAAATAAACAAGCAAGTAAATGTCTGGAAACCTAATATGGGTCATTCTCATGAAAGTGTCTAATTGCACCTTTCCAAGGAATAATTTTCATAGAAATACTTGCAAAATATATACAAGTACACACTACGATACAGAGTATATTTCTCAAAAGTTTTGAAGCTCCAGCTTTTTTGAATCATAAACTACAGCAATATTAATACAGGATTTTAACAGAACTGACGTAACAGAGTTGACAAAGTTCTTGGGGACATAACTTCATATGCTCGAAATGCCAAAATCCATTAATTTTCTGTCTTTGTACATATACAGCTTAAACTGTTGAAACATGAAGGTACTTTTATATCAGAACAGATCTGGGCAAATCCAATTTAATAACTGCAGAACTGATGCTAAAGTAGTGACAATGGTATTGGGGACACAGCACATTATTATTTCAGCATTTGTGCACATAACTACAGTTAAGATAGAAGGTTTTTTTTTTTTTTTTTTTTTTTTACATACACTTTGGTGCGATTATACAAAATGAAAATACTGCAATCTTTTTAAAAAAATTATTGGGTATATAAAGAGCGGGACATAAAATATGCATTTCTATTAAAATTACCCGTATACAGTTTTGCCTCTGTAACCTTGAAAAGTAGGTCAAAGTCACTCACATTCAAACTCATCCTAGAACTCATAATACTGAGCCAGCATACCAAGTTTGAAAGCCCCAGCTTCAGCATGCACCAAGTAAAAAAACTAAAGAGTGACGGACAGACGGCCGGAAACCATTTAATAGCTAATTAAAAAGCAAAAAGAAACCAAATACCTAAACCGGCATACAGATTTCCTTTCATACCCAGTAACTATTCGGCCCTTGGTGACCTAGAAATTTTGTGATGTGTCCCTCAGATAAAATTAGTTTGACACCCCTGCCATAAACTTATCTAATCGCTGTAGCCCTAGTACACATTACCACCATGTCCAGAGTAAATACTCATCCATTTTCTTTACTGGCAATTCTTACCTAATGGATTATACAACAGAGAAGGCTGCTATATTTACACTTTGTTTGCTAACTTTGACAAAATAGAATTACTTAATCTTTAATAAGTGGAAATGCTTGTCTGTGGGATGTAAACTTACTACTAGCGTCACCGTTTATGCTGCCTGAGGCCAGCTCAGGGTCAGTGGAGTTGCTTGATGTGTGGGAACGTGAGTCCAAGGCAGTGAGTGATTGGAGCATGCTCAGTATACTGTTCGAGGAGGGGAACTGCAGGTATTTCTCAGGTACATAGCCCACATGACCTGCTTTATTCCGTGCCTGCACAGAACACACACAGACGCGCACACACTGATCAACTCAACACCGAGTAATGTACATACATTTATTTAAAAACAGATATACGGGTTTAAATATGAATAGTGTTTACTTTGACCCAGTCTTCCATGTCTCCATCCTCTATGACCTCCAGCACCTCATGCTCATCGATAGTTAACTCGTCTGGCTGAGAGGCCTGAGAGAGACAGAGAGAGACAGAGAGAGAGAAAGAAAGAGAGAGAGAGAGAGAGAGAGAGAAATGAAAGAGATAGAGAGAGAGGACAATGAACAAAAGACAAACAGAAAGAGGATAAGAGAGAGAGAGAGAGAAAGAGTGAAACGGCGAGAGTGTGTGTGTGAGTGAGAGCAAGAGAAAGAGCGAAAGAGTGTGTGTGTGTATGAGAGAGAGATAGAAAAATAAAGAGTGAAACAGCAAGAAAGCATGTGTGTGTTAGTGAGAGAAAGAGAGAGAGAGAGAGAGAGAGATGCCACCTATGGCCCATTAGAGGCTTAAAAATGGGCATCAACACGGTA
>JAOUQZ010000031.1:7018028-7038757 GCA_028564935.1 Neosilurus hyrtlii
CACAATAAACTTGCATAAAAAAAAAAAAAAGAATAATTTTTGATAAACAGCTGATTAGCTAAGTAGCTAGCATGCAAATTAGCTTGCTAGCATCTACCAAGCCCCTATACCACCCTGTGAATGGTCGGATCCTGTCTGAAGCTACGCAGGGTTAGGCCTGGTTAATACTTGGATGGGAAACTGCCTGGAAATACCAGGTGCTGTGAAAAGGGCGCTGAGGGAAGGCAAAGGCCGACCATATTTGTGTAATATGCCTCGTCAACCATGAGCACCTGGTACTTGGGCAGCTGAAGCCTGAAACAGACATCGCACATGAAAAAGAATATACCAGCATAAAGAAATGATGTAGGGTCTGCTCTTATGTACAGTTGGAGCTGAATACATTTTTAAAAATATTTAACTACATCTGTGTTCACTTATAAACATATTTAACAGTGTAGTCCTGTCCTGAAAGAGAAATTGTGTCAGTTGATATTACATGTAGCCCTTCAATGGGTCGTTTAATAAACTTTATTTGAGCGGATTTTGTTTTGTAATAACTGTTCAGACTAATGAGGGCATGTTACAGACCGCACTGGAACAATATCAATTACAAACAGGCACAGGGGTAAGGGTGTGTGAACGCATGTTTTAATGTTAAGGTTAGGATGAGGCAAGTCTCCAGGAAATGAATGCAAGTCTAGTCACTGTCCCCTGAATTTATGTAAACAAGTGTGTGATCCAGGTATTCATTAAAAAGATATAAATCTGTTTACACAGTCACATTATGGGGACTTCTTGTCCTTATTGTAAAAAAAGTCCTCATAGCATAAATCAATAAACTGAAAGGTGAAGACACACACACATAATATACACAGTACACACAGTACACACATAGTGGTTATGGTTATGGGCCAGTCTCTGGGAAATTAGCTTTTGGATTTATATAGTATATCTAGTCATTGACAAAAGTCTTGTCGCCCACATCAGCCCATATCTCACCAACCTATTAACCGATTTTATTCAACTATGACTTAACATAACCCTCTGATGGTACTGAATAATATGTGTTAGCAGTATTGGAAAGAAATTTCTTATAATCTTTGCAGTTTCTTAAATATAAACATTCCCATTTTTGCCTGGACAAAAGTCTTGTCGCAAAGACTTAATTTCACTTTCAAGACTATATTTATTGCAGAAAAATAATCAAATGGCCTTGTTTATAATTACATATATAATACTGTAGCAAATGTAACATCATATTTAGAAATTAAGAGCATCACTTTGGGTCAGTGGTGCCTCTGCAAACATGGCCATGATGGTACCAGACTCCCAGGTGCTCGTCATGATGAATAATTATCATATTAAATGATACAGACATTAAAAATAATAAAAAAAAATTAAGTGCTACTAAAAATTCTTGAGGCCCAAGACACTTGTAATCCATTTTTAATACACAACTAAGCTATAATAGAGAGCAGCTTGTTCATCAAATGGTCAGAAAACAGTGTGTTATCAACCCTATGGAGAGAAATCTGAGCCACCTGCAGGTTTGAAACATAATGGGAAGCGTTGTATCAAAATGTGATCCCTATGTACTGGAGGTGTCCTTAAACAATGAGGTTTCACTTTCATACATGACTGGCTCTTCGGTGAACTCTGGGTCCAGCAGTTTTCTAGACGGTCAGGAACAACATTGGTGGTAGAGCGATATGACACTGAATTAATAATTCATCTCAAGTATCATTTTTTCTCCATGTTTCTGCTAATAACAGTTTCCATGTGTTAGGGCCTTGGTAAGCACGTCATGGTGTTCTTTTTTTTTCAGGGTCTTGATCATTGTGTCAGGGTTTATTCTGTAATAATGACTGGATTGACCGGACATTATGCCTATTATAACAGCAGCTCTGACAGTCTGCGTGGTTTATATCAATACATTTGTCCTATTACTTCACTATTCCTATAGGCACAATTTGCTTTGATTTGGATGTCCCATATAAACAAATTACAAAAGCTGAGTAATTGTGAGGCTTTCTGTTTTGGAAGGAGTCTTCAGAGTCAGCTCTTTACAAAACTGAGAGGTAAATTCTGATTTGGGAAACTATCCAGGATGGAGGGATCTGAGCCTTCTGTTTTTTTATTATGACTTGAATGTGGGCTCTGTCATGGATGCTACACATGCTGAAGTTTTTGATTTTGTTTTCATCTAACAAAAACTTAAAAGAAGCAAAGCTTTGCAAATGTCAGGAAATGCCTGCATCCTTCCACCAGGTACTTTGTTCTCTTTTATGTCATGGTGTTCTAGCTGTGTCTTGTACAGGACCTGTGTGGTGAATGATGTATGGTGACCACTGCAAGAAATAATATGATGTACAGTTCATGCTGAAGCAAACATTGCTAGCTAGAGTCCTAATGGAGCTTTGTAGGGAGTCATCAGGAGGCGAACTACATCTTTACATTACCAAGGGTGTCCGAAATTATGTCTGAGATTATGAGAGTTTGAAGGTTTCTACAGTTTTTGAAAAAAATTTTATAAATTGCCTGAAAGCTGTTTTAATACCTGTATTTTATTTATATTTAGTTAACCAAGTACTTTTCATTATTTTTAGTAATTTTACTAATTATATTTTACTAATTTTAGTAATTATTTTGATCAAGAATTTGATGTTACATGATTGCGACAAGACTTGTCCAGCCTAGAATGGGTATGTTTGTCTTTTATTAGGTGTAAATAAAATTTATATGCTGGAGAAATAAATTTACAGTTTCCTGTTGCTTTCACAAAACAGTCTGTATACTTGTAGGATTAATGCAAGGCATAGTTGATGAAAATCGGTTAATAGGTTGGTGAGATATGGGCTTTTATACATGAATGTCCATATGTGCGACATGACTTTTGTCAATCTCTGTGCACACACGCACACACACACACACACACACGTGTAAGTGATCCAGGTATTCATCATGCTGTGGGGACCTGTTTTCATGTTTTAAGGTTAGGGTAAGTTTAGGATTAGGCTAAGGTTAAGTCTAGGATTAGGCAAGTAGTGGTTATGGTAAGGTTTAGGGCCAGTCTATGGATTGTCCCCTAAAGTTATAGCACCCAGAGAGAGAGAGAGTGTGTGTATGTGTGTGTGTGTGTGTGTGTGTGTGTGTGTGTGTGTGTGTGTGTGTGTAACGTTACCTTGTAGGAGTAGAGCACTTTACAGGTGAGTGGGTAGTTTCTCAGTGTTCCTGAAGGACTAGAGCTACTATCATCGAACTGCTCCATGTTCTCCTCGAGATCTTCACCTTCGTCTCGGTCCAAGTCCACTGTGGTCTATAAAAACACAACAGCCAAACTCATTTTCAAAAATATCCAGAGGCATTAAAGGCTTGCACACCTGCTATCAGAAGAGCTGGAAGGTTAGCTTAGGGGGAAAATGTACGACAGAGCACAGCCACGTCATTATCCGTCATTGAGACGCTGGTGTTTTTTTTTTCAGTCCGATTCCCACCCACCTGTCTGGTCATGCTATTGGACTAGAGCAGATCAGGTGACAATGACTGCACCTCCACTGACCAAAGCACTCAGGTAAATGAGAAAGATTTGAAGCAAGCCAAAAGGACTAACAGCCAGGGGCTAGAACCTATCACACTTCCACAGGAGAGCTGTGACATAAAACACAGGGATCTGAATTCAGACACGGCACCTGTGCTTGAATTGCACTAAGAAAATACTCTAATATTGGCATGGTTTTTAATGCATGTTATATTTCCTGGGATACACTCAGCTGTCCTATCTGTCCTTCATGGCATTTACATACCAGTGCCACCTGGTCTGAGAACGAATGAATATGCAAAGAGGTGATTTAAGGGCACTGCTGTTCACCAAGCTTCCTTTTATGGAATTAATTCTTGAACAGAACGAACTGAACAAAAAAATAGCATTTCTACACAAATAATTAAAATTAAAATTAGCCTAAGGGGATGATCACACTAGAGGAGCATAGAAAAGCGTCTGATGCGAATAGATTTTTTTGTGAATATTGATGTTTTGCGACTCCACACAAGCGAATACTTAGCGGCTTACATAGATACATCTCGCGAGAGTTGGAAAAAAAAAAAGGGCAAATCTCCTGTCGTAAAATCTGTCGTGTTTTGTTCGCTTTTTCATCTCAAACCATTTGATTTTATACGCATGTTATTAGCACGGACAAAATGCAAATCAAATACGAATGATGACAAAATATACGGAATGCGGCGGATGCCAGCAAGCCTCAAACTTTGTGCGTGGAATTCTCCAACAAAAACAAATAATTTGTGACCTTCCCGCGACACGTTCAGACTGTTTGAGAAGAGTTTGAGACTACTCCGTGTCAGAGCCTCCTTTTGTAACATTCGCGGAAATTTCAAACGTTTGAAATTTTTTAAGATGATCCACGTGACCAAAATGCGATGCCAGAAATGTTGCGTGACAAATTTGAGAATAAAAAGCGACAGCTGCAAATTGCCATTCATGTCAGTTGCTTTTCTATCGCAATGCTAGTGTGATCACCCACTAACTGTAAAAATATGTTAATTCAGGCTGTTGATACAGCAGACATTTTCTCTGCAGAAGTAACACGACTCTCTTTGCCAATACAGGAAAAAAAAAGAGAGACTCATGCACTGTGCATATCGTAACCACTGACTGCTATCTCATATGGGCTATCTAATCAGCTTTCCTTTTGAACTATCAGAGGAAACCGGAGTACCCGGAGGACACCCACATAAGCACAGGGAGAAGTTGCAAAAACTCCACAGAGAAATGTCCTCGCTGAGACCAGGCTCCTCACAGTAGCGACTAGGGAGTGTAAAATTCTGATCCTTTTCATGTTCCACTTTCCTTATTTGTTTTTAATTATCTGTCCATTTAAGTCACTTACTCTCTCTCACTTGCACAGCATTATCTATCCAGCATTACTTCTACTATCAACAATAACACAGTTTAAAAATTCATCCAGTTATTTGCTGAGCTGATTTTCTATTCAGGGTAGGGAATTCATCTCAGCCAACACTGGGGAAAGGCAGGGTAAACCCTGAACAGCTTGCCAGACCATCACAGGGCATAATTTGGCAATTTGGAACAGCCAGTTAGCTTAATGTGCATGTCTTTGGACTGTGGGAGGAAACTGAAGTACCTGGAGGAAACCGAGACCTTCTTGCTATGAGGCGTATGTGCTAACCACTACACCACTGAGCCGCCCTGTCCATTTAACAGAGGATAATTGTTTCTTGATTTTGCTGTTCTCAGCATTCCTGAATATTCCAAGTATTTCATGTCCAGTTTTCTACATCTGGCATTTCCAGATTTCGGTCGTGGCCTGTTCTGAGTATGGATTTCCTTCAAAATGTTTACAGTTTAAGCTTTTAGGAGAAGACAGCGCTTGTTAAAAAGTTATTCTTGTTCAAATCTCTAGATTTGTTTCTGTGTGCAAAATCTTACACTGATAGCTTCTGTTTTAACGATTTTATGGGCAGTTATTTGAAAACTGAGACTCAGAATGATGGTCATCAAGGCCCAAATTAACACGTACAAGTATAGGATTTTAATACAGTCATGCCATTTATTGACAGATTTGCGGTGAAAGTGTTAAAAGAATTAGATTAACATCATTATATGTGCCGTTAGAAACTATATATACACAATTTAATGTATTTAATCACAAACACCTCAAACACTGAAAGAAATGATGTTTAAAGCAAAACTCTTCCATGTTAACTTGGGACTTGATGATGTCATCATTCTGAGTCTCAGTTCTCAAATAACCACCTATAAAGTCATTACAATAGCAGCTACCGGTCAAAGATTTTGCACACAGACCGATTTTAATATAGAATTTGGATTGAAATTCACTTATGATAGAAGTGCTATCTTCTCCTTTAGCACTTAGGAGCACTAACATATCACTACCTAGATTTGTCTGGCTTTTTGCATTCCCTATTTGCAATATTCTCCTCTACCATTAGTTCACTGCTTACCTGTCTGTCTAGGTTTGTCTTGCCCTTATTTGTCCTGCTATATTTACTCTCTCACTACGTGCTGCAAGCCAATGTGAGGTGAATACTAATTGAATTGGAAGGACAGTCCAGACAAAGTGCTCGGAATGCAAGACAAGTGAGAAACACACTTCTAAAGTCTGAGGTCATGTTTGCTTTCCTGTCTTCATCTAAAAAACTAAACAAACCAATAAATACATTTTTGTTTTTATCAAGACTATCTTAAAGCAGGGCGGCATGGTGGTGTAGTGGTTAGCACGGCTTCCTCACAGCAGGAAGGTCCTGGGTTCAAACCCCACTGTGCTCTATGATGCCATATTGTTCTCTTGTATGCTGGTGAATCATCACTGCTATAACTATAGCACTAGAATCTCTGGTCCCCCATCTATTTCACAGCAAGAAGGTCCTGGGTTCGAGTCCTGGGCTTGGCGAGGGCATTTCTGTGTAGAGTTTGCACGTTCTCCCTATGCTTGCGTGGGTTTCCTCTGGGGACTCCCGATTTCCTCCCGCAGTCCAAAGATATGCACATTAAGCTAACTGGCTGCTCCAAATTGCCCCTAGGTGTAAGTGTAAGTGTGAATGGTTGCACGTGTGTGTTGGCTTTGCGATGGTCTCGTGAGCTGTCCATGGGGTTCACCGTCACTGTTGGCCGAGATAGGTTGCAGCCTCCCTGCGACCCTGGTAGGATTAAACAGTTCAGCTTATGAAAAAATGTATAAAAAACTATACTGTACATATAATAAGTGCCAGTTTATAGGCATCAGGATATGACAAGTACTTCAGATGGTAATGATGTATAGCATCGGACCATCGTTTGTGATTGTGATGTAATCAGCAGATGGCAGCAGTGTGCTGGAAACGTTGACGTTTTCTTACTTAAATAAGCCTCATAAGCATCATGAAACAGGCATTTATCATTCAGCCTGTCGTTTCTATACAGCGGCATTCTTCTTTCATCACCTGTGGTATCAATCCTTAATGATCCTTTAGTTCAGCGCTGCCCTGAAAGCACGATGAATCATTACTGCATTAGAGAGTGGAAAGTAAAACCACCCCCTCTGTCTGCATGCTAGTGTCAATTCAACAACAGAAAATGCACCATCATAGAGTGTGTGTGTCTGTGTGTGTTGTTCTGTTTTGATCTGTCTTAGACTCATGTGCGCGGTTTTTCAAATATGTTGTAATTAATAATTAGTGTCATATGCCCTATATCAAAGCCTATTCACCGTATAGGTGGTATGACGTTGTCTTAAGGAGGTGGGGGATGGCGGCGTAGTGGTTAGCACGTCCACCTCACAGAAAGAAGCTCCTGGGTTAGAGCCTTCTTCGGCAGCCTCCCCGTGACCCTAATAGAATGAGAAACTTTCTGAAAATTTGTTTTCAGATTTGCGAAACAAATTTCCATCTATATTAATCATCATGCTCTCTGTGATGACCCTAACTGGCTATTCCAAATTACCTCTAGATGTGTTTGTGTGTGAGTGTTGGCCCTGTGATGGTCCGTGTTGATTTTTAAGCCTGAAGTATTACCCTCGTTATTATTATGGGATGTCAGAGAGCTGTGGTAGGGAAAGAGAGAAGGATAGGGAAGTTGAAGCATAGTGCTTACCGAGAGTGAGGGATCATGGGTAGTGAGGGTAGGCAGTGATGCCCAGCGCTCATTCTCCAGCTCCTCCATCACTTGGTTCATGGCGCTCTTTAGCCACGTATCCACGGAAACACCCACCTGCCTGAGCAGGTCCAGGCGAGCCTCTGCTTTGAGCTTCACCGTCTGGTAGATAAAGAAAGGGAATGAACATCAGTAGGCACACACACACATCTATCCTTAAATTTTTTTAATACAGCTAACCCTAATCTCAGTAATAAAAATTAAACACTTTGGCTGTCTTTTTTCTTTAATTTTTTTTTTCTCTTTTATTTTTCACTTAAAAAAAAAAAACCAACATTTTTAGGTTCATCCAAATGGCCCCACAAGGTCAAATTTTTAACATTTTTCTGTCCTTGAGTGGACATAATGGTATATCACACACACACACACACACACAAACACACGCACACATACACGCACACATACACACACACATACACTGACTGACACACACACTCGCAAACAACCACCAACTGCTCTGTTCTAGAACTTTCTATCCCCAGTGACCAATTTTTTAAAAGTGGTGTCACTCCTTAATAATTAATGTTAAGTAAACGTCCTATCAGTTCTTGACTGACAACCGTCAATGGCGACCTGTTTTCACGGCCAAACACCAAAAGCGTAATATTCTCATGCTGTCCTTTTTTTCCTTTTTTAATTCCTTTCCTCATCAGTGGTTATCCATTAGCTCCTGATGGGGCAATTAAATATTCATCTGAGACTAATGGAGGAGAGGGAGGAAGCAGAGAGCAGTTCATTTCATGGCGCTTCATGGATACACCTTTTATCCGAAGCGAAACGTTTTGACCACATAAATATAACAACTCGAGAAAAACTGACTTCGTAGTCGATTTGAGAGCCGCCAAGATATGCAAAGACATTGAATATGCTGCGAGGCAACAAGCTGAGGCCAGTGCTAGTGCCAATTTCTACTGAATTCTTTATTCTCTTTGTCAGAAGTGTTATAGTGTCTTTTCACAGCTTCAACTAAATTCTGACGGTGGGATGTTCATAATATTCATGATCTCGCCACTGTTAAGTCACACAATATGCTAGCATACCCGACGGGATGAATGTATGAGGGCTATTGCACATGACAGAAGGGCTGGTGGCGTAGTGGTTAAGGTGCTGCGCTCATGATCGTGATTGTGGGTTTGAATCTCCCACCGTGCTAAGACCCCTGTGCAAGGTCTTAACCCCAAGTGTGCCTCTGTCCACCCAGCAGTATACATGGGTACCAGTAAAAATACTGGTAAGGTAACCTGTGATGGACTAGTGTCCCATCCATGAAGATTTTAACTCCTAGTTCTGATAAGCACCGGCTGTGATGAGCCAAAAAGCTCGAGTGTAAAAGCCCAATAACAGATTGCACATGTAGGTTGTCTGCCTGTACTTTGCTATGTTGTACAAATACATAGCTGGATAAAATCACCAAAAGTATTATGTTATTGGTTTCTGAAGAGGCCGGCACGGTGGCATAATTTTTAGAATGTCCGTTCCATAGCAGGAAGGTTCTGGGCTCAAGTCCCGGGCTCGGCGAGGGCATTCCTGTCTGAAGATTGCATGTTCCCCTGTGCTTGTCTGGGTTTCCTCCAACAGTTCAAAAACATGCACATTTGGCTAAATGGCTGTTCCTAATTGCCCCTAGGTGTGGTTCGGCAAATAAGAGTAAGAAGATGAGAGTGAGTGATTTCGGAAGAAGCAGGGAATCAAAACTCAATCTGTCCTCTGCGTATACTGGGACACGCTGAAAGTTTCGTGCTGATACGTGACAAATCTTTTGAGTTATCCTGCTGAAACCGCCAGACTGGAAGCGAACACAGGAGAGCGAACATCAGTAAAACCAAGGTGCAAGCATCCGCACAGATGGGCAGTTTTAAAAAAATCAATAATGATAGACTCTGATAAGCATTTTACAGAATTCAGAACCGGCGGCACTGTGGAGCAGTGGTTAGCACATCCACCTCATACCAAGCAGGTCCTGGGCTTTATGCCTGGACTTGGGTGTTTCTGTGTGAAGTTTGCTTGTTCTCCCTGTGTTTGTGTGGGCTTCCTCTGGGTACTCTGGTTTCCTCCCACAGTCCAAAGACATGCATATTAGGCAATATGGCTGTTCCAAATTGATCCTAGGTGTGAGTATGAGTGCGAATGGTTGTGTGTGTGTGTGTGTGTGTGTGTGTGTGTGTGTGTGTGTGTGTGTGCTTGTTGTCCTGTGATTATCTGGTCAGCTGTTCAGGGTGTGCCCTGACTTCTTCGCCTAGTGTCGGCTGAGATAAGCTCCAGCCTCCCTAGAAGGCTAGTAGGATTAAGCGGTTCAACAAATGAAAGAGTGAGAATTTAGAAGCATACAATGCACCAGAGATATTAGACCAGATTAATCATTTCAGCTAAACAGACAGGTTTCTGTCTGATATTTAACTGCTCATAAGCTTTACACCCATTTGCCTGAAGGCAGTTTGTATTGTACAGGAATGATCAGACTATGACCTTTAATTTTCACCCAGCTGGTGAGTTTTCAAACTTCTAGTGACATTTTTCCACATTCAGTCAGACTATTTTTGCTCCATACAAAATTTTTTTGAGTGCAACAGTGAGCAGTGAACGGCTAGTTCCTTCGAAAGGGTAGATCTGTAAGCAATAACTAGCTAGTTTACTAATAAATAGCTCATACTATCACTAACTGTTATTATTTTATTAGCCTGGATGGGGGGTGGGGAAGGGGATGGTTATGAGATTGGTCATGTGTGTGTGCACGTGTGTGTGCCTGTGACCATGATAACTCGAAAATGATGGATGGATTTGTACTAAATTTAAATCAAATGTGAGTCTTGGGCCACCGGAGAATTGATTACATTTTGGATGTAAATCCAGGATGAGTTAAACATTGCACAATTGGGCAAGGAGGAGGAAATAACCCAAAATTCGCAGAGAGAAAAGAATACCGAATTCAAAAATAATTGCTGAATAGGCAACAAGCGAGCTGTGTAATTCTACATCATCTGCCACTATAACCAATGTAAAGAAAAGATTGCACTACCTTGGTGGAGGTCTGCACTCTCTGAGTGCAATTTTAATATTAGCTTTTACTACAATAATAAATAGCTTATTATTTTTATTATTGTTATTATCGCATAGCAAGTATAGAATGGAGACTCTTGTGCATCATGAACCAGGAAAAGTTAAAGATATATAAACATATACACACAGAAAACGACAACCATGTCGGAAACATTATTTCCGTCTATTATCCTTACAAAATTTCGGTGTGCTCTCTCATGTTGATGTAGGCGGAATCATTAATCTCATGTTCATTGTTGTTTTACAGAAAATGTTTTGAAGGAATCAATGTTTAGCGACACCTGTCAATCAACAGTATCTTTACGCTCTGATTGGTTATCGCTCAAATCACACAGAGTGAACGTTCAGCTCAGGTGAGAACCATTCTGACCCACTTCGCATCAACTTCAATGGCAGAAAGTTTCGCCTCTCATTGCTCATTCCACTGGCTTTCACTGACTTTATATGAACGTGTATCGCTCACTGCATCGTATGAACACGGCTTTACTTGAAATGATCATTTTACAGACAGTGCAAGCAGCAATGTAATCATCGTTCTTTGTTAAATGATGCCACAAATTGGACCTCATCCTCCTTTCCATCATGACCACTTCCTAATGCTAGCCTTTTTTCTTGTTTACTGCTTCCAGCAGCGTAGACACAGAGTTAGAAGTCATGATGGATGAGTTTTACAACATGCAACTGTCAGAGAAACATTACACTATAAATAAAAGTAATAAAAACTGGGTAGATCTGACGGGATTCATATTTTGCTGAGAGATACACAGTATTATTTATAAATGAATACATTACGTAGCCTTATTCAATAGCAAGCAAATTAAAGATCACGCGATTTAAAGATCATGTGATGTTGCAAAGTATCACAGAACACACACACAACGAATACTTACCTCTGCTTTACGAATGTGCTCTTTGGCCTCCTCGATTTTGAACTCGAGGTCGTTGCGACTCTGTTCTGTGGGAGGAGTCCCCTGTCTCTCGCATTCCTCCAACGTCTGCAATTACAAAGCCATCAGTGATGGTCAATATTTCATTAGTTATCAGCCCACTAGCCGTGCACTCAGCATTTATCTCTGCAAATGCAAATTCAAATGGAAACAACCTGGAACCGAGCTTCTACCCTCCACTGTATGCTTTTCCATCCCAGTGTAAATACACAGTATCACAGGCTGGCAGGAATACACCCAATCAGCTCAAACCTGATCAACGTTTAAGCTTTAACAATTCTAGCTTTGACTCTTGACTAGTAAAAACGACTAAGTCAATAGTGAACAATTAAGTTTACTTTAGATATTCATTTATTTGCTCAACTGCTCAATCCTACAAGGATCACAGGGAGCTATTTCAGCTTACTCTGAGCGAAGATGGGGTACACCCTGAACAGCACCCCTGTCCCTTGCAGGGCCAACACACACACAACCATTCACACTCACACCTAGGGGCAATTTGGAACAGTCAATTTGCCCAGTGTGCATGTCTTTGGTCTGTGGGAGGAAACCGGAGTACCCGGAGTAAAAACCCATACAAGCACTGCCTTGAATTAGAACATGCAAACTCCACGCAGCCTAGGAATCGAACCCAGGACCTTTTTATTGTGAAGCAGATGTGCCACACATGGACAATAATGTGCGGACCTTCTACTTTTCTCTGATTACAGATCCATTACGAGTAGCGTAAAATACAATTGGGTGAACATCTTTTAAAGATGGACAACATTTACTTCTTTTGCAAGTCTGCATTTAATTCTTAGGAGCATTAGACCGCTGATTGATTTTCATTAAAGAGATCAAGCAAAGTATGAGCAACAAGGGATTTGCTTTTTATTGTGGCACTCTGTCAGCCAGTCACTAATGAAAAGAAATACCATTTGTGTGTTATCACTTTTTATGTGTAGATAATACAGTAAACCGCACACTAATGTGATAGCTTTTAGCTATGGCACAGAATATTCTCTATTATAATACTGTGCAATGATATAATGCAATTACACAAAAGGAATCCGTAAACCTCAGACTGCCAGTATATGTGAGTGATTGATTGTGTGTGTGTGTGCCTCACCCGTTTATAGTGAATGATGTTTTTGTGCTCTCGGGCTACACGTGTTGCCCACTTCCTGGCCTCCTTGTTGAGGCTGTGCTCCTCTGTGGTGCCTGTCTCTGACTCCAGTTGCCGGCTCTGTGACACAAACACACACAAACACAGACACCCCGGTTACCAGGACGACAGACATCAGCATTTAGCTGGCACATAAATGTGTCTCTTTTTGTCCAACCCAAAGGTCTTGCTAGTTCCATCAGTAAATCCTACACAATGTTTAAATGCCTTTCTCTCACTGAACAAATAACCACCAGGACAAAGTGAATTCATCATTAAGAACATGCAGGAACGAACTAGACAGACCAAAACCCCTTGAATATCAATCATGTCTGGGAGAACAGTGATATTCAGTGCTAATAGTAATACACGGCAACAACAGTATGCACAACCTGATTGGCTGTTAAGCGCCAATAAATCATGTATCCGGTATGGTGTTCCTAAACGGAATCTTAGTAGTTAGCAAGCTGCATTGTCCGCTGTTATCTTTGCGAAGTTTCACAAACTTTTGTCTGGTCATTGGAAATCTCTGGCTCATCACAGGAAGGAAAACAAGCTGAAAGCTACCAAAACCCTCACAGACATGGATAAAGATGCCTTGTACGGAAGCAGGCAAACAACAGCGCCGGGAATGAATTTAAAAAGTGCGCCATTTTAAAATGCTATATAATAAATTATTTATTACACTTGTCCGCTCTGTCTATACAGAGAAATCCCAGTCCTTGGTCTTTTTGCACAGAAGACATTTTTGTCATAAAATCCTCATACAGAGTTCTCTGTACTGACCACACAGTCATTAAAAAGTAGTTTTTAAATAAGACTGCCTGTTTTAAGTCTTTAAATGATCGAAACTCTCTACAATTACATACATTTACTCCCATAAACCTGAAAATAAAGGCAGGAAAAAGTGCAAACAAGCAAAGTTTGAAGCTGATATTAAAACTGATGCAAAAGGTATTTTTTAAGTGGCTTAAAACAATCCCTCCCTCATTTTCTTAAGCACTTGATTCTATAGCATTGATGCTGGAGCATATCTCAGCCGGATACACCCTGAACAGCTCACCAGACTCTCACAGAGCCATCGCACTCACAACCATTCACTCTTACACTCACACCTAGGGGCAATTTAATACAGTTTGGGACAGTAAGCCTAATGTGCATGTTTTTAGACTATGGGAGACATACCCAGATGAAACCCAAATAGGCACGGGGAGAACATACAAACTCCTTGCAAAAAAAAAAAAAAAAACGACCTTGCTGAGCCTGGGACTCAAACCCAGGACCTTCTTGCTGTGAGGCGGATGAGCTTACCACTATGGCACCGTGCTACCTGTCTTTAAAACCATACTGCTGCAAACTGAATATTTTATTCATGACTTCAGTTTATTTAGATTGAATGAGGTTCTAAATCTTTCACAATAGGGATTTTCTTTTCATATGTGTGACAGCTTGATGATGACTATAGAATGGAACAAAATATTTGTATAGTCATTTCACAAGTGCAACGAAATTAAGCTTGCAGCTTCCTCGTTAGTAAATGTTTAATAAAATAATAATAATAATAATAAAAATAATAATAAATATAATAATAAAAACTATAACAATAATTATAATAAATATAATGATAAAATAATAATAAATATGATAAAAATAATACTAATAAATATGATAAAAATTATAATAAATATAATGATTAAACTAATGATAATAATAATAATAATAACAATAAATATGATTACAAATTTATAATACTAATAATAAATATAATGATAAAATAATAATAATAAATATAATGTTAAAAAATGACAATAATAATAAAATACAGTAAAAGTTGAGTTTATTTTATGTGTGTTAAACTATAAAAAATGAAGTAATATTAGGCAGTACAAACAGTATAAAAGGTACTAACAGAACAAACAGTGTTGGCAGTAATAGTGTAACAGCTCAGATGTACAAAAGAGCAACACTGGCAACTAAACAAACTGGCATTAAGATCAGAGAGATAAATGCACCACCATCTTGCCAGTTCACCTAAATTAGAAAACATACAAACAAACAAACTATCCTAAAATAATGTCTCTCCTTTTTTCCATGCTTAGAATTAACATTTAAATGCAGAAAAAAATAGAAATAAAATAAAAAGCATGGCGACATGGTGGTTTAGTGCTTAGCACACCTCCCTCACAGCAAAAAGGTCCTGGGTTCGAATCCTGGTCGTTTCTGTGTGGAATTGCATGTTCTCCCTGTGCTTGCGTGGGGTTTCCTCTGGGTACTCCGGTTTCCTCCCACATTCCAAAACCATGCACGTTAGGCTTATTGGCTGTTCCAAATTGCCCCTGGGTGTGAGTGTGAATGGTTGTGTGTGTGACGCCTTGCGATGGTCTGGTGATCTCTTCAGGGTGTACTCCGCCTTCGCCCAGTGTTGGCTGAGATTATGTTTCCCTGTAACATGAATGAAGCTCTGAATGAATAGGATCAAAAGAAGGCGTTAGCCTGAAGCACAGAGCTCACCTGACCTGCCTCTGTCGAAGTTACAATATGTAAATATCAACTATAATAATTTTAGTTTGCTTTTGTTTATATTTTCATGTAGTATATACTTTACGATATACAGTATACATAGTTCTTGCACGTGTGCTCAGGGCACACCTGCGTCTGTCCATTTAAAAATGTAAGAAATAAAATTAAATTCTCATTTTAGTGTACTTTTTTCTCTTATGTTCCCATGTAGTATATACTAAAAAATGATGCGCATCAGGCTACGTGAATGTCCCTGACTTGATTAGTCCCTTCGGTGTTCAGCCTCGACGGCTATTCTGTGATATCCACCTCGCCTTAGGTGCACAATTGTAAAATATTTCCATTACTGACGAAAGAAAGGTAAACAATTATAACACCAGATTTTTTATTTTATTTTTTTACCATTCAGTGACAGTACAATATTTATTGTGTCTTTCCTCAAGCACTCCATGTGAATTCAGATGCTCACAGTTTGGACAGTACTTGGACAGTACTTGATAGAATATGCTCTATTGTCTTCCATGCATACTGGCCCCTCATCATGACACTCAGTCAACCCCCCACAACACGCTTCCTAGTATAATGACTTAAGTGCAGATCATCAGAAACCTCACACTCACACTTGCTCTGGGAACATAAAGCCCTGAACGATAAGACACACAATAAGCAAGGCTCTGATTCAGTAAGACTTCCTGTTAAGGTGTGTATGTGAGTGTGTATTCCAAACTGTGAGATATTAAATGTCTTTTTCTGCATGAGGATCAATGCAAACTGCATTGAACAATCTAGCAGCAGGAGCGAACCCAATATTAGTCACAGGACACAGGAAGCAAAAAGTGCTGATTACATCAGATATAAGACATCTGAAGACAAACACAGTGGACATGCTTTAAATGAATCGTTCTGTCTCTGTTGTGTTTTTAATACTGTCTGCATCATTCTGATAAACCTCAGTCAGAAGGACACTTCTTGGAGAGATGCTGCCTTGATTATAATTATGGCAATGGGATGTTCAGATCAGCTTTGTATGTTCATTTACAGCCTTCAACACATTTCAAGTGGAGAAATGTTTAACTATTTGTTTACAGAAAGCTACAGATAACTGACTCAGAACCTTTATCACTCTAACTGGCGCTTAATCCTACTAGGGTCACAGGGAAGCCAGAGCCTATCTCAGCCGACACTGGATTAAGGTGGGTTACACCCTGAACCGCATGCCAGACCATCACAGGGACAACACACACAACCATTAGCACTCACATTGACACCTAGGGGCAATTTGGAACTGCCAATTAGCCTAATGTGCATCTTTGGATTTTGGGAGGAAACCAGAGTACCTGGAACAAAACCTATGCAAGCACAGGGACAACGCGCACACTTCAAACAGAATGCCCTTGCCAAGTCCGGGACTCAAACCTCAGACCTTCTTGCTGTGAGGATGACGTGCTTACCACAACACCATAATATTTTGTAAATAAAAGCATAGCCAGAAATTAGATTTAAAAGCTTAGAGAATATTCAGGTAACAGTCCCAAAATAAATAGTAGCAGATGTGATTGGTATCATAATTAGGTATTAAAGTAGCATCCACCAAAGAATCAAACTAGGAAGCAAGAATGGGTAATAGCTCACCTCTTTGTGCCAAAAATTCATGAGAGAATTGTTAATCAGTTGAAAAGGCATGGGTGAGTTTTATGTCTGTGAAGGGAGGCGTATATTGGGATTTTAAAGAGACATATGTTGCCGTCAAGGCGACGTCTCTTAATGGTAAGTCCATGCTTCTTTCAGCAGGACAATGCCAGGTGTCATTCTGCATGGGGAACCACAGCATGGATGCACAGTGTGCCTGACTGGACCGCTGCCAGTTCAGATCTGTCTCCTATTGATAATTTTCCTTAGTAAATAAATGATCAAGTATAATAATTTTGTCTCATTTTGTTAATTAGTGCACAAATATTTTACACACACACACACACACACACACACACACAACTTTGGCCCTGAAAGAAAGAAAGACATTTTAAAAATAAATAAAAGAAAGAAAGACTATGGTCTGGAGTAAAAGCAGGAAAGGTTAACACTGAGTTTTCTTTTAACCGCCTTTCACTTGCTGACTTCCATATTCATTTGCTTCACCTGTCTTGTTAGTTTAATTATCCGGTTAACGAGTTCATGTTCCGTACTCCAGTTTGGTGTTTTGCTCTGTGAAAGTTTGTCTGCCTACTTGAGATAGATTGCGTGTTTTGTTTATTCTGTGCAAGTCTGAATGGTGGTGTATAAGCCCTTTTTTGGGTTTCAGGTTTATTGTTCACAAATAATCAGTTTTTTTTGTTTGTTTTTTTAATGGTGATGCGGCCACTTTATTGGATTTCCTGCGATGTCACGGACACAGGGACAACCATCCAATTCATGTTTCATGCCTCTGCTGCTCCGGTCAGGAGCTCCATGACAAAATGGAGTTTCTGTCCCTTATTTGTTCTCCTGGAAGAGTCAAACTGAAACATACTCCTAATTATCAAAATTGTCAAGTCACATATTTCTAATTGTGTTCACAGTTTACTGCCAATAAAAGTCTGTTTAATGTGTCCAAAAAAACCTATATGAATACAAGACCAAAGTGTCTATGCTATTGGCGATGAGGGTGTGATGGATATTTAAATGAAACAAACCATGCTGCTGAAATATTTAGTCATAAGTTTAAGAGATTATTTGAGCTACAAAGACATCATCTTGATAAAGTTCTCATCAAAATGTACTCAAGTGGGATAATTTTGTCTTTTGGCTGACAGCACATTTGCATATAGTGAATAATTATTGGTTTTTATCACTGTTACTGACAGGACATTCAGGCTGTTGTAAATTACACTGGAAGTGCTAAACAACTCTATTTACATTCTAGCGACTCTTCTGTATTTGCTCTTATGTAACACCATCCCAAACTGCATATTTATGAATACAAAGTGATGCTATTTTGCTCCTTTAAAGACATATTCATCAGAAGAGCCTGTAGATTAATGAATGTGCACATTTTTGTGGGTTACACAAAAACACCAGTGTTTATATATGCCTAGCATGTTCATTTCACAGCAAGAAGGCCCTGGGTTTGAGTCCCAGGCTCGACAAGGGTGTTTCTCTGTGGAGTTTGCATGTTCTCCCGAAGCTTATGTGGGTTTCCTTCGGCTACTCCAGTCTCCTCCAACGGTCCAAACTGCCCCTAGTGTGAGTGTATGTGAAAGGTTGTGTGTGTGCTGCCCTGCAATAGACTGGTCACCTGTTTAAAATGTACCTCACCTTCGCTCAGAGTTGGCTGAGATGGGCTCCAGCCTCCTTGCAATCCTAGTAGGTAGGATCAAGCGGTTCGGCAAATGAATGAAGTGATGGAGTTTATCGCAGTGCATTGTTGATTTAAAATCATAGAATATACCTCCCTGACAAACCCGCTCCCCCATCACACTCTGACAAGATCATACTGCAAATTTTAGCTAATACATGCAATGGAAATTAGTGCATTCTCTTGCTGTGTTCACGATGTGTCGCTCTACCTGGGCCAAGGTCATTCTCATCACACTGACTGCCGATGGCTCAATGTCCACCAACTGCTGCACGGAGCTCAGAGTCTGAGCCAGGGGTCCGGGCACACACGCAAGCAAACACGCAACACGTGCACACACACGCAAGCAAACACACACACAGGCAGCATAAGGAAACAAGATTAAGAGGAGAAAGGAAAGAAAAAAGAAAGTTAGTGGCAGGAAGTCAGTGTTAAAAGTAATCAAGTTATCAGAAAGTAGACTTCAATTCTGAGAGCAGAACAGCACAGTGACAAATATACAATCCTTAGTGCCTAGCAAAAAAGAGAGAGAGAAAAGATAAAGATCAGAAAAGATTTGAATGTCAGTGTTAATAAGCTGACAGTGTTGCTGAGGCAAATGAATGATGAGTGTGAGAAAGACAGAACAGATGGGACAAAAAGAGACGGGGAGAAAAAACAGACAAAAGGAGAGTTAGAATGAGAGTGAGAAAGTGGTGCGAAAAAAAGCACAGAGAGAAAGAATAATAGAGAGAGAGAGGATAAGCGGGAGAGAGCTAGAGAGAGAGAAAGAGACAGAGAGAGAGATATAAGGGCGTACTCACATGTAAGTGATTTAGCCATGAAATTGGGTGAATGAGAGCAACTGTTTTCTTTTTTTCCCCGTTTTGGCTGGCCAAAAAAATGCGCAATCTCATCAGAAATCTTCAATATAGATTATCATTGAGGATCCGTGACCCTGCACTGGCTGTGTGCCATGTATTGCATTGAACCTGCCCTTAAAATGTAAATAAACAAATCCACAAAAATTTTTTTCAACAAAAAACTTTGTTCTCTGTGTATTTTACATGTAACCTCCATTTGATTGTCTTGAGTTCAGTGGGTCCGGTTGAATTTTTGTGTATTCCAGCATGAGCTGCTCAGCTTTGGCTTAGGGGACAGTCGCTATTTCAGCCTACACCATTTTGTATTGTACTACTGTTTAAAGCTGAAGTGTGGACGTGTGTTTGAGTGCAGTAAAAACCTGCACCTTCCTCTACAATGCGTTGATTCCATGTCAGATTGGAGGATAATTACCTGTTTACGGTTTTTATCAATTATTTTATTTATTGGTTTATTATTTATTTTGACATGTGCAAAAATCTGTCATTTGAGGCGTTCAAAAACAAACATAAAAGGCCAAACTGCTTCCGAACCGCTCAAGTCACTCTGAATTCACACCAAATTTTGAGCAGGTCCAAAACTTTTTCCAAGACCATGAAAACAGACCATTTACCATGAATTCAACTGACTACCTCTGAAAATATATTCAATTACCCTTAAACTAAAATTCGCTTGCACATTCAGCCGTGACTGCTTACATATGAGTTAGGCTGGAGGGAAAGAGAGAGAATGAGGGAGTGGAGAATAAGAGAGAAAGAGAGAGAATGAGAGAGAGGCGGAAAAGAGAGAGAAAGAGAATAAGGGCGAGAGAGCGAGAATAAGTGAAAGAGAGGAGGGGCTGAGGTATGGTGAAGTATGAAAAAGTGAGAAAAATATCAAGCAGGAAAGTGTAACATAAAATAAAAAATATAATGAGAGCAATTTTGTGGTTAAATAAATAAAGACAGAGAGAGACAGAGAGAGAGAGAGAGAGAATAAGAGGAGCGAAGGGGCTGAGGTACGATACAATAACAAGAAAGAGAATGTGTGAGAAGTAAAATGAAAAAGTGAGAAGAATATCAAGCAGGAAAGTGTGAAATAAAATAAAAAATTTAATGAGAGCAATTTTGTGATTAAATAAATAAAGACAGAGAGAGAGAGAGAGAGAGAGAGAGAGAGAGAGAGAGAAAGGGGGGGGGGGGAGAAAGAGCACACGCA
>JAOUQZ010000031.1:7055169-7066009 GCA_028564935.1 Neosilurus hyrtlii
AGTTGATTCTGACCAGATCAAGAAACTGACTGACTCCGTGAATGGAAGGCTTGTGACTGTTATCGAAAAGAAGGGGGCGGTATTGGTCACTGAGGTTTTTTTTTTTTTTTTTTGAAATTTCAGAAATATTTATTTGTAAATTGAGTTTGTTTATTATTCTCACTTTAACAGGTGAAAATAAACAAGTGAGATGGAAAATTTATTCCATCTCATTTATTATGCTTCATTTAGAAGCATAATAATTCCGCACCCTAATAGTTGCCTAATAATGGTGTACATATAGATATTCTCTTAGGAAACCAAAACTTCACTTTCACTACATAAATGTTCAGGTTTGAGAGTTTGATAACATTTTGTATTGACAAGGAGCATTTACTTGCCTAATAATTGTGCACACAGTGTGTGTGTGTGTGTATATTGCGAGTGTGTGTGTGGTGCAGGTAGAATTATACCAGGTAAAAAGGGCAACAGAAAGTGATGTCCATTTTTGATCGAGGCTGTTGTGCTCACCTTGACACTGGCCTTCTGTAAACTAATCCTGGACTGAAACAGGCCCAGCTTTGACCTGAGAACACACAGCAGACTTTAATCAGGCACTGTAAATCAAGCCCAGCTCTACACCCCACACCATAAAGACCATCAACCCTCAGCTTTGAAAGCAGTCAGAGTTCAACCTGTCGCACTATGGAAGAATGCTTTGCAACTTCACAGTGGTTTTAAAAAAACAAGAACCGGATTGTTCTTGCGTTATGAAAGACAGGAAGAAGCTTTCTTAACCAGCCTACACTCAGAGCTGCGAGACAAAGAGAAAGCAGACATTACGAATTCAACCTAGATTAACGACCGCACAGAGCCTGAACAGGAAGTTACAAGAATTCGAAGGATATGTGTCAGACCAAGATCAGACGGAAGGAAAATGTATTAACGTCAACGCTGATTGCAGTGAACAGCTACAGTGCAGCCATGGAGCAGCATTTACTTTTAATTGTTTTATTGCTATTCATGGGGGACTAACCTCTGGGCTTGGGGTGGGGCTATCGATGCAGGAGATTATATCTGATCAAAACAGTTTATTTTGGTTGACAGAAGGTGGGCGGAGGTCTAATACTACTACTGCTGCCTATTGCGCTTCCTGGGACATAGGCCACTGACAAGATCCCTCCAAATGACTCCATCTTGGGCCAGTCTCTCCAGCTGCCCCCATGTGTGGCCCAGCTTCTTGGCGTCCGCCTCTAGATCACGTTGCCAGGTGTTAATCTCTTCCTTTTCCCTTTGGGATTCCATCTGAGGGCCCAATACTGATGGTAGTCCTGATAGAAAAATTGGCTGAGTTGCTTACAGATGTCTCTGACTTTACCCATCACATGTCATAAGTGCTCCAGCAGGCGATTCTTCTTCTCCCAGGGCTGAGATGTTTGTTAATTCTCTTATTGGCATTTGGTATCTTTTACATGGCTGTGGTGCTGGCCCTGCGCACAACCCTCCTCCATTTTCATCTGGGCTTGGGACCGGCATTGACGGAGTTGGAGGGAGGTCTAATCAACAATATTAAAGGGAAAGGTGAAAGACATAACTTTTAAATCCATAGCTGAACAGAATATACTAGTAAAATCTCTTCACTTCACTTTATTACTGTGAACAAAATATAGCCCTAGGACTGTAGATAACTCAATACTGACTTTACTAGCCAGCTCTACATGCTACCCAGTTAAGCACCTATTTCCCCCTCTTTTTCCCTCTAATCTACTTACAATTGGCTCTTAAAGATGAGAACCGGGCTTCAATAACTAAACTGTTATGAACAATTATTGTATCTACCTAATAATCCGCAAAGGAGAAAGACAAACATCCCTGAAGGGGATCAGTTGAAGACATGCTGACTCAATTACTGTACTGCGTTTTCTAATAAATTCACAAGGGTGCACTTGATTTTATACCATCTTTGAGTAGGCAGACGATTAAGTAGGAAGACTTAAAGGATTTGAGATGCATCTCCTGCTGGATTTTAATTGGCGATAATTAGGTGACTCCGGCGTAGCTTTCACTGTAAAGTCTTTATGATCAAGCTGTAAAGGGGACAGTTCCGGAACCCTTAGCTTCAGGGCTGAGACCCCACTGCATGTAGAGTACCTACTTGGCCTCGATGTCTGCTTTTTCCCGGACGGCCTGGGCCATCTGCTCCAGCTCAAAGTACTTCTTCTTGGACTTTGCCAGGTCCTTCACAGAGTCTTGGAATTCAGCCTGGATCCGACCCAACTGCTCGATGCACTAAAGGGAGGCCACCACAAAAGAGAGGCAGAAAAAAAGGGGCAATCAGATATTACAGGACATTCATTCATTTATTTATTTGCCGAATCACTGAATCCTACTCGGGACGTGGGGAGGACGGAGGATCTCAGCCGACTCTGTGAAGTCCATGAAGGCGGAGTACCATCACACGGCCGACACACACCATTTACATTCACACTCACACCTAGGGGAAATTTGGAACAGCCAATTAGTCTAACCTGCATGTCTGTGGACTGCTGAAGGAAACCGGAGTACCCAGAAGAAACCTATGCAAACACAGGAACATGCAAACTCCACAAAGCCCTCACCGAGCCCAAAATCTTCTTGCTGAGAGACGGACGTGTTAACCACTACGCCACCCTGAACAGTCCGCCAGACCATCACAGGGCCAATCACAGGCACGGGGAGAACATTCAAACTCCAGACAGAAACACCTGGGCCCAGAACTCGATCCCAGAACTTTCTTGCTAACCAACATGCCACTGTGCTTCCCATCACTGTACTGCTTGTAGTCAAATAAACTGACAACATGGCAATTAATTTCAATTTAAACAAGAAATATTATGATCCAATTTCCAATTTAAACGAAATGTAAGTAGAGCAGTGACTGGCAACCCTGCTCCTGAAGCTCCGCCTCCCCGAAGACTTTAGCTCCAACCTGATGGTCTAATCATTGCTTTATTTCTGTTAGATAGCTCTCCAGGAGCAGGCCCAGTGTTCACCTCTCTTCAATATACTCTTAAAAGCTATAAATCAATGCACATACACAGCCGTGTAGAACAATCCAGTGAGTGTGAGTGCAGTACCTTCTTGAGCTGCTGTTCTTTGTAAAGGCGTACGCTCTTGGCAGGGTCCGAGATCTCATTCTTGTAGTTCTCGCAAATGTAGAGTCGAGTCTGATTCACCTCCACTGTGCCCTCCAGGTATGCCCTCCACACCCCGTACACATTCCTGTAACAGAGGAAGCGTCAGTCTGCAAGGCTTTTCCACAGTCTCTACCAAGGCACATTCGGGCAACAAGTCACATGTAACAAGACATATCAGGGTACTGGAGGAATATAACAATGGAAAAACAAATATCATTCATTTTTAAAATATATCCACTCACTCATTTGCTGAACCGCTTAATCTTATTAGTCAACACACTCACACTTACACTCAGGGGCAATTTGCAGTAGCCAATTAGCCTAATGCATGTCCTTGTACTGTGGGAGGTAACCGTAAAACCCGGAGGAAACCCATGCAAGCATGGGGAGTTTATGCAAACTCCACGCATAAACGCCCCCAATGAGCACGGGACTCAAACCCAAGAGAATCTTGCTATGAGGCAGACGTGCTAACCACTACGGCAGTGTTGCCCTTTTTACAATAAATTGCTGTCCAAATGTTTAGGCGCCCTTAAAGATTTGCACAGTACTGTATATACTTTGGGCAGCACGATGGTGTAGTGAGTGACACATGTGCCTCACAGCATACAACATAATTTATTAATTCATAGGTAGAGTGTAGTGGATAACACTCTTGCCTTATAGCAAGAAGGTCCTGGGTTCAAATCCTAGCCTTAAATGCTTCTGTGTGGAGCTTGCATGTTCTCCCTGTGCTTGCGTGGGTTTCTTCTGGGAGCTCCGGTTTCCTTCCACAGTACAAAGACATGCACATTAGGCTAATCTGCTGCTCTAAATTGCCCTTAGGTGTTGATGTTTGTGTCAATGGTTATGTGTGTTGGCCCTGTGACCCTCTGGCTAATTGTTCAGGGCACATAAGCAACACATAAGACATCGTTTTAAGCAGAAATAGAGCTCCAAAGTCGGCTAAAATGGCAGCGTTCCATAGCCTCCTTCTCAGGTGCTGAAGATGGCAGCACCGCAGGGCTGGTGTCATTTGAACTCTATGGAAGAGCTCAGTTTAACTTTAAAATGATTCCAGGTAATAATGCAGGCTCTCAAATGACCAACTTGCTCCCCAAATGTTTTAACCTTAAGGGTTGAACAGATTGGGACTGCCGGTGTTTAAATAGTATAATTGCTTCAGATAGATGCATCTGGAGTAGAATGCTGAGGGTGGGGTACACCCTAAACAGATCGGCAGCACATCGCGGGGCCAACACACACACACACACACACACACACACACACACACACACACACACAAAACCTTTCACACTCAGACCTAGGGGCAATTTGGAACAGCGAATTAGCCTAATATGCCTGCCTTTGGACTGTGGGAGGAAACCAGAGAACCTGAAGGAAAGTCTTGCATGCATAGAGAAAACATGCAAACTCCACACAGAAATGCTCTTGCTGAGACCAAGACTTGAATCCAGAACCCTTTTGCAGTGCTAACAGCCATATCACTGCACTGCCCACAGTTTTAGGATGCAGTTGCAAATATTTTCATCGTCTGCATGGTTAGACGCTGATTTGCCTTCTGTATAACTGAGGATATTGATTTAAAGGCAGCACTCTTGTCTTGATTTAGCTGAACAACGGCATAGTTATGGGATAGCATAAATGTTGATGTAGACCTAGAACTGGGATTAAATTACAGCATGATCGCTGTAATGATGCTAAACCGAAGGCTATAAGGAGTATCCTACTTATAAGATACATTAGACTCTTAACTCCAAAGCAAAAAAAAAAACATTCTGGGATTTCATTCGAATCTATTTATTTCCCTGGAAACAGAATGAGGACAGTGTGTGTAGTAATTCACCTGTAGTCATTTCTCTGGTCATCTGGTTTGATTCCAGGCCAGTCCCTCTTCAGATACTGATTGGCCAGCTTCTGCAGAGCCTGCAACGACACCCACACACAAACAACAACAACAACAACAAAAGCAGCGTTAATTGGCAGATCCACTCAGCTATTCAGACTCTCAGCGTGAATCCCGTGCTTGGCAAGAGGAAATGCCGTGTGGCTGAGGGGCCATATGCGTGTTCTCATGACCCCGTCATTAAACGCCATTTATCACGAATCAAAGAGCTATCAAACACCAAAGAGCAGTGACATCAGTAGACAATAGCAATGTCAGAAGAGTTACATCATTAGACACACATACACACACCATCATACTGTGCCAGTTCATTCTGAATTCGGTGACATACGCTTGCAGTAGTGAGGAGGAGCGTGTGTGTGTTTCCATATGGGGTAATTACAGTGAAAAAACCCTTTATCTATCGGACATATGGCCAGACAAGTGAGGATTACTACTCCAAAATATTCAGTGTGTGTATGTGTGTGTGTGTGAGAGAGAGAGTGAGAGAGAATGAGATAGTATGGCGTACACAGCACTCACCCTGCACAAATATGACATAGTTATGTTGTACCCAGCTGCTACATTCCCAGCTCTGAAACAACAGCACCAATACAGCAGTCTCTCTCTTTCTCTCTCTCTCTCTCGGTCTGTCTCTCACTTTGTCCTTCTGTCTGTTTGTGTTTCTGGCTTTTTGTCTGTCTCTTTCTCTCACTCTCTTTCACTCTCTCTTTCTCACTATACTTGGAGTGCTTGCAATAGCAATGATTAAGCACGACAACCCAATAAATCTGTGAAGCAATGCTAAGCTCATTTATAACATCAAAAACATTTGACATCGATTAAAGTCAGCGCCAAACACCACAACGTAAATCCTTCCAGAAACAAAGCGACAATCCTCAGTGCAGTCCTGCCTCTCAAATTCATACTGAGCGTGATTTACAAGCATCATGTGCAAATGCTGAGAAAATATTCCCTCCCATGCACACCATGGCTAATTCATCGTAACGTTCAAACGTCTGCAATCAAAGTTGGATTAGCATTAATATCGGGTTCTCATGCATCGTGGGCTTTGAGGGTTATGATATCTCGTACACCTGTACACAGCTTCAGAACCTTTAAGATCATGACCCACAATACTTATCTAAACTGCACATCTATGTATGTTCTCCTCCATAGATCGGTTTACAACAGGAGAAAAAAAAAAACTTTCAGACCCTCGAGAGGAAGGAAGAACAGGTTAAACATAAAGTACCATAAAGCAACACCTATCCATCCATAGAACCACTTAACCCTATTATGGTAACATGGAGGCTGGAGCCTATCACAAGTGGGGTACACCCTGAACAACTTGCCAGACCATCACAGGGCCAACACACACACACAAGCTAACACTCACACTGAGGGGCCATGTGGAACAGCCAATTAACCTAATGTGCATGTCTTAGAAACTGAAGTACCCCAAAAAAACCTACACAAGCACGGGGAAAACATGCAAACTCCACCCAGAAACACCCTTGCTGAGCCTCAGACAAGAACCCAGAACCTTCTTCCTGTGAGGCGGACGTGCTAACTACTACACCACCATACCGCTCCACAAAGCAAATGTAGCACAGTACTTATTTACTGGTGTCAATAACACTAAGGAACAGGCACAAAGAGTGCGAAAACACCAATTTTATATATCAGGGTCAGATTAAATGTATTTCTTTATTTAGCAAATTTGTCTTTTATTTATTTTGTACTCTGTGTCTCGCCCTCCTCTTGTTAGTGCACATCGCTATAGCACGTCATATACATGGTATGTGTCAGAATGTTCTGCTTGAACATAAACAGAATTCTCTCACACACACACACACACACACACACACACACACACACACACACACACACACACACACACACACACCCTTTAGCCAAAAGAAAGACGGCTCTGTCCTTTGGTCCCGTGTGATTCTAAGGTGTGTGCTAGCGAGAATGGGTGGAGGTGATGGAGGGATGGATGGAGAAATAGAAAGACGTCTTTTTAAACCCTGTCGTCAGCTGTGCTTACGTCTATTATTTTTCTTCCTCTCTATGCAGCCTAAAATAAGTGTATACTGGACATGTCTATACACTCTTAACACACCCTTTAACAGGCTCAAATGAGAGAGAGAGACAGAGAGACAGAGAGAGAGAGAGAGAGAGAGAGAATTACAGAAAGAAAGCTCTATTATCACCTAATGTCTGCTTATTAAAAGTTTCTTTCACTCACACCACACTTTATTCAACAACATCTCAAGGCATCAATTTATTAACATGCATTCTGCAGGGTTTAGCGGTGTACTTGATACCATCACCAGTTCGGAGCATGATTGGTGATCAAGATGAGACTGTTTACAAATGTTTACAGAAAGCCACAACTTAGACTTCATAAAATTCATGAGTGCACACACTATCGTCATGTTTTTTCTCTTTCAAGTTTATTATATACCAACAATTTAATAACAGCAGGGGTATCTGTCCAATCTACAAACTAGAAAAAAAATGGTAGAAGCCATTAGAAGGTAGAAGGCGGGTCACTGAACACTTTTTTCAGTTATGACATCATAATTGTGTTTCCAGTTTAAAAATCCAAGATTGGGCTCCATTAAATTCTAACTATTCTCCAAAACAACAAGTCTGCCAAGTTTCATGTGATTCTGATCGCTAATAACAAAGGAGTAGGACTTTTAGAGCCACACCACCACTACCATCACCGCCACCACCACCACCCCCAGCAACAACAAGGTGACAAAGAGTTTCACACTGGATACCGTCAGTGTTGAAATGTAGGACTGAATCTAGCATGGCATCAAGGACATACACAGCCAACATCTATCCATCCATTCATTCATTCATCCGTCCGTCCGTCCGTCCATCCATCAATATATTCAACACCACTTAATGATGCCACTCTCAGCAAAAGGTGATCTGCAGGAAGAAGGTGGTCCAAACTAACATGACAGGAAACAGTATGAACAGTAAAAAACGCAGCAGCTGATAGTGTACATTAGTATATACTACATGGGAACATCATGACCTGATTGGTCCGCTGTCTGTGAATTCAAAAACATTATTCAGAGTCTATTCAGGGAGGATAATGCTTGGATCATAATACCCTATTACACTGCTTGGGCAAAATAAATACCCATTTCACTGACATCTTGACTTAAAGGCAGGAAACTGAACCACTCCATCAAGTCTTCTCCGGCACATCCTGAAAACTGTCAATTAAATTTTTTTCTGGCCGGGCAGTATACACTTCCATTGCTTAGGGTCTACTTAGTCATGCACTCATTTGCTGACGCACTTAATCCTATTTGGGTCGTAGGGAGGATGGAGCCTATCTCGGCTGACACTGGGTGAAGGCGTGGTACATCTTGAACAGCTTGCCAGACCATCACAGAGCCGATACACACACTCACAAGGGGGCAATTTGGAACAGCGAATTAACTTAATGTGCATATCTGTGGAATGTAGGAGGAAACCAAAGTTCATTTTCTAAGCCGCTTGATTTCAATTAGGGTCGCGGGGAGACTGGCGCCCATGTCAGTCGTCTCTGGGTGAGGGCGGGGTACACCCTGGACAGCTCGCCAGGCCATTGCAGGGCCAACACTTACACAACCATTCACGCTCACGCTCACACCTAGGGGCGATTTGGAACAGCCAAATAGCCAACTATGCATGTTTTTGAACTGTGGGAGGAAACCAAAGTACCCGGAGGAAACCCACACAAGCTTGGGGAGAACACGTGAACTTCACACAGAAATGCCCTCGCCGGACCTCAAACCCAGGACCTTTTTAGTGCTAACCACTATGCCACTGTGCCACCCCATTACATCACGCCCTCATGTCTGCCTTCCTTCTGGTTCTCTCTTTGTAGTTATGCAGCTATAGTTAGTCATGCCAGAGTCTAGGGTGGCCCAAAACAATTTTTTTTCAATTGCTCTATTGCACACCTTCTTATTTTAGGAGGTTTGATGAAAAAATAACCCAGTTAAAAATTTCAGGCCTATAAAATAAGTCTGAGTGGTGCCCCAGAGCCCTTCAATTTTGCACATTTTGACCGAAATTTGGCAATATTTTAATTTTCCGTAACTTTATTTTCTGGATCAATAATCCAATTAACGTCTAATCAGACCATGTAAATTAATAATACAATATGTTTTATTATATATAAAGGGTAGTTTTATCCATGATGGCATTATTTATTGAAACATTTCATCAGTATGTCCTTTAATTATCATTCATAAATAACATCCAAAATGCGAACTTACACCATATTTCAATTATTTCATGCAAAAGAAACATGTTTTGAAAAGTCTTGTTTTAGTCTCTATGCAATAAATATATTGCTGTGAAAAGCATAATTTGTATTGGATATATATCTCAAGATATAGAAATATTGAAGCTGTTCACATTTTGAGACTATGGACTCATTTGGAGCGACTAATAACTTGTTCCACAGGCAAGATATGCTATAAGCAAAGCTCCATCCACACATATACAAGTTATAGATACTTATATAGTAGTTCAGATACACTGTCTGCCAGTAAGAGACACAATCTGACGCCTGAAAGTATTCAGTCAATCCTCACAGTGATTAACTACTTATGTATATTGTTATTAATATTAAATGTTTTAATCATATAAATGACTGTAGTACAGATTAGTGTGTGATTGTGTGTATTAAACAATGAACATGCATAAATGAACCTAACCTGCATGATACATCCGTAAATCGTCCTTTTGTTAGAGATTATTCTGTGAAGATTGGGTGAATTCTAAGCCTAATTAGGGTTGTGAGCAGGCTGGTGCCTATCTCAGCCAACTTTGGGCGAGGTTGAGATATGCCTTGAACAGCCTGCCAGACCGTTGCAGAGACAACACACATAAAACCATTCACACACACACACACACACACACACTCGCACCCAGGGATGCTTAGGAACAATTAGCCTACTGTGCATGTTTTTAGACTGTGGGAGGAAACCGGAGTATCCGGAGGAAATCCACGCAAGCACGGCGAAAACACATAAACTACACACAGATACACCCGAGCCCAGGAATCAAACCCAGGCCTTCTTGCTCTGAGGTGGACGTGCTAACCACTGTGCCATCATGCCGTAAGGAATGTGTCCAAGTAAATTAATTGGTGTTCTCATAAATATTTTTAGGACCATGGGGAAACAACTGGTCGTTGAGAGTTATGTGCTTTTATACTGTCTGTCCATTGGGATGCTTTCAACAGAGAGCACAGCCCACTATTAAAAATTCTACAATTACTTCATATTACGTGACAGACTCACTTTATACACTGCAGTCCTTTAATTAGGGTAAAATTACTTGAGAATCAATTGTCATATCAATGCCCTGGACCTAAAGTTTCCTCCACAGTGCTTATAAAGACTGTAGATATTTAACAGCTCCGTGCGTGGCCTTTTCTGTCATTCCACAGTGGCTTTTAAATCACAGTACGAGCCTCACTGAGGGAATATTTATTAGATACATAGTTCACCTACTTAAGCATAATTAGTGTTAATGTTGAACACATCAATCACATTTTCTCTATAAATGTAAATTCTGTCAATCACATTTTCCACCACCATTTATGTTAGAAAGATAGAAACTTCTAGAATGGAAAGGAAGTGAGTAGATGTGTTCAGATGGTAGAGTGACCTACTGAAAGCAGGAGAACCTGGCTATTTACACACACACACACACACACACACACACACACACACACACACACACACACACACACACACACACACACACA
>JAOUQZ010000031.1:7087453-7100053 GCA_028564935.1 Neosilurus hyrtlii
AGAGAGAGAGAGAGAGAGAGAGAGAGAGAGAGAGAGAGAGAGAGAGAGAGAGAGAGAGAAACTCGCTGGGGTTCTATCTCACGTCAATGAGGCTCTTTTAATGCAAATGTTCATCTGAATTGAATGGAGGCACACATGTAAAAGCACGAAAGCTTAATTTCCTCCTCTCCTTCCCTTGATGTTTGCAGTAAGAAACCACGCTAACACTGTGAAGAACAGAGCTTTATGCAATACAACAGGAAACGTTGCTTTAGCTTTGAGTATAATGTACTTTTTGATTGTTGAAGCTCAATTCCAGAGAAACACAGAACGGAAATGGGTAGCACTTGCTACTCCCACACACCTGATGCAACCTGATAATTAACTCACTCAGGAAAGGTTTAACTATCAGTGTACAATAACTGAAATCTGCCCAACTTAAATGAACCAAAATCAAGCCTGAATTAAAAAAGGTAAAGTAAGTCTGCTGGGGTATTTACACAGAAACAGAGCTGGAGCTTCATCCCGGTTTCTGAGGTGTGAAGCAACTGGAGTTCTCCTGGATGGGATGCTAGTCCACTGCAGCTCACCTTCGCAGTATTTTTACTGGTACCCATTTATACTGCTGGGCAAACAGAGGCACACCTGTGGTTAAGACCTTGCCCAGGGATCTTTGCATGGTGGGGGTCTAACGGGAAGAGTTTAAAATGAAAGTGCCAAAGTCTTTTTTAGAAAAAATTGTATGCAGATAGGTGTTTTGATTGCACTGCCAAAGCCGCTCGACCTGGAGCTGTGATTTTTTTTTTTACTACAAACATCAAACAGATGATTTGAAATAAATAAAACTGGAATGGTTTCCAAAATTTGTGATTTTTGGAATAAACTGGCATCTTTACTTTATTCCCGACATTTTTTGGCCTTTAACCAGAAAAAGGAGGAACAATATTATATAGTAACAGGAAACTTGTTTTGTCTACATTCCACAACATTACATAGAACTCTAAATGGACAAAAAGTATGATGTGATACCAGTAACAAATATAGAAGTTTGTGCGCTGCCTAAAGCAAAGATTCGGATAGATGTCTCAACTGATAACCAAGCCTGGCTTTGCTTTTCATGCTTTTCCTTTCATTAGCTAATTTCTGCTTGCATTTATTTCATCCGTCTTGTAAGTTTAATTGTCCGTTTAATGAGTTCATGTTCTGTTAAGTGACGGCCCTGCGATGGCCTGGCGAGCTGTCCAGGGTGTACCCCGCCCTCGCCCAGAGTCGGCTGAGATGGGCACCAGCCTCCCCGCGACCCTAATTAGGAAAAAGTGGTTCAGAAATGAAAGAATTAATGTTCTGTTAAGTTTCTGATTTTGGTGTTTGCTCCATGAATATTTATTTACATGCAAGTCTGTCTGTCTACATGAATTAGATTGCGTTTTTCATTCTGTGTGAATTGGAGCAGTGGGATATGAGCCTATATTTTTTGAGGTTTCAGCTTCAACAATGTTAACAAAGCCAAATTGCTCAAGTATGAAAGGAGTAAAATGTGACAGGGTGTACAGTAATTAAATATTAATTTATTTATAAGGAAATTAAACCCAAACATGTGAAAAAATTACAAACGGGTGATAACTCTGCCTACTGGGGTCACCACTGTATTGTGAGAGGTTAAAAAAAGTCACATGATTATCAAGTGCTTTCATCAGCAACATGGTAACTAATTTGCATATAACTGAATGGATATATAGATCTTTTATATAAACGGACTCGTGTTTGATGTCTGTCAATGGAGGCACGTATGATTTGTATTTGTGCCTAGTTTTATTTTATTCAGAAGTTCACGAGTTAACGTCTGATTTGTTAGTTTAATATCTGAACACTGTTATAGCTACTAAAAAACAACTCCAGATGAAAGAATCTATTTTATCTCAATTATATATAAATATAAATATAAAGCAAATATATTCAGGTAGATTTTATCTGCTTGGTGAAATTCATTTCAAATTCATATTAGGGTCACTGGGAGGCTGGAGCCTATTTCAGCTGACAGTGGGCGAAGGCAGGGTACACCCTGAACAGCTCACCAGACCATCGCAGGGCCAACACACACACAACCACTCACATTCACACCTAGGGGCAATTTGGAACAGACAATTAGCCTGATGTGCATGTCTTTAAACTGTAGGAGGAAACCGAAGCACCTGCAACATGCACACAGAAACAACCAATCCGAGCCAAGCCTGGGACTCGAATCCAAGACCTTCTTTTTGTGACGCGGACATGCTAACCACAACACAATGGTTTATTTTAATATGTTTATGATGTTGGCAGGTTATAATTAAAACCATCTTTGCTATAATTTTCCATTTGTGTCTGACTTTATTATTAGTTATCAAGAATAATACATTGATTATAAATATAAATAACAATATTATAGTGATTTCTTTCATACATTTACATACAGCCCAACTCATGTTTCTGAGAATTTTTGTAGGGCTAAGAAAAAGTCCCCAAGGCTTCTGACTAGACAGGCCATTTTAGTACGTAAATGTCACTAGTGGGGGAGTGAAATACGGGAACTGCACATCAGGCAGCTTTTTGGACATTCAGCTGACTCGATGTATTACCCCACCCCACCTCCTTATGTTATTGCTATTTCCCCCATGAACCTTTTCTGGGGAACAGTTAAAATGACCCTTATGAAGGTCTCTTGCTGTGGAGCGTAAAGATAACGAAGTGCACCATTAGCTGAATGCTACACAGTAATGACTGTACATTAGCCATGGATAGCCGCCAGGGCTGCTAAGGCAATTTGAGAAGTAATAACACCCATTACATCACTTGCATGGTTGCAATAATGATCATATTTTTGTCATCAGGTACGTAGAATCTAACTTTACCCCTAACGCCATGGACAAATATAAGGCTATTATATACAGGAAAATAATTAGCACTCATAAGTGAAAAGTGCTTAATGCTTTTTTATTTAGAGAACGATGTGTCATAGCTGCAGTCTGAATTCATTTCTAATAAGAGAACGAGGATTAATTAGGGATTAATAAGCAAAGTGTCGCCGTGTTGGGTATTGTATAATGTAGTCCCTGCTGGGAACATGGGACTGTACTCTCTCTCTTGCTCTCTCTCTCTCTCTCTCTCTCTCTCTGTGTGTGTATGTGGTTGTATGTTTTAAAAAATGAAAAATGAGAAAATGCACTGACAACAGCCCTTATTCTCAACACACACAGACACACACACACACACACGTGCTGATTTTGACTTCACAGCAATTTCCTTTTGCAGCTCCCTTCTGGGGGTGTCCCACAGTTAAATACATCTCTCGAACAAACCCTTTATGTGCCTGTGAATGAGCTTGTGCACACACACACACACACACACAAACACAGACTTTGTGAGGACTTTGTCCACATCACTACAAAATGAATTGAGTACTGCGAAAGGTCATTACTATTTAAAATAAGTCAACATATTTCAAATTTTGCCTTAAATACACTTCGTCTTCTATAATGTGTTATCTACCAATATATTACTCTAAAAACAACCTATAAATCTGACTTTATGGGTTAATTTAAAGTGTACCTGTGGTGAATTTGGACTACTAGCTCTTTAAACCAATCCCATATGACATCAAAGCTTGGTCCATGCCCCTTGTCAAGAACACACACAAGTGCTGAAACACACCACTATTTTGTTATGATATGACATGTTGCCTTCTTTATTGGCTGTTCCAGCCCTGGTAATGACGTGATTATTTGTTTTGTCCTATTGACTGGGCTGCATGCAGCAGACACCAGTCTAACATAACATATTATCAGTCAGTGCTGAGCTGTGTCACCAGGAAAATAGAGGAGTGTAAAGCATACAGCTGCACAAACAACAAGCACAGAAATCACGGAAAACATAACATAACATTGGCACAGGCCGAACTCTGTAAACCTTTCCTTGTTGATGACTAACACCGATTCGCTTTAATGTGCGTGACACATCAGTTTCAATTTACACATCACAGTTTATATCAGAGTTTCACTCAAAGGTCCTGGATTCAATACTTGAGCTTGCCGAGGGTGCATCTGCGTAGAGTTTGCATGTTCTCCTCATGCTCGTGTGGCCAATGACCACTGGCTATTCCAAATTGCCCTATGGTCTCAATGTGAGTGTGAATGATCGTGTGTGTTGGTCCTGAAATAGACTGGTGAGCTGTTCAGTACACCCTGCCTTCGCATAGAGCTGGCTGAGATAGGCTTCAGCTTCTCTGTGGTGCTAGTAGAATTACATTTACATCATTTGGCAGATGCTCTTATCCAGAGCGACTTACAATTATCTTTTTTTTTTTTTTTAAACAACTGAGCAATTGAGGGTTAAGGGCCTTTCTCAAGGACCCAGCAGTGGTGATAGTGGGGATTGAACTGCTGATTTTTGGCTCAGTAACCCATTCATTTGGTTGACGCCCTTATCCAGAGCATCCAGAGAACTTGGTGGTACGAGGACTTACAGTGTTTTGCAAAAGTATTTAAACACCCCCCTGGCCCCCCCCCCCCCCCCCGGCTTTTTATCTATTTTGTCACATTACAACCTTTAATTAAAACTTTTTAATCAGAATTTTTTGTGATGGATCTCAACAAAATGGTCTAAGTTGGCGAAGTGCATATGTATTCACCCCCTTTGCTATGAAGCCCCTCAAAAGTTTTGGTGCAACCAATTACCTTCAGAAGTCACATAATTAGTGAAATGAAGTTCACTAATTATAACAAATAAAAAGTATAAACACACCTTTTTTGAAAGGCCCCAGAGGCTGCAACATCACTAAGCAAGAGGCATCACACCATGAAGACCAAGGAGCTCTTCAAACAAGTCAGGGACAAAGTTGTTGAAAAGTACAAGTCAGGGTTGGGTTATTAAAAAAAAATACAATGACCCGAAGCATACTGCTAAAGCAACACTCGTGTGGTTTAAGGGGAAACATTTAAATGTGTTGGAATGGTGTAGTCAAAGCCCAGACCTCAATGCAATGGAGAATCTGTGGTCAGACTTGAAGAGTGCTGTTCACAAGCGGAAATCATCCAACATGAAGGAGCTGGAGCAGTTTTGCCTTAAGGATTGGGCAAAAATTCTAGTGGCTATATGTGGCAAGCTCATAGAGACTTATCCAAAGTGACTTGCTGCTGTAATTGCATCAAAAAGTGGTTCTACAAAGTACTGACATTAGAGGGGTGTATAGTTATGCACGCTGAAGTTTCCTTTTATTTAAAACACATTTTAATTTTTCAACCAACTGGAATCCTTCTATAGTGACATGCCCCCTGAGCACAGAGCCAAGCCCAATGCTTCCATAATGCAATTCTGTCAAACTATCAATGTATTTGTGGATGAATTTGATCTCCATCAAGACTCAAAAACATGGCCTGCCATACAAGTACACAGTCTATCAGGCTGAAAGATACACACATACACAAACCTACATTCATTTCCTGTTCCAATAATGTTACTCTAAACAGAATGAATATCTAGATCACACACACACACACACAAACACACACATACACACAAATGCAAACACAAACACGTACACACACACACAAGCAAACACATACACAATCTCACACATACACACACACACATGCCCAACCACACACCAACAAACACACACACACACACACACACACTTTGTTGTTTGCCAAACCAGACTCACTCATTCCAAGACCAGATCTGTCTCAGGATGAGAAAAGAACAAATCGAACCCCCCAAAAAATGGAAACAAAAAACACAGACGAGAAAGAACATCAGTCTCATTTGTGACGTTCAGCTATGGGAACGTCTGGCCTCTGAGCAGGAAGTGCGGAGGAAATGCTTTCATCACGCCCCAGAGTCTGCTGATCTGTTTGTTCTTCCAAATAACATCAGCCCTTGTCTCCTCAGGCTCTCCTTTTACACGGCCTCCCAGTCGGTCCCTAGTTTCCACTTCGATCCTTTGTTCATGAGTGATTATGAAAGTGTGTGTTTGTGTAGAGGGGGTGTTTAAAAGCTTACCTCATGTCTTCCAGTAAGTCACATTCAGTCTGGTGTTTAAAGTGCAGTCTGGTGAGCTGCTCTGTGTGAGTGGTCTTCAGCTCCTGCGTGATTTTGACCTACATACAAACACACACATGAGAGAAAAAGAACTTTAGTGTCTAGTTTATTGGTAACATTTACTGTTCACACACACACACACACACACACACACACACACACACACACACACACACACACACACACACACCAAGTAGACAAATACACATTATTATACTTATTATTTAATAATTGCCCCTTTACTGGGTACATGTAAACTTGACCTAACATGACTATACACAGTCTGCAAGTCATGTGACCCAACTTGACCTTGTGGCTTTGCCCTCTCACTCACTCAATTGCTGAACGGCTTACTCCAACTAGGGTCGCAGGGAGGCTAGAGCCTATCTCAGCCAAAACTGGGTGATGGCAGGGTACACCCTGGACAGCTCACCAGGCCATTGCAGAGCCAACACACACAAACAACCATTCATACCTCACATCCACACCTAGGAGCTTATCTCAGTCGACTCTGAGCAAGGCACAGTGTTCCCGGAATAGTTCACCAGTTCACTCACACCTAGGGGCAATTTCGACAAGCCAATTAATGTGCACATCTTTGGACTGTGGGAGGAGACCGGAGTATCTGGAGGAAACCCACGCAAGCCAGGGACTCGAACCCAGGACCTTCTTGCTGTGAGGCAGACGTGCCTACCACTACACCACCAAACTTTATTGGCATAACATTTTTCGCTGAGGAACCGACAACACATGAATCAAGCAACAAAACACCAAACACTCACTCACTCACTCATTTACCGAATCGCTTACTCCTACTAGGGTTACAGGGAGGCTAGAGCCTATCTCAGCCAACACTGGGCGAAGGAAGGGTGCCTAATACGCATTTCTTTGGACTGTGTGGGGAAACTGGAGTACCCGGAGGAGACCCACACAAGCACGGAAAGATCATGCAAACTCGACAAAAAAAACACCCGAGCCTTGAACCCAGGACCTTCTTGCTGTGAGGCAGACGTGCTAACCACTATGCCACAGTACTGCCCCAAAACACCAAACACCAAACACCAAACACCCAAAAGACTAAAGCTAACTGGGGGCAAAGTTCCTAGAAGATTATTACATACAGTGTGTGCTGCAGAAACGTCAATGGGGTAACAATGTATTTCTGAAATGTTTTTTTTAAAATAGCCAATCCCAGCTGCCTTTACACAAGAAGCAGGATACACACTGAACAGGTGCCAGACCTTCTCTGGGCTAACACAGAGACGAACAACCATTTACACTCACGCTCACACCTTTGGGAAGTTTAGAGTAACCAGGTGACCTAACCAACATGACTTTGGGCTGTGGGAGGAAACCGGACCACTCAGAGGAAACCCACACTAACATGGGGAGAACATGCAACCCTGCACACAAGGGTCTCGGTCAGCCACTAGGTTCCCAGAACCTTCGGTGTAGCCGAGTATTAATATCTAACTGATGTTAGCATAAAATGTTAAATGGTGGCATGTTCCTCCCATGCTTGCGTGGGTTTACTCTGGGTTCTCCGGTTTCCTCCTACAGATCAAAAACATGCACATTGGGCTAACTGGCAGTTCCTAATTGCCCATAGGTGTCAATGTTAGTGTGAAGAGTTGTGTGTGTGTGTATGTGTTGCCCTGTGATGGTCTGGTGAGCTATTCAGGGTGCACCCCACCCTTGCACTGTATTAAGCAGTTCAGCAAATATGTGAGTGAGTAAATTTGCCGAACAGCTTAATCCTATGTATTCGGGTCGTTTGAGATGGGTGAAGACAGGGTACACCCTGAACAGCTTACCACTCCAAAGCAGGGAAATTTTCATCAGAGTTTTAACAAGGCTGCAGAGAGTCGTAGGCGAAGAACATACCTATAATAACGCATTATGGATAATGCAAGAGCAAAAATGCTGCTGTAGTATAATTAGCATGGCTGTCATTAGTTGAGGCCGAACCTTGCTTTTATATAAGAATTCAACGGACAAGAAATTTCTGACTGATATTTTAGACACAATATCTGGGCTTCTTCACAATCAGGGTAGACTTTTTGGGTTCACAGTAACTCAAAAATAAAACTCTTAGTCTTTGTGGTTTCTTGTAACCAGTCAACACCTTATGAGACTAGAATATTCTGTGTGAAGTATCAGAGCTACAGGTCTAATGGTGTCTAAATTACACCAGGTGAAAGTATAACAGGCACAGGGTGTCTAGAATAACTAGAATTTAGAATTTAGAACCACTTGTGAAGGATTCACAGCATTAAAAATAAAAGCTCACTAAACACATTATCTGAGCAGGTTTCATTAAGGCATTAATTGTATATATTATTAACTGCAGTAACAACAGCATCAGCGACAATCATTGTGGTTTTCCGGAGAAGACATTTTTGACAGACAAAGGATCCCAGCAAAGCCACTTAGATTATAAATAGAGCTTACAAGCATCAGAAATCTAGATCTTTCTAGATTGTATGAAAATACCCCTCCAAAAGTAAAATTAGTTAGTAATATAGAGTGCAATTCAGAATTTTATCAGGTAAAAACTACTATTTTTATTACCGTGGAGAGAATTCAATTCTGTACTTGTTCAAAATTTGAGTAATATTTTCCTCTGATAACACTATTCATCGAAATTAAGAAAAGATTTTACTAATGTAGCTGGGACTACTCTCCCTCTATACAACAATAAGCAAGAGACAGTCACAACGTATGCAAGTGCCAACTGAAAGGGGTCCCTTGTATAAATTTAAAAAGACAACCGTGACCATGAAACAGCCCGTATACTTTATATTGCCAGATATATTGTTTATTTTTGCCCAGACGACAAAACTGGTTTCACCTGACACCCCATAACAAACAGTAACAATTTCAACGTAATGAAGAGAATTTTATGTACTGAATTTCACTCTCTCTTTTGCCCTTTGTCCTATTACGGGTGCATCTCAGCTGTCACTGGGTGAAAATGGGGTATACCCTGAACAGCTCGCCAAACCACCGCAAGGCAACAGACACAATCATTCACACTCACACCTACAGATCTGAAACAGCCAGTTAGCCTACTGTGAATGTTTTTGGACTGTGGGAGGAAACATTCGAACTCCACACAAAAACATCCTTGCTGAGCCCAGGGCTCGAACCCAGGACCTTCATGCTCTGAGACTGGTATGCTAAGCAACACGCCACTGTTCCGCCCTCACAAAAACAAGCAGAGTTGTACAAGCGGTGAAGTTCTCCGGTGCTTTACGTAAAAATTGCAATATTATTTAAACACTGGCTGTTCAATTAAATTTGCAGACAAAAACTAAATGTAATATATGATAATATATTATAACATAAAACAGACTATGATATAGACGACATAGACTTTTTCCCATGAGGCCAAATTTTTTTTAAGAACCTGGCCATCTCTTAATCCCGAACCCCGCATCCAAAAAAACACTCGTCTATATTCAACTGTCTGCACTGTATAGCATATACCAATGAAAAAAAGCCAGGTCATCTCATTTACCCCGGTCTTTTATTGCCTATTATTAACTGCATAGTAAAAGAAACGAAAAGAGGATTAAAATAAGGGTTATTACACAGCAAGTCCCAAACCTAAGAGGAATAACGCATGTGTCCTTATAATGTGTTGGTTAATGACTTTCTAATTATCATCAGCATTAAAATTAACGGTAAAGTGCAAGATCTGACAACTCCTTGTAGGCATATATAATCATGTCTTTTTTTCATCCTCTTTCGACCATTTCATTACTAACATCAGATTTCTAGTGCGGCTGTTAAGTCATGTTATGTCTAATGTAAGCCTGTTTGCCTTTACACAGTGTGGGAACTATATATATATATATTAAAAAAAACACAACAGGAAGACTACTGATGTGAAATTGGGAGGGAGGAGGCAGTTTTGTCAATCACAAGCATGGAACATGACTTAGATGGTTGTCCCGGGTCCATGCCTAATTTGTTGCTGAGTGCCTGGTATGTATCACTGATTTGCATCACGATGGGCAGAAATAAAAAAATTGGTAACAACATTGACATCTTTTTTTTTTTCATTTCTGTCGTTTAAATAAATTTTTAATTATTTTTCATCCCTTCTGCCCTGCACCCATATTACAATTCTATAAAATTTCAATACCTCTGATATGTGTAGTTTTCTAACAAGGCACCTGCCAAAAAGTTGTTGCATTAATTATTTTATATTATTTTCAAAACTCACACAAAAACATAAAGCAGGTGATACCCCTTAACCCATACACCACATTACAAGCTGGCCACCAAAATTGGGTCAGTGATCAGTGATGGCTTTTGCGATGTAATGCATTGAATGCAAATTCAAGATGGCAGCTATAGTGTCCATATTGGATATGGGACCACTATGAAAATTGTCAGGTTTTTGTAGTTATACAGTTTCAACATTCACACCACATTGATGATCGATGATGGCATTTTTGGGATTGTGCTCGGTATACAAATTCAAGACGGCGGTTGTGGATGCCATATTGGATATCGGACCGCAATGAAAATTGGTAGGTTTGTGCAGTTAAACAGTCCCAGTGTTCACACCAAAAGTGGTGATGTTGGTGATGGTGTTTCTAAATTAAGTCTAGCTCACATGTAAGCAATCACTGCCGAATGTAAAAAGCGAATTTTAGTTCGAGGGTATATGAATATATTTTCAGAGGTAGTCAGTCGAATTTGAGGTAAATTGTCTGTTTTTGCTTTCTTGGAAAAAGTTTTGGACCCGCTCGAAAGTTGGTGTGAATTCAGAGAGGCTCAAATACGAGCGAAGAGCTCCGGAAGCAGTTCGGTCCTTTTTGCTTGTTTTTGAATGGCTCTAGCAACTGATTTTTTGACGTTTTGACAAAGAAAAACCCATGAAATTATGACATGTCACTCAAATCCGCCCTTTTTTTACAAAGAAAATCCCGCAAAAAAATGATGCACAGGTCAGGCAAATCCACCCCTACTATAAAGAGACAGCCGGCGGGAGTCCTGTGTGCCTCTATTTACACCTTGATTTTCAAAAAATCTGAAATCTCAAATCTGTTCCGTCTCAAATCTGTTCCATTTGCGCCAGGATCTGACTCTTCGAGGTTCTTTGGGATGTATTATACGGGACGTACTTAGGCTATGCAGTAATCTATTGCTGTATTTTTTTTAATTTACTTTTCCTGGAATAACTAGTTCAAATTGGATTTCCCTCATAATCGCTCCTCTGATATAATACAGGATTTTTCCCTTATCAGTGCGAGTCGGCAAGCTGATCTAGTCTGTCAAACTAAATATTAATTCCCTAGGTTTAATTAATACAACCTCTAACAGGTAATCCTGCTCTGATCTGACATGGAATAAGCGCATCGTAAAGGAAGGCACAGGTTTTTTCAAGCAGCTCCGCGCTGCCCTACCTCACACAAACGTCTGTGTTTTAGCTTAAACCAATAGGATAGGCTGGAATAACGGCTGTCCCGTACCCCAAAGCTGAGCAGGTAATGCTGGAATATACAACTAATTCAACCAGACCAACTGGGACAGGCACTCGAGACAATCAAATGGAGGTTACATGAAAATTTACCGAGGAAAAAAGCGGATTATTTAGGATACGTAAATTAATTAAGAAAGAAAGCACTTGGTTTTGTTTTATTTACATTTTAAGGGCAGGTCTAATACAATACAGGACACACAGCCAGTGCAGGGTCGCGGATCCTCAACGATAATCCATACTGAAGGTTTTCGGCGCTCCGAAACTGAAAACAACCGTAAAAAAATTTCACTATCTTGCCCTATTTCTTAGCCATATCGCTTACATGTGAGTACACCCTTAGTGCGCGGAATGCAACTGTGTACGGACGCGTGGACAGACTGGCATCGTGTGACGTCAGTACCCCTCCTGCCCACTGGACTCAGGGGTAAAATGAGAAAGAAAAATTATTGTTAATATTTCACTGTTTTAAATATTGAAAACTTTCTATATATAAAAAAATTCTTTACAGTACAAAACTTTGACATTCCTCCAATGATTATTTTAAAGTTTTAACGGGGTACCGTAACAATTCCCCTAGAAGCACCACAATTATTTACCAGCAATTATAAGGGTCAAAACATACATTCATAGCCATGGTTAATGCCACACATTAAAACTGTTTATAATATACTAGCTTTAAATAGTCATTCCCTAACCAGCCACTTTTAAATAAGTCAGGAGTAATTCATAAGTACAGAAACCATAATATATTATTATAACAACCACATTACAGAAACCTGCTATTTGAATAACAGCTGCCATTCTGACACATGTTTATTCAAAGCGTACATATATCACTAACGGGTGCCTCACACATCCAAGATATAAACACAATTCCATATAAACAAACCAAACATCAAAACTGCATGTCACCTCAATCATTTAATCACATTTTATTAGCTAACCAATGGGGGGAAAAATTCTGCCCTTTTCTGTTTCAAAGCTACAAGCCAGATTTATGACAGGGGTATCAAGGAGACTACAGGTTGGGGGGGGGGGGGGGGGGGGTC
>JAOUQZ010000031.1:7109116-7123757 GCA_028564935.1 Neosilurus hyrtlii
TGAGAGAGGACAAGAGATACAGAGAGAGAGAGAGAGAGAGAGAGAGAGAGAGAGAGAGAGAGAGAGAGAGAGAGATACATAAAGAGAGGGAGAGAGTGACAGGGAGAATGAGAGGGAGACTCCATCATTAAAAATCTCAACACATTAGAATCAGTTATAAAAGACTTCCAGAATCCCCTGGACTCCCCTATTACTGACCAGGAACTCTCAAATACATTAGGAACTCTCAAATACATTAGGAACTCTCAAACCCAGAAAAGCAAGTGAACCTGAAGGCATCCTAATCCAAATGATAAAACACACAAGTAAAAAATCCAATTGGCTATCCTTAAATTATTCAACCTGTCAGACCTGGGCCCTGACAGTCAACCTCAACAAGTTCATATGTGTTTCTTGAAATGCTTTGGCAATACTGTACATGTAGTGTTTCCAAGTTTATCAGATTCTACAGTAAATACTGTAGTGTTTCCAAGTTTATCAGATTCGAATACAGGTCACCTTTAATTGACGACTCTTCATATGTATTATAAACACATTAATCAATACAGTGTTTTCAGTAGACAGCTGGTTGTGACATGCCCATTGAGTAGAAACACCTTTAGATGTAAACTCCACCTGAGGAATTGTGAGAAAGAGAGAAACACACACACAGAGAGAGAGAGAGAGAGAGAGAGAGAGAAAGAAACAGAAAAAGAGAGAGAGAGACAGACAGACAGACAAAGAGACTGAGAGAGAGAGAGAGAGACAAAGAGACAGAAATTGAGCAAGAAAGAGAGAGAGGGAAAGAGAGATTGTGTGAGAGAGAGAGAGAGAGAGAGACAAAGAGACAGAGAGAGAGATAGAGACAGAGAGACAGACAGACAAGAGACTGAGAGAAACAGAGAGAGAGAGACAAAGAGACAGAAAGAGAGCAAGAAAGAGAGAGAGTGAGGGAAAGAGAGCTTGTGAGAGAGAGAGAGAGAAAGAGAGTGAGAGAGAGAGCGAGAGAGAGAGAGAAAGAGAGATTGTGTGAGAGAGAGAGAAAGAGAGTGAGAGAGAGAGCGAGAGAGAGAGAGAAAGAGAGATTGTGTGAGAGAGAGAGAGAGCAAGAGAAAGCGAGAGAGTGAGAGAGAGCGAGAGAGAGAGTGTTGGCGGGTGTTGTTAGTAGGCATCTTGTTGTGACATGCCCATTGAGTAGAAACACCTTCAGAAACTCCACCTGAGGAATTGTGAGAAAGAAACATACAGACAGAGAGAGAGAGAGAGAGAACAAAATACGATTATTTCTGCATTTCATCATTACAGTGAGTACTCGTTCTGATATATTCTTTTTACAAGTACTACAACTTTACACATTTTTATGCATTTTATTAAAGTGGAGAAAAATTAAAGTAATTTCCATTAACATTGCATTCACAGCTCATATGAAAGCAAGAGAGAGAGAGAGAGAGAGAGAGAGTTCACAGAAATGAGACTGATGAGGTCGACATAAAAATGTCTTCTATTTCATTTCTTTTATATTTCCCTTTTTTAAAAGCGACACTGTAAATTAAACTTTACCGGACAAATCCACATCATAAACACACCTCAGAAGTGACCCACATCTGGAGGGTCCAGCCTGCAAATTGATTATAAAACCCGCAGACCAGCCAGCATGATGAAAAATCCGCCTGTCAGACGCTGTCCAAAAATACTGAGCCCGTAACTGAGCTGTATTGTAACCTCAGACTCGCCTATAAAGACACTGCAGCCTTGCTTGCCTGCCATCACCGTTATGTTATCTCTGAACCACACTTAAAGTGGCTTTTGGGGTCTTGTAGTCTGTTTCGCCGCAGGGAATACACCAGGCTTGATCGGTCACCTGATAACGGTGTAGGTGTACAGTGTAGGTTATCAGTGTAGGTGCATAGTGGAATGTTAAAAAATTATCAAGGCTTTAAAATAATATATCATTTATAGAATGTGGTTATTCAAGTATTCATTAAGTTTACGACATGCAAGAACGTTTCCTTACTACATGTAAATAAAACCAAGATGCTTCATTATAGAGGATATTAGTGTTGGTTTTTTTGTGAAAAAAAATGAATTGATGATTCTGTTTTATGAATAAAGTTTATTTCTGTACATATATAACTTGGTATGATTTTTGCCTCCAAAAATTAGTTTTTGTATTCAGGTCAGGCTAATTAACAAAATGGGATTATTTCCTGGGCAGCAGGGTGACGTAGTAGTTAGAACATCTGCCTCACAGCAAGAAAGTCCTGGGTTTGAATCCCGGGTTTTTATGTGGAGTTCTCCCCATGCTTGCATGGGTTTCCTTTGGGTTAGGCCACTTGGCTGTTCCAAATTGCCCCTAGGAGTTAGTATAAATGGTTGTGTGTGTGTTGGCGAGCTGTTCAGGGTGTACCTTGCTTTCGACCAGTATTGGCTGAGATAGTGTCCGGCCTCCCCTTGACCCTATTAGAATTAAGGGTTTGCAAATGGGTGGACGGGATTGTTTCCTTCTCTGAAATGGCCATGCAATGCTCAATAAATTTTCTGAAGACATCGTTCTTTCAAATTGGGACGAGTGTCCCACAAGCATTGAGTGATGAAGAGTGATGATGTCCATGATGACAATATTGTGCACATGGAGTAGTGCGATATATCAAATGAATTAGGATTATATGCATTCGTAATTACTATGCAAGCATATGAAGATGTGTGATGCCTGTTCATTTTCATTTTCTGAACTAATCCTATTAGGGTTGTGGGGGAGACTGCAGAGCCTATCACAGCCTACCCTGGGTATATGCAGGCTACACCCTTGATCAGCTCGCCAGACCACCAACCCCCAAGGTCCATATATGGTAAAGCAATTTGGTCTGTCTTTCAGTTTGGCCTTATAAGGAAACACTCACACTCACTCATTTGCTAAACCACTTAATCCTCCTAGGGTTGCATGCATATCTTAGCCAACACTGGGCGAAGCTGGAGTACACACCCTGAACAGCTCCCCAGACCATCGCAGGGACAACACACACATTAAAGCATTCACAATCACATCTAGGGGAAATTTGGAGCAGGCAATTGACCTAAAGTGCATGTCTTTGGACTGTGGGAGGAAACCGGTGTACTCAGAGGAAACCATTGCAAGCACGAGGAGAACATGCAACTTATACAGGCAGTGGTGGCTTATGTGGTTTAGGCTCTGGGTTGCTGATCCAATGGTTGGGGGTTCAAGGTGCCACTGCTGGGCCCTTGATCAATTGCTCAGTTGTACAAAAAAGGAAAGTTGCTCTGGATAAGTGCATCTGCAAATATTTTAAATGTAAACACATGGAAAATTTTAACCTAGGACCTTTTTGCAGTGAGGCAGACATGCTAACCACTACGTCACCGTGCCGCCCTGTTTTGCCCTCTCAGGCCAACTCAATTCAATTAATTTGCTGAGACAATTAATCCTACAGTAGTAGGAGGCTGGAATCTATTTCAGAGTACACCCTGAACAGCTCGCCAGTCCACTCACACCTGGGCCAAACTGGTGTTTTGCAGAACCCGAGACTTAAACCCAGAACCTACTTGCTATAATGGCAGACATGCTAATCAATACACCACCGTGCTGCCCCAATATATTTTCATGGATGTGAATAGAAAACTAGGTGTACGCTTATCGGTAAGATGGACTCCGACTATTTTTTAAGTTGCTTTGGATAAAAGCATCTGGGAAACAAATAAATCTTTGTACTTGGAATATTAGTATGTAGCTCTTTAGTCATGGACTCCACTCAAAGAAATATTGGGGAATAATTTTTATGCACTGTTAACTTTGCTAACACTAAAACAGGGGTGGAAATTAACACTAGTCCGCTGGGCAGTGGCGAGTCAAAATTCTGTAGGACGAGTGAAATTAGCGAGCAAGTCATCCTGCTGATGACCTGACAATTCCAACAGGCAAAGAAGATATAGTGTTCCTGACCAGTAAATATGAAGGAGGACTAGTAGTTTCAAAATTTCATTAGTCCTGTTGGCCAGTAGCTTAGGTTTGCTAAATTCCACCCCTGCTATATTCAAATGTATATGTATGCATTTTTAATTTTTTTTTTTATTTGTCAGACTTCCATGAAGCAAGATGGCTGCCCTGAACATCGAGAACATAAGTTCTCAATACCGCTGCAAGTTCAATGAGGACTTCAAGTACATCTTACTTCCTGCCAGCTACGGGGTAGTGTTTGTCATTGGCTTGGTGCTCAATATCATTGCATTGTATTTCATCTTATTTCGGAACAAACGCTGGAGCCCCAACACCATCTACATGATCAACCTGAATGTGTGTGACATACTTTACATCCTCACCCTCCCCTTTTTGATCTACTACTATGCTGATGAGGATGAATGGCCGTTCTCTGAAACGTTCTGCAAAATTATCCGTTTTCTTTTCTATACCAATCTGTACGGTAGTATCCTCTTTCTCAGCTGCATCAGCATCAATCGCTTTCTTGGTGTTTGCCACCCGGTGCGATCGATGCAGTGGGTTAATGCATTCCGTGCCCGCTTTGTTTCTGTCCTAGTTTGGGTAATTGTTCTTAGTTTTCAGGCACCAATGCTCTACTTTTCCCGAACCACGAACCAAATCTGCCATGACACCACATCCAAAGACCTCTTTAATTACTTTTTGGTCTACAGCTCAGCCATTTCTGTCATTCTCTTTGCAATCCCCTTTGCACTGGTGCTAGTCTGCAATGGCTTAATGGTACGAAAACTAATACAGCCTACGACCATAGGAGGCGCCAAATCCAAGAAGTCCAAGAAGAAGTCAGTGAGGATGATCGTGATAGTGCTGGTGGTCTTCATACTCTGCTTTCTGCCCTTCCACCTCACACGGAGTCTGTATTACAGTTTCCGATACTTTAACGTGAACTGTACACTGCTGGAAGGTTCCAATATAGCTTACAAGGTCACAAGACCATTAGCCAGTGCAAACAGCTGCATTGACCCTATCCTCTACTTCATGGCAAGCCAGGGTTTCCGCTGCAGCCAAGCAAAAAAAATCAAGCAATCTTCGAGAGAACGGAAGAAGAACCTCTCAACTTCTTTATGAACAAATAATTTTAATATGAGACTGAGAGACAAGCAGGACAGTGGATTAAAGAAAGCTATGGAGTGCATCAAACTTTCACATCTGTTCCAGGTGCTTACTGAATTTGGTTGACTCCAGACTGACAAGACTATCATTTATTTATGCACAGATATTGGGTAACCAAAAAAGGGAAGCTTTTTTAATATAATACAAAAGGGAAAGTAGAGAAACAAGTGGTGGGCATCAATGTGTTAATCATTATTTTGTTAATCTGTTAAAGGTATTAAGCAGATGTTCCCAACCCTGGTCCTGGAGGAGCCCCTGTCCTGCACAGTTATGTGCTTTCCTTGGTCTATCACACCCACTTCAAGTCATTAGAAGCTGTTAATTAGCTGATTAGTTAAATCAGGTGTGTTGGGAACAAGGAAAAAAAGGCAGGGTGTTCTTCAGGGCCAGGGTGGGGAACCTCTGTTATAAAGGGTGTAAGGTATATGGAAATCCTAAAGGACTCTTTACAAATCATAACCCAAAAGAGAAAGTTTTACTGCATGTACCTCACTCACTCCCTCACTCATTTGCTGAACCATTTAATCTTACTAGCGGGGAGGCTGGAGCCTATCTCAGCCAACACTGAGCATAGGCAGGGTACACCCTGAACAGCCCACAAAATCATTGCAATAGAACACAAACACAAACATTCACACTGACAGCTAGGGGCAATTTGGAACGGCCAATTAGCCTAACGTGCATGTTTTTCGACTGTGGGAGGAAACCCAGACAAGCATGGGGAGATCATGCAAACTCCACACAGAAACGCCTCAGCCAGGCCTGAGACTCGAACTCAGTTGCTGTGAGGCACCATGCCACTATATCCTCTGTCTATATATTGTCTGTCTTGTCACTTCTCCGCACGGCTTCTGTTCCTTAGCACCTGATAACTACTGAACCTGATCAATGTTTTCAAACAGGGAGAATTTTGGTAACAGTAATACACAATGTCCCTCCTATAAGGATCTTACAATGACATACATACAGTGTAGCTGGGAGAAAATATCATGTCCCCATATGAGGACAGTGGGGTCTCAAGATGCTATTGCATGTACTCGAGAAAGCCATACTTGACTGATTCAGGATTTTGATTTAAGATGACTGCACACAACCGAACGGTAGTAAACCCGTCAAGTTTATTTCCTTGCTTTTGATCATAAAAGAAAATGTGTAAAAATGCAGTGAACGTAAAAACACGCATGCTTACACAGATTAAGATTACAGTCCTACATGTACAGACGTAAAGGTTTCAGTTTTTAAAATCTTATTGAAAACTGATTTTTCTGTATTTATGTTTGTTCCTATTAAAGTAAATAAAAAACATTTTTAAACTAACCAAATGTCTAAATGTTTATACATGGAAATCAGCTCAGACAAATCACACACCAGGGAGTGCTCACAGCAACATCATATAGCATACAAACATGTTTTAAGCAACTGGACTCAATACTGTCCTCTGTGGGACACCCAAGGTATTGTAGACAAATATTGTTTAAACCAGAGGTTCTTAACCCAGGTCCTGGAGGACCCCCGTCCTGCATATTTTAGAGCTTTCCCTGCTACGTCACACCCACTTCAAGTCATGAAGAGCTGCTGATTAACTAAACAGTTGAATCAGGTCTTTTGACAACCAAAACACTGAACTATCAAAGTAAGAGGACTCCAGGATCATGGGAAGCTCTGGATTAAATAATTAGTTATTAGCTTTTGTGAAAATTATGTATATTTTTGTAAAAGAAAATTGAATGATTGTTTCAGAATGTATAAAACATAAATGAAAATCAGTTTAGCAGCTCTCTGTTTAGAAAAATAAGCCAACTTAGGTACTACACTAAGCTATATATGTGCATATACCTACATACACATATGTACACATACAAATATGTACACATATAGACACATATACACACATATATCCTGTATATGCAAACACATATACATCTGTCCACTAATTTACACATATAGGGACATACACAAAAAGGTGCATGATATGTCAAAGGTGCATGGTATACACAGGGTGAGAGGAATGGATACTGGCCAGAACCAGTTTATGTGGGAGTGCTTCACGTTTCTTGGAGTCCACATCTCTGCTGACTTCACCTGGACCACAAACATTTACCACCAGTTGGGGAAGGCACATCAAAGGATGTACTTCCTCAGAAAGCTCTGACAAGCCCACCTACCCCGACCCCTACTGACAAACTTTTACTGATCCACCATCAAGAGCCTCCTGACCTACTACTGTACAGTGTGGTTTAACAGCTGTACTGCAGAGAACAGGAAAGCCCTGCAGCGATTGGTGAGGACGGCAGAGCGAGTAATTGGAACTACACCACCCCCCTCAGTGACATTTACACTGGCAGACTTCGGAGGAGAGCCAGGGACCCCACATTTTCTCCCCTCTCCCCTCCAGAAAAAAGGTACAGGACACTAACAACAAAAACTAACAGACTTAAGAACAGCTTTTACCCACAAGCTGTTAAACATGCAACCCCATCACCACCGTCACATACACTGACTGAATATTCATCATTCAGACCATCTTTCTGGTCAGTGCAATATTACTCTTTAAGTGCAATACTCATGTTTAAGTGCAATACTCATGTTTAAGTGCAATACCCATATTTAAGTGCAATACCCATATTTAAGTGCAATACTAACTAATGTTTAGAGCAGGTCTCAAAAGCTTATTATTTTAAATTAGGGTTCATACAACTAACATTTTTTGTGCATTAGTTACCTTCCAGTTTTTGTGAGACAGGGGAAACACTTTATCTCTGATTATCAGTATGGGTGTCATAGTGTTGTAGTGGCTAGCATGTCTGTCTCACAGCAATAAGGTTCTGGGTTCGAGTCCCAGGCTTCCTATTTTCCTAAGTGAGAGTGTAAATTATTGCCGGAGTGTTGGTCCTGCAATGGTCAGACAAACGGTTCTGGGTACACTGCCTTCATTGGCTGACATAGGCTTCAGCCCTCCTGTTACCCTGGTAGGATTAAGTGGTTCAGCAAATGAATGAGTAAGTGAGAATTTTAAAAGATTTTATTTACCAACCACATAACTTTCAGTGAACACTATCTCTGACAATGACCTAACCTGCATACCGGCCTCTTTTGTTTTTATACATTGATTCTTAGTGAAACAGAATTTCATACACTCACAAAAAACACTGACTACAACCCTGACAAACAAACTGCATACAGAAAGGCCCCAGTCAGCCATGAGGTTAAAACCTTTTAAACATGACATGACAGTGGTTACCACAGAGCTACTGTGCCGCCTGTAGTGTACATATGCAGACCAATCTGATAGAAAGCCCTATATTTCTGCTCATATTTTCAAGTATCTGATCAGCAAATCCTAAAGAGGATTAGGGGATAGGGGCTGGTCGTGTAGTGGTTGGGGTGCTTGGCTCATGATCACAAGGATTGTGGGTTGAAATCCCTGTTAGACGCCCACTGTGCTCAGACCTAAGGGCAAGGTCTCAACCACTAGTGTGCCCCTGTTCACCCAGAACTGTAAATGGGTACCAGTGAAAAAAACAGCCAATCCTAAGAGAGCAGCGAATAAAATCTTTTGATCGTGGGTCAAGCGACTTTGACCCATGGCTATTCATACCAGATGGGCTGGTAGGAGTATTTCAGAAACAGTTGATCTCCTGGGATTCTCATGCACAGTGATGTAAAAAAAAAAAAAAAAAGGCAAGTAAACAAACAAATTCCCATGGCGTCTAGCTGTTCTGTGAGTGGAAGAACACTGTTGATGAGAGAGATCAGATGAGATTGGACTAACTGGTTCAAGCTGACAGGAAGGCTGCAGTGCCTAAAAAACAAACAAACAGACAAAAATAAGCCTTTATACCAATTAGCAATAAAATCATTCATTCGTTTATTTTCTAAGGCGCTTAATCCAAATTAGGGTTGCGGGGAGGCTGCCGCCCATCTCAGCCGACTCTGGATGAGGATGGAGTACACCCTGATCAGCTCACTAGACCACTGAAAGGCCAACACACACAACCAGTCACACTAACATCCACACCTAGGAGCAATTTGGGACAGCCAGTTCTAGTACGCAGAGTAACGTGCATGTTTTTGGACTGTGGGAGGAAACCGGAGTACATGGAGAAAACCCACATAAGCTCACATAAAACCCCGAGCCCAGGAATCGAACCCAGGGCATTCATGCTGTGAAGCAGACGTGCTAACCACTGCACCACTGTGCAACCTATCTATCTATCTATCTATCTATCTATCTATCTATTTGTTTATCTATCTATCTATCTATCGATCTATTTATTTATTCATTCATTCTTTCTTTCTTCAAATCAAAACCAGCAGGCCACATATGACCCAGTTACAGGCTAAAACTGGAACATATATACAGTATAAACTACAACATATAAACATACAGTAAAAATGATGTTTAATTAGATACATAAGATACAGGATGAGGCTTAGCCTGGAAAGTTTTCTAAAGTAAACAACATGGTTACTCATAAAAGAGACATTTTAGAGCAATTTTGTAATTTAGATGAGTCATAAATGATGTCTAAAACTGGGTTCCCCCTGGACAATTCATTTAAAGATGACATGGAAGAATTCATTCATTCTTTCATTTTCTAAACTGCTTAATTCTAATTAGGGTCACAGGGAGGCTGGTGCCCATCTCAGCCAACTCTGGTTTAGAGTGGGGTACACCCTGAACAGCTGGCCAGACCATCGCAGGGCTAACACACATACAACCATTCACTCTCACACTCACACCTAGGGACAATTTAGAACAACCAATCAGCCCACTGTGCATGCTTTTGGACTGTGGGAGAAATCGGAGTACCCAGAGGAAACCCACGTAAGCACGGGGAGAACATGCAAACTCCACACAGAAACGCCCTCGTTTGAGATTCGAACTGGGCTCTTCTTGCTGTGAGGCGGAAGTGCTAACCATCACACCACCATACCACTGAATATTTGTGTAAATGAATTCTCGTTGCTGGCAGTCTAAAAGTGCCACCGTTTCTAAATGTGAGGTACACCCTGAACATCTCACCAGAAAAAAAAATCACAGGGCCAACATCCACACAACCATTCACACTCACACTCACACCTAGGGCCAATTTGGAATGGCCAATTAACCTAATGTGCATTTCTTTGGATGGTGGGAATAAACCGAAGTACCAGGAGAAAAACGATGCAATGTGCAGTACATCGGTGAGTCACTCGGAATTCTTTCCAGTTGTGGAATGTTAAGACGTTGTGCAACACTCCACAGTTTCTGAGTAACAGGGTTTTTTTTCTTTTGCTTCTGAGAAAAAATTATGGAAACTGTTGTTTGTATAGATGTTCCACAAGATTAAAAGTGACTCATTAGATCTATAAAAAAAAGTATGTTGTAATTACACCTTCTACAACCAGGATGTTCTGATCTGAACACCTCTGCTTATTTCGGTAATGTTTCTTTTAGTTAATCCAGAACAAATCAAATCTTTATCTTCTACACCCCTCACATGATCAGTTCTACTGACTCCACACACACACACACACACACACACACACACACACACACACACACACACACACACACACACACCTCATCAGATTCCAGGCGATGACTGGGTACACCCTGAACAGCTTAATAATGCATTGCAGGACCAACACACTCAATCATTCACACTCACACTTACACCTAGGATCAGTCTGAGACAGCCAATTGGGAGAAAACCAGAGTACCTGGAGGAAACCTACGCAAGCACAGGGAAAACATGCAAACTTCATACAGAACCACCCCGGCCAAACCTGGTACTCAAACCTAAAACCTTCTTGCTGTGATGTGGACGTGCTAATAAGTGTGAATGGGTGTGTGTGTTTAAGCCCTGCAATGGACTAGTGAGCTGTTCAGGGTGTACATCACCCTTAGCCACAGTCGGCTGAGATAGGTTCCACCCTCCCCGTGACCCAATTAGGTAGAATCAGTTTCAGAGAATAAATAAATGGGGATGGCACAGAAATGTAGTGGTTAGCGCATCTGCCTTACAACAAGATGGTCCTGGGTTTGAGTCCTAGGCTTGGTGAGGGTGTTTCTGTGTAGTGTTTGCATGCTCTCCACGTGCTTCCATGGGTTTTCTCCGGGTACTTTGGTTTCCTTCCATGTACATTAGGCTAATTGGTTGTTCCAAATTGCCTCAGGGTGTGAGTATGAATGGTTTTGTGTGTGGGTCTGGTGAGATGGTGATCTAGTGAGCTCTTCAGGGTGTATCCGCCTTCATCCAGTGTCAGCTGAGATAGGCGACCTTAGCAGGGTTACGTGGTTCGGCAAATGAGTGAGTGAGTGATGTATAAATGAATGGCCCACCTACAAACTTTTTCCACTCAAATCTCAAAGCGGGATGTGCGGGATGCGAGATTATTGGAGTGGGTGTGTCATATTTACAGTAGAGTATGTCTACTTTGTCAGCCACCTTTTTATTTCTATACATCGTGGTGAATCATGGTGGTCTAATAATTATTAAAGGGTATGTGTGGTGAATTACTGTTACTAGCTCTTTAAAACGATCACGTGTGACATCAGCGATTCCTCGATAACATCTGTCTTCACCCATTGTCAAAGTACATGCAAATGCTGTGACACAAGGCATGCTCAGGGACATGTTGCCTACCTCAGCCTAGTAGTGACAAGAATTCGCTGGATTGGTTGGGTGACGTCAATGATGTCCATCATTACACATTATTAGCCAATGCAGATCTGCACAAACAACAAGCGCAGAAATCGTGGAAAACATTTATTATGTGACCCTAAATCCAATTGATGACAAAAAAGCCAAATTGGGAAACCATTTTGGATTTACTGTCACACACATCTCTAACAGCATTCTCATAATCAGAGTCAAAGTGTTGATTTGTCAAGGTATTGATTTCTCCTCATTTCTGTCTGCTTCTCGCTTAACTTTAACAAGGTGTCTTATTTCCCATAAACATTGATTTGTCACTGTTCCATGTTAAGCTCGTCTTAGTGGGGAAATTATTCTCACATAACCTAAAATTACCACAATCTCAAAATAAAGCTAGATACTAGATACCCTCCAATGGCGGAATCACACCAGCAGCTACCTAGCCATTATGAACAATGGGTGGCCATAATGACCTTTCATAAACTCGTTTCAGCCATTCATTCCAAGTTGCTACCCTGAAAATTGATCTTCCACATGTGCTGCCTCCTGAATATCACCTGGCAGGACAAGTTGGAAACCCCTAGCATGTACAGTCTGCTGAAACAGACGCATGCTCTGAACCAGACACATTGCAAGTATGGATGTTGGTTGAATCCCCAAGGACCTCCTCTATGGTGAACTAGCACAAGAAAAATGCCCCACAGACAGACCCCAACTGCACTTCAAAACATCTGAAATAGAAACATGGAGCATCAAGCCAAAGACCTGGGAAGCTACAGTTTCAGAACAACCAGATAAGTGGTGAAGAAAGACCTTTTCAGCTTTGAAGAGTCACTTGCTCAGCAGTCTGAAGCCAGGAGGAAGAAGAGGAAGGCCACCTTCTAGACATCAAGACCAATGTCAGACCCTGCACTGGCCTGACCAACCACACACGACACTATTCGAAATCCATCAACCATTGTGCAAATCCATTGTCCCCCGAAACTGACCGACGGCTAGAATGAACCATAAAAAACAAAAAAACCCCACACAAACTGACAGAAGTTAAAACAATACGAGGTATGCTATTGCAGCTGGTGACTAATGATGTGAATAATATTATTAAACTGAAACTTGAAGCAAACCCTTACTGAAATATTCACTCCCTCACTCATTTGCTGATCCGCTTAATCCTTCTAGGGTCACAGTGAGGTTGGTGCCTATCTCAGCCGACACTGAGCGAAGGTGAGGTACCATCACAGGGCGACACACAGAACCATTCACACTCACACTCACACCTAGTGGCAATTTGGAACAGCCAATAAGAATAATGTGCATGTTTTTAGACTTGGAAGTCTTACATACTGTTTTAATCAGGTAGAGAGCAACACCCAAAAGAGAGAGAGAAAAGATATGAATCTCTGTTCTGTCTTATTTTAATTAGGTCATGGCTTACTCAGCAAGGTTCTTATGAGTTGCCCTTACAATAAATATGATTAAGATAGCATTGCATCATCTTGGACAGAGACATAAAGGCATTCTGCCATGCCCTAGAGCACTTTGGTATTGCTCAATTCTGTGTTTACTGAAATTCTTCTTTTGAATAATCTGTGTTCTGTATTTGAAACACATGCCGTTGGTTCAGTAAGCCTACCGGAATACTCACCTCTGTTTTTTCAGTCAGTTTAAGCAGTTCAAGTTCAGTGAAGGAGGTGAAAGGGAACCATAGTATGCAGTAAGTCAAAACTACCATCGTAGGAAAGAACAAGACAGTAGGCTTTAAATCATGGGATGGCAGCATGAACATAAAACAGACTACACTGAGATATTCAATCTCACTCATTTGCTGGACAGCTTAAACCTATTACCGTCACAGGGAGGCTGGAGCCTACAGGTATCTTAGCCGACACTTAGCTGACACTGGCGTACACGCTGAACAGCTCACCAGGAAATCGCAGAGCCAACAGACACACAACCATTTACACTTACACTCACACCAAGGAGCAATTTGTTACAGCCAATTAGTCTCATGTGTAAGGACTGTAGGAGGAGATCGGAGTACCCGGAGGAAACCCACACAAGCACCGGGAGAACATGCAAACTCCACACAGAAGCTAGTCTCCGACTCAAACCCAGGTATATATGTAGTGCATTGAAGTCAGCAACACTCTTGCAAAAACGTCTGTAGAGATTTTCTACAATATTGTGGATCTTTGTTATAGTGGGTACCTCTTGCCCATGGCCAACAGTGTAGCCTTGATAGGTCACACTGGCCTGACTTGAAGAGTTTGATCAGAGCTTTCATGATTTTGGGGGATTCAATACCTCCAAAGGGAAGTTTTTGTACCAATTTAAAAACTTCAGGGCAATATGCCCTCTGATTCACACTTTGGTGCATGGTCGCCCAGTCTTCGGAAGCTGGGACATCTGGGGGTCTCCACTTCTTCATCAGGAGTTTATCACTGCCAGGATAGCCGACTGGGGCTTTAGCCAACTCTACTTCAGGAAGAGCAGCATCAAAGGGAGACTTTAAATCAGGATCACCTCTCTGTTTCTGAATTGACTTTGCAAATTGATATTTGTCTTGGACGTTATTGACGTCTTATTGTTCAAATTTGAAGTATTATCAAGATCCTCACTGGGATCAGCAAATGTCTGTGACAAATCCAGAATGTCATCTTGTCATGTCATGTCATTTTCTGAACCGCTTAATCCTAATTAGGGTCATGGGGTGGCTGGTGCCCATCTCAGCCGACGAGGGCAGAGTACACCCTGGACAGCTCGCCAGGCCATCGCAGGGCAGAAACACGCTGACGGCTAGGCAGCCTACTCTTGACGAAAATCAGCAATGGTTCTTTTACATGCCTCTCATCATAGACAGTGAGAGACATGGCCGGCATTTGATAACCCAGTT
>JAOUQZ010000031.1:7123857-7138012 GCA_028564935.1 Neosilurus hyrtlii
TATTCCTTTTATTTTAGTCATCATTTGCAACAGCCTGATGGTACATAAACTCATACAACCCAACTCAGTAGGAAGTGTAGCATCTTATCGCTCCAGACTAAAGTCTGTAAAGATTATTGTCATCGTAATGCTCGTCTTCATAATCTGTTTTGTGCCCTACCACTTCTCAAAAACTCCCTACTATTTCTCCCGTCACTTAATAGACTGCAAATTCCTGGAGGATTCTAGGATGGCGTACAAGGTCACAAGACCCTTATCGAGTATCAACTGCTGCATTGACCCCATACTCTACTTCATGGTTGGCCAAGGTTTCCGACGTAGTTTATCTAAGACAATGAAAAGGGGAAAAAGATCTGTGGAAGATAAGAGCACCTCCCAATCAGATCCCAAAACAGAAAACGAATACGACATTGACGAGTTTGCATGAGGAGATAATAGATCAAACAATGCAGTGAAATTTTAGGAGTGTAATGGTGGAAACATGCTGGATCTGATCTGGCGAGCTGATGCTGGGAATTTAAAACCCAGAATGACTGAATTCTGTCTCCATTGTAAAACTGGTTGCTAAATAACTGCAAATGAAGATGCATCACAACAATTTCCTTTATCTAAGGCTTATCACTGTTTACCTTGGAACAGTTTCTTGTCTTAGGAATTAATACCAGAGCATATGCAGTGTTTATGTAATTTCTTTTATGCAAGGTATGCAGAGCTAGTGTTATATAGTATAAAACATTTATACATGTAATCTGTTCTTTTAATTTTGTTAAGCACAAGAAACTTTTCAGAACAGAGAGAAAAAGACTAACTATGAAAGAAATGACTGGTATGCAGGAAAAAAAACAGGCTCATAAAAGAACAGTTGTTTAGAGCTGTTGACGTTAGTGATAGCTGGACCCATGTTGTATTGCGGATATTTCACAGCTGTGTTATTCAAGGATTTAAACACTTGGGGATTTCTTGTTATTGAGAAATAGACATCTTCTGGGTGGTAGCATCATCTCTCCATCATACTCACATTATAAAACAAGCAAACATGCAGATGTAATACTGTATTTTACACATTATATGTTTGGTAGTTATATGTTAATGGACAGAGGGGAAAGAGGGAGAATATTATTTTGTATTCGTAAAATATTATTTACAGTAGCTCATGTTTTTACATTTAATTTTTTAAGCCATTATCATATATTTTGTTGTTTCCTAATATGAATCATTATGCTAATATGCTTATATGCTAACATGCTTATATGTTGACTTCAGAAATACAGAAAGTCACACATTTTTTAAATTTTCACTTTCCGTCTTTTATTTAAACAGTACAAATATTAAATTCAAAAAGGTTTTAATAATGCAGAGAAACTTTTCTTTCCTTTCTCTTTACATCAGCCTGGGTATGGTAGAACCTACAGAGTACGTTCACATCCTAAAAATTTTAACAAATACTGTTTTTTTTTCAGGGCTGAATGATTAATTTATAAAATGTGCATATACATACGGCAGCTACAGTTCTGCTTGTAGCCTTATCTGCCAAAGTAATGATAAAAAATAAGCATTAAAATAAAAGAAGCAAAACATTAACTAGATACAAATGTGAAACTTGTTCAAAGTTTGAATACCACTGCAATTTATATTATAATAGTATTTTTTTTCACATTGTAGTTCCCAGTGAACGTTATAATAAATACAGGACCAATGATATCTGTCGTACACTAGAACCAATCGAGTTCATTTATTTTCACCATCTCTTTCATGACTTTGTGTCTGAGCAGAGGCCTGCACATGAGTGTGCTTGTGCGTATTTCAGGTGTAGTACCAACAGAAGCCCTGACAGGACATGCATTCATACATTTTTTCGTTTGTTTTTCATCTTGGGATAAGTAATGTTGTTTTCCTTGTTCTTCTGATTAAAAAAATGTTGCTTTTTCATGATAATATAATAATTATAATATTTACTCTTGTTCTCTCGCTCATTTGCCAGACTACTTCCGATTAGGGATGCGGGGAGGTTGGATCCTATCTCAGCTGACACTGAGCAAAGGTGGGTCACACCCTGAACAGCTCGGCAGACCATTGCAGGGCAACACACACACAATGATTTGCACTTACACTCACCATTAGGGGCAATTTGGAACAGCCAATTAGTTGAATGTGCAGGTCTTTGGACAGTAGAGGGAGACTGCGGTACATGAAGGAAACCCAAGCACGGGGAAAACATGAAAACATGAAGGTTAATTATCGCAACATTATTTACTATAGCAATGTCAGAGGAGATGGCACGGTGACGTAGTGGTTAGCACATCTGCCTCACAGGAAGAAGGCCCTGGGTTTGGGTCCTGCACTTGGGTGTTTCTGTGTGGAGTTTGCGTGTTCTTCCTCTGCTTACGTGGGTTTCCTCCAGGTACTCCGGTTTCCTCCCACAGGCCAAAGACATGCTCACTAGGCTACTTGGCTGTTCCAGATTGCCCATAAAGTGTGAATGTGAGTGCGAATAGTTGTCTGTTGGCCCTGTGATGGTCTAGCAAGTTATTCAACGTGTACCCCACATTTACCTAGTGTCGGCTGAGATGGGCTCCATTCACCTCATGCTCCTCGCAGGATTAAGCGGCTTAGCAAATGAGTGAGATGAGTAAGCGTAGGAGGAGCAGGAGAATATCGATCACCCTTTTGTCACCATTCTCTTCAATCAAGGTCTGACATAGGCTGAAATGGCTTTATTTCTTGCCATTACTGGTGAAATAAATAACTCGAGATCACTGGAGAAGAAATGAAATCAACTCATTATTACAGGAAAATTAAGGAAATAATTCATATACACACATATATATATATATATATATGTATGCATGTCCTCTAAGGGTTCCGTAAATACCAGTATCTTAACTTCATAACTTAATCCTCAAGTGGCCATTGTTTCAGTGTAAATGCTCACTCATGCAGCGGCCTTTTGTGAAATTGTGCAAAGTTGAAAAAAAATCAATTAAACATTTGTATGTATAGTAAGTATAAATCATAACTACACAGGGAGGTAGCTTTAATGATGCACTGTGGGATATCACAGTGGTCTGATGGGCCATTAATACCCTCTATAGTTGAAAACTAAAGTTTAACACTGGATTAGATTTGTGTCATGACATACTGTTCTTTTCAACAAATACCATATTATTATTATTATTATTATTATTATTATTATTATTATTATTATTATTATTGTAAAGCAGTTGCTACATTAGCATTCTTTTAACAGAGAGTGTAATATGTTTACAATATATGCTAATAGAATCTCAGAAATAACATAGTTTTAACTGATTGGATTAGCATGAGTATAAGGTTAAGTAGTAGATTATAAGATATTGCTCTCACAGTTAATTTAAGATAACGAGTGCAACCTGCACTAAAGTTAGCAAGCTAGCACTGGAAAGGCACTGAAGTTCCGTCTTTCTCTTAAGAGTAAACCCTATTTAAATAAACGGAGTTTCCTCATGGGCTCTGAACAATAAGGTAATATAATCAAGCTTAATAGTGGAGGAAAAAGAGGATAGAACAGGATGAAAGAGCCATAGTGCTATGCAGTTTAGCTTTTTTCCCTGATCTTCCACACCTTATTCAGCTAATTAAGTATGTTATGGGTTCATCTTAGTGTGAAAACTTTAAAAATGTACTGTTAGACCGGGGAGGAGGAACGCAACGCAATGCATTCCTGTTTCCCAAGTTGATCAGAGCTGTTATACATTCATGCTTTCATGGTTATTCATGGTATATGAAAATTGTATATGGTTTCCTTACAGTGGGCGCCATGGTGTGAGTGTGAATGGGAATGGTTGTATGTGTCCTGCCATGGACTGGCGATGGTCTGGCTTTTGCTCAGTGTCAGTTAAGATAGGCTCAGCCTCATGGCAACCATAATAGTAGTATTAAGTGGTTCAGCAAATTAATGAGAAAGTGAGTGAGTTTACTTATGGTCCATTTATTACTGTATTTCTTTTCCTTTCCTTTTTTTTTCTTTCAGTTCCTTATTTCAGGCGGGATAATATTGTAGTGATTAGCACTCTTGCCTCAAGCAAGAAGGTCCTGGGTTTGAGCCCCACGCCTAGCAAGGTTATTTACGTGTGGAGTTTGCATATTCTCTCCCTGCTTGCATGGGTTTCCTCTGGGTACCCTGGTTTCCTCCCACAATCCAAAGACATGCATATTAGGCAAATTTGATATTCCCGATTGCCCCAAGGAGAGAATTTGAGTGGGACTGGTTGCAGGTGTGCTGGTCTGCAATGGTCTGCTGAGCTGATCAAGGTGCAGCTCGCCTTTCGTCCAGATTTGAAACATTACTACTGTGTGATCTACTGAACAATAAGTGGAAGGATCAGGATTTAAATCCAACTGCTCAGACACTAATACTCAACGGCAGAGCATCTAAATGCATCACATATTCACGCATAAAGCTTTCGGATCTTAATACTTAACCAAATCAGACATATAAAGAAGGAGAACAAAACAAATGCCACCCATTCAGGTCCAGAGCTTTATACGCTCCTAATACAAAATAACTAAATTCCAGACTACATTCTTCACTTTACATATAAGGAATTATTTACAGCAGTGAAATCTAGGTTTTTATGGCGTATTAGGCTGTATCTGATTTGTACTGTGGTCCTATAATGGACCGGCGACCTGATCAGGGTGTATGACGCTTTTCGCTCAGAGTCAGCTGACTGGCTGCAGCTTCCCGGTGGCCCTATAGACCATGAACTATGGATACGGATAATGAATAAATGCTTTGGAGGCTGATTTTTATTTAAATGAGCATTTCCTGAAAAGGTCTAATAAGAACTATTCATTCATTCATTCAGTGATTCATTTTCTGAACCACTTAATCTTAATTAGAGTCATGGGGAGGCTGGCGCCCATCTCAGCCGACTCTGGGCGAGGGCAAAGTACACCCTGAACAGCTTGCCAGGCCATCGTAGTTCAGAAACACACTGGCGGCAATGCAGCCTACTCTTTACAAAATTTACTATAAATATTAGTCGTCTACAATTAATTTAATATTAGTGAAGAAGGTATTTACATGTTGAGTGTTTAAGAAGAGGGGATGGTTTATTCTACATGCTAGGGCATTTAAAAAGATCTAAACTACAATTTTTATAATGTTTGTTAATATTTTACATTGAGCATCAGGTTGCTGATCATGCCACGTCTCATGTCTCCTCTTTTTTTTGTTGATTTTTTTAAACATAAAAAAAAGCTTTTTAGACTCTTATAAAATACGATTTCTCTTTTCCAGAATTTAAGGCTTACTCCCCATAGGGGTACATACACTTCCCATCCTGCTTCTGCCTTGACTCTTCTTCAGGAACCCACCGATGAGGTCATGCTCGATATGGTGATGATGATGTAATACTAAAGACGCGCTTTTCTTCCACTCCTTCATTCACTCATTCATCTAATCAAAAAAAAAAGAAAAAGAAAAGAAGTAAAGGAACAGAATGAACCAGATCATCTCTATATCTTGAGCTTTCCCTGAATACATTTCCCTGGGCAGCATGGTGGCAAGAAGGTCATAAGTTCGAGTCCCGGGCATGGCTTGGGTGTTTCAGTATGGAGTTTGCATGTTCTCTGCGTGTTTACATGGGTTTCCTCTGGGTACTCAGGTTTCCTCCCACATTCCAAAGAAATGCATATTAGCCTAATGACTATGAATGGTTGTGTGTGTGTTGCCCTGTGATGGTCTAGCGAGCTGTTCAGGGTGTACCCCAGCCTCCCTTATGATTTATTTTATGTAGTGAAAATATCCGTATATGTTTAGTTCCTCTCATACACTAGAGGGCAGTCCTGACTTGCTAAATCAGCACTAGCAGACTGGCACTGATGAACAGACACAGACAGTATGCCACATATACCTGCCCCATATCCAGTTTTCTTAAAAAGCTAAGCTGTCTTGTTTTTTTATGTTGTAATTGTAATTAATTTAACCATAGCCAGCTTGTTTAACCAGTGGCATAGTGGCATAGGGGTTAGCATGCCCGCCTTACAGCAAGAAGGTCCTGGGTTCTTGGCAAGGGTGTTTCTGAGACATGCACAGGAGGCTAAATGGCTGTTCGAACTTAACCATAGGTGTGAGTGTGTGTGTGTGAACGGTTGTGCGCGTGTGTGTTGCCCTGTCATCGATTGGTGAGCTGTTCAGGGTGTACCACACCTCTGTTCGGAGTCGGCTAAGATAGGCTCCAGCCTCACCTAATAGGATTAAGTGCTTGAATAAATATGTGTGTGTGTATGTATATATATATATATATATATAGAGAGAGAGAGAGAGAGAGAGAGAGAGAGAGAGAGAGAGAGAGAGAGAGACAGAAACTGTGGAGAACAGACAATCACTCACATCCTTTATGCTGTTTATGGAGTGAGGATCTGTGGAAGAGGACACGCCCAGAAGGGATAATTCTTCAGCAGGCTCCACGTTGGTAGAGTCAATGGAATTGGTGTCACTGGACTCTGCTGGGGTCGTCACCACAGAGACTTTTTCACCTTCTAGGATCTGAGCCACCTGGAACCTAACAATCATGCATCGGTAACATTAAAGGTCATGATCAGAAATATGATCAGATAGGTGTATTTAAGGACGTCTCCTTTCATTATGCAATTAGCAATTATTCGCCGTAGACGAGGTGGATAATACTGATTACTCCCAGAGATGTAACGCTAAGCCATCCGCTTAGCCTGTTTTAACATATACTACACAGGAACATTAGAAAAGTAAACTAAAACAGATTTTTATAGCTTATTTTTCACATTTTAAGGATGACAGTAGCAGGTGATATCTATGAGCACATGTGTATGCTGATCTTTCAGCAGTACTTGCAGAGCAGAGCAATTTACTGTCATTCTGGTGCTAACAAAAAACTTAAAAACTCTTTAATAAAGTTTATTTAAAGACAGCGTTCCCACCCATTTTCACCGAGAAATTTTCCATGGCCTTTCAATGACCTTGAATGACATTTCCACGGTCTTTTACAACTCTACAAACTACAAGGTTAGTTTTTCTAATAGAATATGCCCGCTTTGTAGAAATAGAACAATTGGCTCACTATGACATTTGACAAAAATTTGATTTCATCTTCCTTTACACTGCTAAGCATATGGTGAATGGTTTCCCTTCCTGCAGGTTTTCTCTCCAGCCAAGATTTACCACACCTCTTTTAAGGTATTCACAAGAACAGTGTTGAAGACCTCTGGTTTAGAGGGTGGAGCTCAGACCGAAGTGTCACAGAGAGCGATGTGTGATTGGATGAATTGTGAAATTGTGAAAATTGTCTACAAGAGTTTTAGTATGACATCGAAACATGTTCCATAGCTGCATCTATTTAAACTCATTCAGTTTTATTATATAGTTTGGTGAAGCACGTAAAAGTGTCAGTAATCATGCCACCATCTTCGTGAACGCTTCATGAATTATTGAACCTGATTGGTCAGGTCTTAATTATTATTCTATAACTGCAACTCTAACAGTAATGAGCCTGTATTTTAAATCATGGCTTTACATACACATGAAGAGTATGTTTACATTTCAGGATTTGTTAATGTAGTTCCATAACCCCTTTTTTGAATCTCCATGATTCAAAAAAGCGTGGCTTTCCATGAATTCTGAGCACGAGTGGGGTAAAAAAGGAGGCGGGGTGCATCCAAGAGATAAATCTTCAAGGAATCGTGTTTCCAAGTTCATCAAGATCCCCTACGATGGTCCATCAAGGTCTCTTAAGATCTACTTTGTTACGATCATCACGATTCCACCAAGTTCCCTCAAGATCTTCATGATCCATTCCCATGACCCCCAATGCTCACCATGATTCTCTCAAATTGTGGAAATCATGCACATTGTGGCCAAAGTATAAACCCAAGTTTACTGTTGTCATAACAGTGATTTGTTTTGCAATTTTTTAAGCATCCCCCCCATGTTTTTATTGAAATAAATTTCCTGAATGTCACCAAACATTTTTTCAGCGCATGGTACAGGATACGTGCATGCAAAATCAGAAATAAATCTGCTAAGTATTTTTTATGGAATTGCAATAACGAAAAAAATATGCGGATGACATAGCTGGCCGACCCAGAGCCTTCTTTTTTGGCACATAAATCCTTATAGCTCTTCACATTTACATATAAAAGCTAATAAAACTATTAATGTTTGTTAGAATTTATAGTTTAATAATAAATAAATGGAGGTTTTACTTTAAGAATTGTAGTATTTTAGAGTTTTATAGAATATTGATGTTGATCGATATTTAAAGATAAATACTGAATGTTAAATGCTATGCTAGCTATGAGATCACCAATTCCCTTACCTTCCTACATTGTGGACTCTGCCCTCACCAGGTGAGGAGGGAATAGACGCGAGACAGGATGTTTTATTTGTGTTCATGGTGAGGGGCAACAGCACTTGTGGCCATTTCTTCTGACTGCAGCGCGAACAGCCAAGACCAGTAAGAGGAGCCAAACCGTTGATAGTATGAAGGTGGTGATGGTGCGTACAGACCCTGGGCATTGAACGTAATTGAAGGAAGCCAGGGAACCTGTGGAAGAAATGGAGAAATAAAGAGATATAAAAAACCCATCATGTGTTAAAGTCCATTATTTTAATTATTAAATAATATATTCCCAAATAATAAGCTAATCATGTATGCATTAGTTGTTGTTTAATCAGACTGTTGGACCCTACTGATTATCCCTGCGTTCACCGTCAAGCATATTTTATAATGATTTTACAGCTCACTGGCTTTCTGAGTGCATATTTGAAGCACCAAATAGTCACAGATCAGTAACCTTTATTCCTTAAAAAATAACCTTGAAATCGTTTTTTAAAACAGGCACTGATCTCATTATTGCACAGCTTGGGACTTAGCAAGGGGTTCCCTGCCAAACCACATCAATCATCCCAGCTGTGATGATAACATCCGGTAATTTAATAAACTGTAATGTTTAAATTAGTTACCTTATTACGTTATTATGAACCCCTTGTTAGCATTTAATGTGCAGTATAGGAAATGAATATCAATACCTAATATCATATCATATAGAAGCCCATTTCTGCCACTAGTGGGAAAAATGGTTGGCTTGTATGCCATAATTTTAAGTAATAATTATGAGTTAGTCATTTGTAATTATGAGATAGTAAGTCATAATTATGAGATAATAATAATAACAATAATAATAATAATAATAATAATAATAATAATAATATTAATGATAATAATAACTAGAAAAGCACTCAAAAAGTGCAGACTTCTGACAAAGCTGCAAGAAATATTTAAAAATTCCCTGCATCCAGACAATAATCTGGATCCGTGCTGAAATTTCAAAAATTGTTCCATGTATAATTTCTGACTTATCCTGAAAATTCCATCAAAATCTGTTCATCAGTTTTGGTGTAATGTTGCTAACAGGCAGACAAACCAACCAACCAACCAACCAACAAACAAACAAACAAATGCCGATGAAAACATAACCTTCTTGGGGGAGGTAATGATAATAATAATAATCATAATCATAATAATAATCATAATGGGATACCAAGTCATAATTATGAGATAGTATTGATATGTTCCCACTATCATGATTCGTGCTTGAAGTCATGGTCTTAATCGTGGAGTAATCGTGGTGATCCTGTCAGATCATATCAGATCTTCAGATGAGTCGTGGCAATTGTGTTGATTGTAGAACAGTTTTGGACGGTTCAAAAAGTTTCTACGATCAACACGATTAATTGACAATCCTGGTCATCGCATCAGATCACATTGGATCATAACAGCGTGACAAATCGCATCTAATCGTGCTTTCAAATTGTGGTGATCTGGATCAACCTTGGACAAGACAAATACCACGCTCTGATGGGATGCCCTGTAATCTCTCACGATCCGTCACGTACCATTGCTCATTACCTGACACGAATGACTCACGAGTTGATACAAACATACGCAGAACAGAACAATTAAATAACTGAGAAGTTGTTCCCTCACCCCAAAAACAAAAAATTAAAAAAGGAAGTAAAATTACGACAATCCCCTCCTTCACCTCCTCTTTTCCCTCCACAAAAAATGGGGGCAAATAAATCAACCCCCCCCCCCCCCAACATTTTTGTTTAAAAGAACATTAGTTTGGGTTGATCCCTTATATGATTCTAATGAAATATGAACTTCCAATACCCCCCAAGAATGTTCCGATGAACTCAAATCCAATCTTGATTTAAAAACAAGGCATATGATAAACTATCTGAAAAAAAAAGAAGTAATTTTATTTGGCCAGCTTCCTTATATTCAGGGGACATTAACCATATCAGGTTTAAAATCTAAGAGATATCATCCTTCTTTTAAGTTCAATTTAATTACATTTCATTTTGTTCATTTTTTTAGAGGAAGGTGCATTTACATATACCTGTATACAATTTATATAAATTAAGAGACCACTTTTAATAGGTATTCCCATTTAAAAGTGGTCTCTTTTGAATGTTTTTCCATGGCTGTATACACCCATCGGAGTCCAGTCGTAGCTCAAATCGTGATCACTCTTGAACCCGATTGTTAAAGACATTGCAACCACAATCGTATCCTATCGCAACAGAGTGCTCTGGTTCCTCATATCGGAATGTATCTACATGTACTGGATCGTCCCGAATCGGGGTGATGATCATGTCCAATCGTGGATCGTGGATATGCAGAACGTATCTGATTGTATCTGAACGAGAGACCAGATCATGACAGATCGTGTCACACCAAATTGTAACAGAATGTATCGACTTGCGTCACCTCATATCCAACAGTGACATTTCAGAAAAATTCCACAATCAGCTACAAATGGCCAATCGTGGTGTTGATGGATCGCGCGACTAATTGTGTTAGTAAGTCATAATTATGAGATTCTAATACAACTAACGTCTAATTTCTCATAATTATGATTTACCACATTATAATTATGACCTAGCTATCTCATATTTTTGATTGACAAGTAAATGTTTTTCTCTAGTTATGGAGATGGGCTTCCATACATATCGTTCAAGTTGTAACAAATCATACATGGTGCTTGCTTTCTTACTTGATTGATGATCTTTTGCTCGAAGATGGTGTCTGCTTCTTCTCATATTCCCGTAACAACTCTTCCAAGGCAGCTGCATTTTCTGAATCACAGACTTGAAGTTAAAGCCAGCAGCACATATATGAACTGTTCTTTACTGTAAATAATAAACACAAAGGACATATAACTACCTTTCTTTTCTGTGATGAGGCGCACAAGGGCACCTATGGTGTCTTCATTCTGATCCTCTATAACATAAGGGCATGGATTACCTATACACACAAACACACATTCACAGATTCAGGTTCAGGCATCTAAATGACAGGATGCTTCGGGTGGTAAACAGATTACAAAGAATTTAGCTTAAATTTATTCTTTTATTTGTTTTTAATGACATACTGTAGTTCAATATTTACATGCAGGAAAGTTAATTGGTCTGAACTTCTTACAACCTGTGGATGTGTTGACATGCACCATGTATTCGTTCATTCGTTTGCTTAACCACCGTTCCTACATCAGTCAACACTTAGCAGAGGTGGGATGCACCCTGAACAGCACGCCGGGCCATTGCAGGACCAACACCCACAACCTTTCACACTCACACCCGGGGGCGAATTGGAAAAGCCAATTAGCCTAATGTGTATGTTTTTAGACTATGGGAGGAAACCGGAGTACCCTGAGGAAACCCATGCAAGCAAAGGAAGAACATGCAAACTCCACACAGAAACACCCGAGCCCAGGAATGCTGTGAGGCGGACATGCTAACCACTACACCACTGTGCCACCCTCTCTCTGTCATGCACACACATTTGTGCTGCACAGCATCATGACTACTGTGGAAGTTCCCAGAAATTTCTCTTCTTTAAGCTTTACTGTCCTTTGGTTGTATTCTTTTACTCCACACACACACACACACACACACACACACACACACACACACTTTCTGGAATGTAAGTGTATACAGTAGTCAAAGGACAACAACACAGAACTTGAGTACAGTAGCGCGGCATGGTATGATGCAACTAGAGTGAGACAATAGTGCATGACATTTAGACCTACATTCTTTGTGTAAAATATGTTGCAAATCCTATCTGGGACAGTGAAACACCAGTTTATTACAGATACAGTAGCTTACATCCGAATCTCTTCACTAGAGAAGCTTCACTTTCACTTTTCCAACAAACAAACCAGTGAATACGTCTCTCTCACTCACTCTCTCATTTGCCAAACTGCTCAATCGAACTATTAGGGTCATGGGAAGACTGAAGCCAGCCAGGGTACGCCATGAACAGACCATTGCTGAGCAACATACATACAATCATTCTCACTTACATTCACACCTAAGGGCAACATGAAACACCCAGTTAGCCTTATGTGCATGTCCTTGGACTGTTGGAGGAAACCGGAGTACCCAGAGGAAACCCACGCAAGCATGGGGAGAACATGCAAACTCCACACAGAATCACCCACGCTGAGCCCAAGACTTGAACACAAGACCTTTCTATAAGGAGGATGTGCTAACTACTACTACTAACATACTACGTATGGGAAAATTCTGTAATTACATTAACTGGCCCACTCTAAAGCTTTAAGGCTAACATTATGGATGACAAACAAGGAACAATAGAACACAATAAGACAGACACCAATATGACCTCCAGGATGGACAGTGTCTGATAACAAGGTTAAATTATTGATTGGGATACACAAAGATAGAGTATCATGTTATATGTAGGGAGCAAATGAGGTAAACATTGCATTTGAGCCATGCACCATCACTCACATCAGCGGACCCACAGCGATAGATCCCTATTAAAACTGATCTCTTATTTTTTTGCTGGCTGTGTATATATGTATATATATATATATATATATATGTTTCTGGTGAACCTATGCCCACTGTATCCTGAGATGCCTGTTCTTGGCTGACAGTAATATAACCCGATGTAGTCTCCTTCTCTTGTAACCAATCTGCTTTAACATTCTGAGATGCTTTTCTGCTCACTATGGAATTAAAGAATAGGTACTTAAAGGGGCCCGTTCACTTACCAGGCATATTAAATAAACATGAAATACAGTGCTATCTCTTGGAAACAATGTAACATCATGGAACTCATGGAACAACATCAGCCACGTGATGATTTCTGAAGCCCTCTGGTTATTCTTGTAAGCAGGTCTCTATGACCCCTGCACTGGGTGTGTCGATATCAGTAAACAACCCAATCCTGATGTGAGCAAGAGTACAGAATTCATTATGGCAGTCGTGCTGTAATCCGGTTAGCACAGGCATGGGGGGCGTGAACAGGGAAAAGTTTAGCTTCTAAAATGTAGGATGTGATCTGTGTGTTTTTGTGTTTGTGTTTGTGTGTGGGTTTGTGTGTGGGTGGGTGTGCACGCTCCAAGGGTGTATGTTTATGCATATGTGTGGGTGTGTATATGTGTGTGTGTGTTACCCTCTTTCAACAGTACACCAGGCTCCCTCTTCACACTCTCCTTCTCTGCTGTGCACTTGTAGCCCTTCTTCTTAAGCATGTTACAGATAAAGATTCCCAGCAGCCCCATCACACAGAACACAGGGACAAGAGCAAACACAGCGTACTCTGTAGTCTTATCCTCTGCTGCATGCACAGCTGTGCCGTTGGCCCCGCCCATGCCCGATTGACTTGATGCAGCTCCGCTCGCTCGGGCACCCTTTCCTGCATTACGCCGTGAACGCACCAGAGAGGCTGTGATAGATAAAACAGTGGTAAGAGAAAAGAGAACTAAAAAAAACCATTACAAATAGTTGTAGTAATATTTAAGTTTTTAAATTAAAACTTTTAAGTTTTTCTCATATCCTTACAAATTGTTTTTTTTATTTGTATTTGTATTTTTATTTGTATTTTATTTGTAGTTTTTATATTTTTATAATTCTTAAATTAGGGCAGTGGTGGCCTGGTGGTCAGGTGCTGGATTGCTGTTCCCAAGGTCGGGGGTTCAAGGCCCACTATCAGCGGGTTGTCACTGCTGTCCCCCCAGTACAGCTAACTGGGTTATCAAAGGCCGGCCATATCTCTCACTGTCTGTGGTGAGAGGCATGTAAAAGAACCATTGCTGA
>JAOUQZ010000031.1:7145173-7165644 GCA_028564935.1 Neosilurus hyrtlii
GAGATGGGCGCCAGCCTCCCCGCGACCCTAATTAGGAATAAGCGGTTCAGAAGATGAATGAATGAATGAATGAATATAGTGTGTAATTGCCATGGCATTGTTTTGATAAACCAACCCCCCCCTTTTCCTTACTTAATTTTAGTCATATTCAATTCCCACACATCAACCACCACCAACCAGGGAGGGGCTTAAGTATGTACATGCCCCCTCTGTGATATACGCACCTCTTTATGAACTGCTGGGCATGCGCCTTTGGAGGCAGCCTAACACACTTGTAGGTAAAGCGCTATCCGCCCCTTGTGTACAAATGAATTAATGAATGAATTGCTATGGATGGGCTGGGGATCGCTGTGAGTGACATGGGAGCGTATGCCATCCAATTAGCTCCCATGGACTCCCAGTCGCGGATGGCTGCGGCATCAACCTGGATTCGAACTTGCAATCTCCAGATTGATAGTCACGCACCTTGTTGATGTGCCATCCAGGATCTTGAACTGATGACGGGAAAATCAAATCACTCCATAAATTCTTCTCCTACACATCACCAAGGCTGAGATGGGTGCCAGCTTCCCAGCGACCCTAATTAGGATCAAGCGGCTTAGAAAATGAATGAATAAATTAATACTGTGGTTAGCATCTCCACCTCACAGCAAATTCTGGGTTCGTGGTATGGTGCTCACTGAGGGCATTTCTGTGTAGAGTTTGCATGTTCTCCCTGTGCTTGTGTGGGTTTCCTCTAGGTACTCCAGTTTCCTCTGGGTACTCCAGAGTCCAAATACAAGCAGATTAGGCTAATCAGAAATTCTTAGTTGCCACTAGGCATGTATGAATGGATGTGTGTGTGTGTGTGTGTGTGTGTGTATGTGTGTGTGTGAGTGTGTGTGATGGTCTAGAGAGCTGTTCAGGGTGTACCCCGCCTTTGCCCAGAGTCAGCTGGGATGGGCCCCAGCCTTTCCGTGGCCCTAATAAAGGATAACTCGGTTCAGCAAATGAAATCACTGACTGTCACTCATTTGTCAATTCGCTGAATTCTAGGGCTATTCTCATTTGACACTGCCTGGTCATCGCAGGGCCATATTGATTGATACAGGTGTTATACACATGATACAGGTGAGTTGGTCAACATGTTTGAGACAGAAATTTATCTGTATGTATTCTAGTGTTATACAGTGTTTTTTAGGGGCTTAGCGGTAAATACAGAATAGACAAACATACATATGCACAGACATACAGACAGATGAGGACAGATGAGCACAGACATGCACTAAAATCACTACTTGTCAGACAAAGAAGAACACACACAGACACAGATACAGACACACACACACACACACACACACACACACACACACACACCATTTCAGCACATCATCAGTATAATGCAGTAATCTGACATGTAGAAACTCGGTGCAAGGCCGACTGCTTACTAGTAAAACCATAGAAGCTGAGTAGTGAAGGTGGTTCCTCATCATCTTCAAAATGTTCTTCTATAAACATAAGATCTGTGAAGAAAAGACAAACAAACAAAAAACAACAACAACACCATAAGATGAGTTGACAAAATGACACACATCAGCAACAACAGTGGTGACATCATGAAAAACAGCTGCGTCATAATCCCTGTCCAGGTAAACAGCATTTACAGCTGAGCTCTTTTATGAATGAACAGAGAAGTGGGTTTGGCCTTGTTTATTTAAAATAAAGTTGTGTGTAATAGTATGGCATAAACAGGGAGATGATCAGTGGTTAGGCTACAGTACAGTCACTTGTTATTTTTAGCCTGAAACATGGACAGCTGGGTCTGAAACAACATACTGGAGGTCTCTCACCTAAAATAAGTGGAGAGTGAAAAGTGGAGAGTATAAATAACATTTGGTCTATTCATCCATTCATTTTCTGAACTGCTTAATCCTAATTAGAGGCTGGCACCCATCTCAGCCAACTCTGGCCGAGGGCAGAGTATAGCTCTTGGACAGCTCACCAGGCCATCGCAGGGCAGAAACACGCTGACGGCTATGCAGCCTACTCTGACGAAAATCAGCACTGGTTCTTTTACATGCCTTCCACCACAGACAGTGAGAGACATGGCCGGCTTTTGATAACACAGTAAGCTGCACTGGGGGGACAGCAGTGACATCCCGCTGATAGTGGGGCTTGAACCTCCTACCTTGGGATCAGTAATCCAGGAACCCTACCACCGGGCCACCAATGCCCCTACATTTGGTCTAGAGAAACATTATTTAAATTAAACAAAATAGTTTAAAGATATGAATGAATAAAAATCGGCATGGTGGTGTAGTGGTTAGCATACCTTATAGCAAGAAGGTCCTGGGTTCGATTTCGGAACTAGACCAAAGACATGGGCTAACTGGCTGTTTCAAATTGACCCTAGATGTGAGTGTGAATGGTGTGTGTGTGTGTGTGTGTGTGTGTGTGTGTGGGTGTGTGTGTGTGTGTTGGTCCTGCAATGATCTGGCTAGGTGTTCAGAGTTTGCCCTGACTTCGCCCAGTGTCGGCTGAGATAGGCTCTAGCCTCTCCACAACCCTAGTAGAATTAATTGGGCAGCAATGTGACTCATCACACATTTAATATATTTCATACATACAGTTCCTCTCAGCAAAACGATCCTATCCAAAAACCATGCACCATCCACACACGCTCTCTCTCTCTCTCTCTCTCTCTCTCTCTCTCTTCATGGAAAAAACCTGTACTTATTACATAAGTACTTATCACAATAGATAGATGGATAGATAGACAGACAGACAGACAGATAGACAGACAGACAGACAGACAAATAGATAGATAGATAGATAGATATATAGATAATGTATATGTATTTGTGTATATTTTTGTATATAGAATATATATAAGAATACAATAAAGTAAGGAGTATATTGTATAAAATACACTTTTCAGATAAAAATGGATGCAAATAAAGAAGAAAGTGTTATTATCGAAACCACCAGAAGAACCATTGCTGGTTTTGTAAGATACAGATTATTACCTTATAAAACTTCTACCTGAAATTTTATATTATTACAGCAAAGGATCATCTCTCTCTCTCTCTTTACCTTTTACTGTACTTTACATATTTTTAAAGTAGAAACAATTAATTTCATTATTATTATGTAAATATAAGGCATCTTTATCTACAGAATTTCTTTACATGTGCCAAAGACCTAACAGTTTCGCACTGTATTATAAATATATCAACAATTCAAGTTATCTTTGCTATTAAAGTATCAACAGCTATTTCAAAAATTCTCAAACAATTACAAATATTTTCCTGGAATTAGTTTCTCTAATTCAAATATATCATCAAATGCATTTTACTTGTTAAAACAATTTACAATTCAGCAGAACAATCCTTCACGCCACCAACGACAAAACCCAGTATAAACCCTGATTGACCTTGGTACCTTCTTTTACTAATTGACCTGTGAAGACGTCTCGTGAAGAAAAGGACACAATCAAGAACTCTAATCACTGCACTCATTTAATACCTCATTACTCCAGAACCATCGGAAAGCCCAAAATCACCCATGAGTAGTTTTACACGTCCGTTATTTTAAAGCCACAGCAATATCATTTAACACCAATTGAGAGTCTCAGTTTCTCCAACTTTGCACCATTCTACAGTCCCAGTTTCCCCAGAGTCATTCAAAATTCCCAATTAAATGACCACAACCCAGAAATTCAGTCTCCTAAAAACTATTATTAAATTCCACTTAATCCAGAAGCAGTTTAAAGTACCACTTTATCCCTCTCTAAAGTCTCACATAACTCCAGAGTACCAGAGTAACCTAACCCCAGATTCATTCTAAAATCTGACGATGCCCAATTTATTCCAGCTCCTGAACCCAATCACCAGTGGTAACTCCAGTCTAGAACCCCAATTCCATTTTACAGCCCCAACTTAACCCAACACCCATCAGAACCCCATGTACTGCAGTACTACTCCATTGCACAACAATAATGTTAAACCCCATGAGCAGTGAAAATTTCAAGCCCCACATACCCCAGCGCCAATCTAGAGTTCCACTTGAGTGTCCCCTTCACAGTGATGAGCTAGTCAGAGGACTGTGTCGAGTGTCTGCACACAGTGAATCCATCAGCTGTCATCACTTATACCACCACTGAAACCACAACTCCGCCTACACCTGGATGAGGCACCACCCCACTGTACTTATGTTAAGAGCAGTGACTGGCATCGGGTTAGCCAAGACATTGTGGGTTTTTTTGTTTTTTTTTACTTTAACCCAGACACTGAGAAAGGTTGTCCAATTTAAAAAACAAAAAACAAATGCATGCACATTAACGTCCTTGGAAAAAAATGCACAAGATAAGACATGAGAATGCAGAATCACTTGCTTGCTGCAGATCTTAGCTAGAATAAGCTTGAGATACACTTTAAATCTGGTTAACTTACAAAATCTTGTAGTGTTTCCATGTCTCAGGGAAAAAAAGAGTGCCACAAATAACATTTAAAACATCTGGCACTCACTTACTCACTCACTCACTTGCCAAACCACTTATTCCTACTATTAGGATCGCGGGGAGTCTGGAACCTATATCAGCTGATGCTGGACAAAGGCAGGGTACATCTTGAACATCTCGCCACACCATCGCAGGGCCACCACACACACAACCATTCACACTCACACTTAGGGGCAATTTGGAACAGCCAATTCACCTAATCTGCATGTCTTTGGACTGTAGAAGGAAACAGGAGTACCTGAAGGAAACCCACGCAAGCACAGGGAGAACATGCAAACTCCACACAAAAACATCCTTGCTGAGCACAGGACTCAAATGCTGTGAAGTAGACGTGCTAAGCCCTACACCCTTATTAGGGTCGCAGTAAGGCTGAAAACATCTTAGCTGACACTGGGCGAAGGCAGGGTACACCCTGAACAGCTTGCCACATCATCATAGCCATTCACAATTGCACTCACACCTAGGAGCAATTTGGAACAGCCTGTCAGCCTAATGTGCATGTCTTTGGACAGTAGGAGAAAACCGGAGTACCCAGAGGAAATCCATGCAAGTACAGGAAGAAGATGCGAACTCCGCACAGAGACGCCCTTGCCAAGCCCAGGACCTTCTTGCTGGGAGGCAGACATGCTAACTACTACTACTTGGTTGGCCCTGCGATGGTGTGGTGAGCTGTTCAGTGTGTACACCACCCTCGCTCAGAGTCAGATGATCCTAATAGGATTAAAACAGCTTTAAGCGTGTTGGTACCTGTAAACATAAACATTTTACTGGCATTGCTACATCTAGGTCTTTTTAGTAATATCCTCACTGGATTATTATATGTGACCTAAGGTTTCTGTAAGCTTGCTTTTGAAATATTTGGCCACCCTGTGCTGTATACATTACATACTGTACACAATATACTCTGGAAAAAGACATCTTTACTCTGAACACATACTACACTTGCATGAGGAGTATTTACTTGAGCTTGCATAATTGTCTGGAAATATCTTCGTCATCTGTCACAGCATTTTCTTGGCAGATTTTTTTACAGAGTAGGTTGCCAGGCCCTTTGTTAACCCTCCACAGAACCTGGTATTCCCAGGTGGACTTCTATCCAAGCATTAACCAGGTCCCTGCTTAGCCTCCAAGGTCAGATGGGATCCGGCATTCATAGGGTGACTAGAGACAACTTAGACTGAAAATGTAGGCATTTGTTCTTCTTTGTTCTACAAATCAGGACTGCACCCTTTGTGGTGTTGTATTTAATATGGGCAGCACAGTGGTGTAGTGGTTAGTACATCCACCTCACAGCAAGAAGATCCTGGGTTTGAGTCATGGACTCGACTCGTGGAGGAGTTTGCATGTTCTCCCCATGCTTGTGTGGGTTTCCTCCGGGTACTCTGGTTTCCTCCCACAGTCCAAAAACATGCACATTAGACTAACTAGCTGTTCCGAATTTCCCCTAGGTGTAGATTTGAGTGTAACTGGTTGTGTGTGTGTGGTGGCACTGCAATAGTCTGGCGAGCTGTTCATTGTGTACCCCGCCTTCGCGCAGTATCGGCTGAGACAGGCTTCAGCCTCCCCATGGCCCTAGTAGGATTAACCGGTTTAGCAAATGAGTGACTGAGTGTATTTGATGTCTTGGACCACAGCATACACGGAGCATACAGTAAGCAGAATAGTTTAATTTGCAGTCAGGAGTATTCAAGCACACCTGGATTACAGGACTTAACGAACGTAGTGTCACCATCATAGACCAGCTGAAAAGTGTCAGCATGAACTTTCACTGACCTTTTTATTAACGACAGTTTCACTCGCCAAAGCATCCAGACAGGAACCTCCCAATCTCTCCACTTCAGTCTTGGAGAGGAATCTTGTGTCAAAAAACATTACAGGTTCCTTGTGCCATTCAACCAGAAACCACTTCAATTCAGACTTAAACAACAACCCGAAGCCTTCCTCTGACTAAATCTCACAAGGCTCAGCATTCTATTCAGACATAGACTTCCCAAATTCAGGCTAGGACAACAACCCAAAGATCATTCCTCTGATGAAAGCACACCAGGCTTAGTGTCCTATTCATGAAGAGACCTCCCAGTCACCAGAGTTCAGGTACAAACCTTATTTATTCCTCTGCAAAGAAAAGTGTTTAGAGTTAGATACAACTCTACAAAATCGACATGAATGACTGAGACAGTTTGAACCATCAAAAAAAAAAAAAAAAGCACAACAAATGAGTTTGTGCTTTTGGCAAAGACAGCAATCTCGTCTCCGCAACTAAAATCACAGAGTCCTTCATAATACTTTATGCATACTGTAATTTCAGGGTTTTCGCCTTCACTTTTGTTTTAACCACAACTCCAGACCATACGCTACACGGCTCGACATGCAGCAGCAAAATGAGAATCAGTAATCATTCAGACATGCCCGTTGCCTGATGAGTGGGTATAAATTAAGCCCTTTAATTAAAAAGACAGAAGGTTTCAATGAACTTTAATTACACTTCTTGTGGTTCTGGCAGGGCACCAATCGGTTTCTGGGGAGCATTGCATGGAGAACCGCAAGAAATAAATAAAACAATAACAAACATCAAATCAGCTAGAATGATCCATTTTGGCAGATGTCAAGTTACATACTGGAATGAGCAGCAGGCCTGTCATGACCTTACAGGATTTACAATGCGTCTCGAAAGAAAAAACACAAACTGCATCCATAATAAAAGTGAAATATTATACTCCAAATGCAATTAAATTAAACAAAATCCAGACTGGGGTTCTCTTTTGATCTAATTAAGAGTATTGGTTTATTAACTGAGAACAAGTGGATCAGTCCCAACCTTTATAATTGCAGTGGGTCGAGTAAATCGCATGCTAAACTTTTTCCACTATTATCATTCTGCTGAAATCCAACACCTCCACCTGCGTCAGCTTTATAATGTCTCCACCTACATAACATCGTGCTTTAACTGTCAGGATCCTTATGCGCCCTAGGCTCATATTCTCCCCTCTTCATTTCTTTCTGACCTTTCATGTCAGTTCATGCTTTTAATTTGAAATTATAAAGTCTTAAGTACTTCTTTTTTCCCTTTATTTTCTTGCTCTGGGAATGTCTCTATTATCCCCTACCATGTGCTGCTTGATTGAAATCATTCTACTTGTGGGCTTGTAAAATGTAGAACACTAGGTGTTGACCCCGTGTGGTCAACTGCAGCCTCTTGAGCGTTAACAGGCATGTTTGATGAATTACATTTACATTTACAGCATTTAGCAGATGCTCTTATCCAGAGCGACTTACAGAAGTGCTTTAAAGTCATTATCAGTGAAGATATTCTCATACTGGTTTGTCAGGACACAGACTAAGTATACCATCACTCAGTGGATAGGTGTTGTGTGCAGGTATTTTTTATTATTATTTTTTTCATTAATCTCTATTACCTTGAAAAATAAGTCAAGGTGACCCAGTTTCTATAGGCTGGTAGGGCGTGCCTTAAGGACCATTCAACATTAATATAAAATAATTCCATAAAGAACCAGCACGGCTGGAGTGTTAAAAAGAAGTGTCTGCGGTGGATGTGGTGGCGGCGGCGGACAGTCTGTGAAAACATACACTGCCTGACCAAAAAAAAAATTTTGCACTGTAATGTTTTCATGGAGAGCATTTAGCTTAGATCATAGCATGTAATCTCCATGGCATTGTTGCTCCAGTTGGTCAGGTCGAGGCTCAGCAACATTAATATGGCAATAAAATGAAGTCAGCTGAAGAGCTGAATGTATTGAATGAGCAGGTTATCACATCAATAGTCTTTTTCTTCCCTGATGGCACGGATATAAAATGGGAACTCAAATAATGAAAGAGTGGTTCAGGGAGCACGAGGAATCATTTTCACATATGTATTGGCACTCCAGAGTCCCGACCTTAACCCTATTGAAAGTTTTCTGGATGTGCTGGAGAAGACTTTATGGAGTGGTTCAGTTTTTCCCTTATCAATTCAAGACGTCATTGAGAAATGAACACTGGATGGAAATAAATGTTATGTTGCTTAAGTTTGTTGAAACAATGGCATGACGATTACGTGCTGTAAGAAAGGATTAAAGCGCTCCATATAAATATTAGAGTGTGCAACGTTTTTTGGGAATGGGCAGTGTGGTATTTGGGGTGAATACAATTAGCACTTTCTCAAAGCAGGAATGAAAGTTTAAAAAAAAAGCAAATCGGAACAATGCATGTATGTACAGTCTTTTAAGGCTGCACTCTTAACAGCTCCATATAACTGGAAAACAGCTTGCGAAAACATCAAAACCCAATGAAATGAAACAGATCATAAAACAAAAAGAGAGGGAAACTTTGGAGTTCTGTTTATGAGACGTCAGCTGGCATGAATCAGCAATTACTCAAGTTAGTCAAACCTCCCTGGCTGCAAAGTCTGGAAAAATGAGCGCAAGAAGCCAGAGGCTTGGTCCTGTCTGAATGCTTAAGATTGGAAGATGGGGCGGCATTGTGGTGTAGTGGTTATCATGTCTGCTTCACAGCAACAAGGTCCTGGCTTTGTGTCCTGGGCTCAGCGATGGTGTTTCTATGTGGAGTTTGCATGTTTTTCACGTGCTTGCACAGGTTTCCTCCAGGTACTCCAGTTTGCTCTCACAGTCATGCACATTAGGCCAATTGGCTGTTCCAAATTGCCCCTAGGTGTGAGTACGGGTGAGAATGGTGGTGTTTTTGGTGGGCCGTGCAATGGTCTGGCAAGCTGTTTAGGGTGTATCTCACCTTTACCCATTATTGGCTGAGATAGGCTCCCAAAGGCTTTGGAGGGCCCTCTGAGGGCAGAAAAAGGTTTAAGCCAGAGCCTTTCACATTTTGCTAGCTTTCCAGATTAACCATGTTTAACCTCAAGCTGCAATGAGGTTAATTAAACGTTTGTTTCCTATAGAAGTGAACTGTGAAAAGAACATTTGAAATCTCACCGGAGGTTCCAAAAGTCTGAAACCACATGGAAAATCTGGGAATTTTCTTTTAGAATTTTAAAATGTTTAAAACAAAAAAAGTAAATTGGTGGCTCCGTGGTTAAGGCTCTGGATACTGATCAGAAGGTTAGGAGTTTAAGCCCCGTTACTGCCAAGCTGTCACACCCTTGAGCAAGGCCCTTAACAATGAGTGAGTTTAAAAAAGTTGCTCTGGATAAGGTCGTCGGGCAAAACACTGTAAATTTTCAATATCGTCATTCATTTCAATTTCCAAACTGCTTTATGCTTTATTATTGTCACAGGAGGCTGGAGTCTGGTACACCCTGAACACCTTGCCAGACCACTGCAGGGCCAAAACACACCCATAACAAATTCATACTGTGCAGGTACAGCGCATACATGTAATCACTGGAATGTTAAGCGTAACCAGAGTTATGTGAAGCCAGAGTTAGCAAAAAAAAGAAAGAAAGAAAGAAACAAACAAAAAAACTTTTTACTAACATTTTGAAAAACCGGTCCATGTTGAAGGCATGGTGCATTTAATGCTGAATGTATGGGATAATGGATAAATAGTGCTCCCTTTAATAGAACAGTATTGCCTGCATTTGTAAATTTAAGATTTCAAATGTTTCTGATAATGGCGGGTCTTTTAAAACTTGGTTTACTTCTATAATTGCACTTCACTGCAGCTGTGACCGTGTTACTGCACACACCGGGATCTATTAATGAAAGGCTGTACAATGCGTTGCATGTTATATATGGACCACAAGCCACTACCCATGCCACTGATAAACCTCAAGTCTAAATGTGGCCAAAGTCCTCCCTTTTTACGAATAATATGCTAAATTAATGTTTTCCGGTCCTCAGATCTAATTGAAAAACCACTAGCTAGCAATGCTTTGCTGCCTCGTGTAAATCACTGATTTTGAATATTTTGAGGTTTACGTCAGCATCGCTCTGTAAAACTCAGCTGCCCTCGAGTGTTACTGGTATTTACACTGTTAAGGCTGTCACAGCAAGAAAGTCTTGGATTCGACGAGGGTATTTCTGTGTGAAGTTCGCATGTTCTCCCCGTGCTTGCATGGGTTTTTTTTTTCGGGTCTCCTCATACAGTCCAAAGACATGCACATTAGGCTGTTGGAAGTGTGAATGGTTGTGTATGTGCTGGGTGTGCTGGACTGACAAGCTGTTCAGGGTGTACCCTGTCTTCGCCCAGAGTTGGCTGAGATAGGCTCCAGCCTTCCGCAACCCTAATAAAAGATCAAGTTGTTCGGCAAATGAATGAATGAATGAATGACTAGCAGGAATGGCAGTATGGCTAGCATTTTTGAGTCAACATATTCCATGTATATTTGACAAAAACAACAATGAATTGTGCCCATGCTGACATGGCATGAATAAAAGATAAGCCTGTGTTTATCACTCTAAAAATTTTCCTAGAGGCTCGAATTAAGCTATTGATTACTTGCATTAAAGTATCATGGCTTTAGGCTGGGATATTGTGTTATAATTTAATCCCCAAGCATAAAACTCCAGTTGCACTGAGTCGAGTCTTGCACTAAAAGAAAATCCCTGATTCAAAGCCCTGGATGTTTGTATTCTCTAGTCCAGTTCAAGTCAAGGCAGCGTGAAATTATGAGCGAAGCATTGCATCACTGTAAGTTCTTATTCAAGTTTTATCCTGAGTCAGATTCGCATCAAAATGTACAGATATTCACAAATGTGCATCAACATGAATGTTTTGCACTATTTACCTATACTTAGTACTTAATGTCAGTTCACTAAACCAGCCACAAGACTCACTTCTGTTATTACTTGGCTTGGAGGTATACAAGCAATTAAGTGGAAGGGACAAAAAAGCTTAAACAGGAATTTGGAATAAGTGTTCTGCGAAGTTAATACTCTGAATGGAACATTGTAGACCAAAGGCAAATGTACTCATCTCATACAAAAGATAATATCCTAAGGACAGTATTGGTATAACTTACTCTAATTTAAAATCATGTCTATTCGTGTAACGCCTCAGTTTAAAGTGACATCAACTATAGCGATTATGCTGTGAAATCTATAAGAAAGATGACATGTACAGGCATCAATGTTCCTTGAATTAATGGAAGCATGCTCACGGGATAAATGCTGAGTGTCTGGACGTTCTTCCGCTATTTGTTCCAGAAGGAGAACTACCAAAATTTATTTAGTCCACTTGTACCAGGGCCTCCAAGGTGTCTCCATTGGGGCTTTTGATTGTGCCACTTGAGTTTGGTTCTTCCACCTTTTAAACATTGATTATAAACCCTTTCTGCAACCCTAGAAGGATTAAGCGGTTTGGTAGATGAGTGAGTGAGTGAGTGATTCTTTTATCCAAATCCACTTACATCATAAGACACAATACTGTTGAGCAGATTAGGGTTCAGGGTCTCACTCCTCACAATAGGGGACATCATATTCTATTACTTTACTTAGATGTCATTATTAACATCTTTTAGCCTTGCTGTTATGTTACTAATTTTCATTTCTCAACCACAGGTTGCTTGCGTGTAAAAATCAGAATAGCTTTTGAATATAGACCTTCAAGTGAAGCTGAAACATGAGGAGAGAGAAAAGAGGGTAAAAAAAATAGACCACAGGGGTCCAGACGCTCCCTCCAAAAAGACCATTTAATAATATGCTAATATAGAACAGGCATAGCAAGTTTGAAAGCCCCAGCTTCAGTGCACGGCAAGTAAATGTCTGGAAACCTAATATACAGTTTTGCCTCCATGACTTTGAAAAGTAGGTCAAGGTCACTCACAAACAAACTCATCCTAGCACTCAAAGTAGTCAGCCAGCATACCAAGTTTGAAAGCCCCAGCTGTAGTGCGTGGCAAGTAAAGGTCCGGAAACTATAGTGTGACGGACAGACAGAAGAAAGGAACCCATTCCTAAAGCACCAGATGGGTGGAGCTAAAAATGGAGAGAGCAATGCTTATACATCTTGGGATACATTTTTACATTTCATCATTTTCTTCCTCCTGAATGAATAATTTTCATAGTGGCAAGCTTTCATAACTAGCTACATTCACCCATTTGTTTTTTGAACCCTTTATTCTTACTAGGGTCACGAGGAAGCTGAAGCTCATCTCAGGCCTATTCTGGGCAAAGGCAGGGTACATCCTAACAATACTAATAACAGATTGCCAGTTCATCGCATGGCCAACGTACACAATCATTCATACTGACACTCACACCTAGGAACAGTAAATAACCTTAATGTGCATGGCTTTGGACTGTGGGAGAAAACCAAAGTACCCAAAGGAAACCCACGCCAGCATGGGAGAACATGCAAACCCCAGGCAGAAACACCCTTGCCCAGCCCAGGACTCGAACCCAGAATCTTCTTGCAACGAGGCTGATGTGTTAAGCACTATGCCACCATGCTGCCCATAACTAGCTTAGGAAGATCCGAATTTTTTTCTTATAATACACCCATTTCCTATCCACTATAATGCATGATATATTAATGAGTCATCTAGTGTATCAACATGCCATTTTTGCTTCATAAAGTCACTTTTTTATTCAGGACTAGTATTATAGTAGCTAGCATCTTTGTACGCTAATAAAAAGAGGCAATTAGTTTGTTTTTCTGAGATATTGGCTACTCTCCTGCATTGAAGAAAGCTGCATTTAGTATGTGCTTAACTACAGTAAGGTCTCATCAGGTGATGTTCCTGTGCCAGAACAGTGCAGTAGGTGCAATTGCCGTAATTTATATTTATGTGTGGTATTTGTTGCTAAGCAGCCATGCTTTTCTCTGCTTTGCTAAGATAGCATTGGCTGTTATGTAGGAGTAGACAGCACTACTTGCTATAAAAGAACTAGTAGTTTATTAACAGGCTAGGAATTATTAAAGCAGAATGAAAGGAAAGCCTCCCAAACTGTTACAGTAAAAATATCTATATTTTCAATATCAGGTGGTTTTTACTTTCATCTATGAAGTTGCTATTTGCAAAAATGCATTCAATAGTTTGCATTAGCCTGTTTGAAAAGGCCACCATTTGTAGTTTGTTTCACTCATGTAAGAGTGCGAAAGATAATGGCAATAATCACATTATACAGATATTAACCTCACAAATCAGATATAAACTAGGGAACCTATGAATAAAATAAAACTAAGCACATCTGCACATCACATTTACATATATCAGACAGTCATCTGCAAGAACACTTTGGTGGCAACAGTTGCTTCGACTTCACTCCTGTCCTAGTTTTGCACAACAATGGAGCGCCCTGCCCAAGGATTTCACCTCGTAAGGAGGGCCATCATCAATATGTTGGGACCTAATGTCTGGTATTGGGGTCTACTGTGCACTCACTTGCTTGCTGAAGCACTTAACCCTTTATGGGGCACTCATTGAAATACTTGGAAATTCAAAATTTCAACCCTAGACCATCACAGGAGGATATTACAAGACCTTGTTCCTTTTTTTTTGGAGAACATACAAACTCCAGACAGAAACGCCCAAACACAGGATCTTCTTGCTGTGAGGCGGACATGCTAACCACTACGCCAACGACTGTGCATTTAAAAAATTTCAAATGTTTTGTTTTGTGCATTCATTATCAAGTCTAGAAAGGCATTATAATTTCTAAGTTGCTCCTGTTTGTGAGTTAAAGATTAGAGGACAGACATGAAAACAGGATTAAGAGACAAGATCATCACTTGACTGTGGTTTCTGTCAGTGGGAGAAAATATAGGAAAGCTGACCATTATCTCAGTTGCTCTAGTCAAGCACTCCAAATGTGCATCATGATGTAATGCCTTAACCTTGAAGAGAAACGCTGCTTATTTATAGCAGTACTATACTGTAGAAAACAAGCACCTTTCGATTACTGTGTTTACTCAAGCATTAACTAGGATAAAGTACAGCACACAACACATCCATTACACCACCGGCTCCCAACATGGGATCCGACAACCACAAGTTAGGAATCACCGCATTACACACCACCAAAGCTTTCCTTGCTTCACCTGTCCTGGAGTTTTCAATGCTGTTTACAAAGTCATCCTGATTTATTTCTATCAGAGCCAGCATGAACACTTTCAACAGTTCCTACTTTAGTAGCTCTTCTGTGGACACTCTTTCCAGTCCCCTGGGGGGAAAAAAACCTATAAATTTCTATATTAAAAAATTATGCTCTTTTTCTACAACAGAAAATAAAAATTCTGTAAAATATTCTATAGAAAATCAAAGAGTATTCTAAATAAATATTTTTTTCTTTATAGAATTTCAGAACAAAAAAAACTATACATTTCCTTTTCCATAGAAATATATAGTTTTGTGGGCGTTTTTTTTATAAGGGGTCCCTTAGACCACCTTTGGTAGGTACTTACCACTGCATACCAGGAACACCCCACCAGACCTGAAGATTCAGACATGTATAGACCTCAATCAGTCATTAAAAACATCCTGACCACTGACGGTGAGGTGAATAGCCCTTATTTTCTCAGTACAGTGGCACTTGCCAAGAAGTGAGATGTATTAGGTAGAAACAGTTCTCACAGTTTATATGGTGGAAGCAGGTAAAATGAACAAGAGGATCTGAGGGATTTTAACAAAGTTTACATTTTGTTGGCTAAATGACTGGGTCCATACATCTGCATGAATAGACCCAGTCATGGGACCCCAAGGCTTATTAGGGTGACATGGAAACATATAACAAGACATATTAAGGTGACAGGAAAATAGAGGTGCTACTGTTGCAGAGACTGCTGAAACTGTTAATGCTGACTATGAAAAAAGGAGACAGAGCATACAGATGTATCTTTTTATAGAGTTATCAAAAATATGTGAAAGTACAACAGTCACGTAGCCTTATCTGTACTGTATAATACCACTGCAAAGTCGTAGTAAAACAGTTGTATGAATGAAATTCATTCCTGTTAGCCTTAATAAACCAAATTTGCATTTATATAAATGGCTCTTCTCCTTGATAACACCATTGATGTTGGGATCGAGTCATTACAAACCAAAGCATCTCTTAAACAACATAAGAATTGATTTCTGAGCAGAGCCCCATAGGCATGAAACATGACTTTGTGGTTGTCCCAGGTCCGTGCCTGAGTTGATGCTGATTGTCTGTTAAATAATTGCATGATAATGGAAAATTTAAAATTAAATTCAAACCCAAAAAGTAGACGCTTATATAGCACTGCCCAGGCTTACATAGAATACTCACTCACTCACTCACTCACTTATTTGCTGAGCCACTTAATCCTATTACGGGTCACGAGGAAAATTTCAGCCTACACTGGGTGAAAACGAGTCACACCCTGAACAGCTTGCCAGACCATGGTAGGGCCGGCACGCACAGAACAAAAAACACAATATCCAGTAGGCAGACAAACTTTCACCAATCAAAACACCAAACATGAACAGGAACACAGAACATCAACTGATTAAACGGATAATTCAACTAAAAAGATAGGTGATACAAATGAACGAGGAAACCAGCGAGTGAAAGGTGGTGAAAAGGGAACTCAGTGTTAACGTTTCCTTCTTTTACTGCATAGCATAGTCAGTAAACACAAAGGAAATGTATTTATTTATTTATATGCTCCATTTAGCCCTTTAAGGAGCTGTGCTGCTCTTATAACACCAGTCTTGGACACCCACCAGTGGGGAAACCTATTTGGAGCTCCGCCTGTAGGCAGTGCCTAAATCTATATTACTTTTAATGCCAAAAATATTGAGGCCCTCTTTTCCACTGTTCACAAAAACTTTAGAATTAAATGAGAGTAGAATGTGCTAGATTATAAAGAAGAAGCCATTACTAAAGATTTCAATTTAGAGGAAATCCTTTGAACAGGTAAACCATGTATCTAATGAAATAGAAATTCAGGCCTTGCAGAAAGTGCACTAAATTTAACAAAGACAGCCAGGATATATTTTCAGTGACTTTCTGTCAGGATAGTAATTAGTGCTCCCTGTATTTTAGAACAGGACTGTCTCAATTTGTAAGTTTAGGATTTCAGACACTTCTAATGAGGCCAAGTGTTTGAAGACTGGGCGGTAGCAGACTTCCCCCGTACACATGCACACAATTACCCTTTCATGATTCCATTTCCAAATATTACCTTATGCATGTCCACTACATTTTACATTGCACATGAACCACAAAGCGCTTAATATGGCACTGTGAGACTTCTAGCCTAAATGTGGCGATCATCGTCTCTCTAGAACAGGGACTGCCAACAGGCGGCCCAAGTTCCAGATGCATTACGGAAAAGAATTTCAGCTGTCCTAAATGAAAATGGGGGCAGAATGGTGGAGTAATGGTTAGCACCTCTACATTACAGCAAGAAGGTCCTCAGTTTGAGTCCCGGGCTCATCGGGGATGTCTTTGTGTGGAGTTTTCTCTGGGTACTTCGGTTTCCTCCAACAGTTGAAGGACATGCACATTAGGTTAACTGTATATTCTTATTGCTCCTTTGTGTGAGTGTGAATGGTTAGACAATGGACGGCTGCGCTGTTCAAGGTGTACACTGCCTTCGCCCAGAGCTCACTGTGACCATAGTATGATTAAACAGCTCAACAAATGAATAAATGAATTGAAAATGGACTTGTGATGAACTAAGTTTTAGTACTGCAGTCTCTCACTTATATTACTTGCTCATCCAGAGCTTGGGAAGGGTGAATTAAATGACATTTCCATTTTTTCCCTCATCTCACCCCTGTCCTGTACATAATGTACATTTCAGTCTTGCCTGCTTTAACATGTCTGACTTAACAGCTCAAAATAAGCCCTTAATTAGGATAAATGATACATGTAAGAGTAAAAAATCACAAGGAACTATAAGGAACATTTCCTTTGTTACATGTCCACAGAATTTCTATATAAATCCAGATAAAATATTTTTTTCTAAAGGAAACTAAACAACCAGTTTTCTCTATTAAAACATTTTCTATAGAAATTCCAACAGACATATTACATTTCCTGCACCACATGTTTACAGAAATTCTATAGAAATCCATATCAAAGTTCTATAGAATATCTTTTTTCTATAAAATAAAATTCTTAGAACACATTATTCTCATAATTCTCATATTATTTCTATTAGAACAAATTTTCTATATGACCTTTAGAACTTCTAGAGAAACATTATGTTCTTCAAAACAGTTTCTATAGAAAAAAGTCTGTTCCAAAGAAATTCTGAAGGGTTTCTAGACAGTTCCATAGGAGTTCTTTGGAAATTTTTTTGCAGGGAACGCAGCTTAATTTTGCTAATTAATGATAACAACACTAAAGGGGCCAACTGAGAGAAAGGAAATTAAAGAAGGTTGACACCGCATTCTATTATTAAGCTGTTCAAATGACATAAAATATTTTCTCATGTTAAATAAAAATATAACTATATAATTGGAAGTTATAGGATAGTAATTATTAAACAGAGTGTATTGTGAACTAGAGGCCCCTGATGGGAGAACTGAACCAGCCATTGCACTTCACCATTGTAAACAATTGGCAGCCATTTTGCTGACCTTGAACTTGAACCTATATGTTTCATAAACTTGATTTAACCTTTGGTCCCAAGTTGCTTCCGTGAAAATTTGATGGTGATATGTCAAGCAGTTCTTAAGATACAGGCGTAAAAAAAATGCAAAAAATACACTTTATATCAAGGAACTCCAGGACAGAGCTGTCTGTATGCAGCTTTCTGAATGTGGATTGTGTATTTGATTCATAATCACTCCAGTAACCACTGGAGGCAGGAATAGCCCAATGTCAGACTACCAATGGACCTGGAGGAACCCACATGGACATGGACTGAAGATTAGATTTTTATTCTGTCGATCATAAAAAAACAGTCCTTGGGGATCAATTGCAACTCTCTAGTTAAGCATTTTGTTTTCCAAGAACAAAGTACTTGCCCAGTCAAATCTCCTGCCAAGCAACACTCCCACATCAAAAAAAGAAAACCTCTGGCTTTTATACATTCTGCTGTGCAAGTCAAGTCACACGCAGGGTATAATTTTGGTAGAACATGAAGCATTGAGCCAATGTATGCGCAAATATTTTCACCAGATGACCCTGACAGTCACCCTCTGATCTAAATCACCCAAACACAGTAGCTTACATACTGTAGCAACATTACCATGACACACATGAATGACTGAATTTGCTTTTTGTGCACATTTAATGTCAGAAATTATTTTAATTCTGCGCTACTTAAAGGCACTAGTGTTATTTATAGTGGTTGAAAGCACACATGATGCAAATGAAATGAAAAAAGCATGAAGGGCTTGAAATGAGTGTTACAGAAAGTTCAAAAGTCTGAATGGAACATGGTTAACCAAAAAAAATTTTCAAAATTAAACAATCACCAGTACCACACGAAAGCTAATATCCACTGATCACACAGCCGTGACAGTTCTCTAGACAGTAACGCAGTAGACGGAGTTGGCGTAACTTCCTCTCATTTAAAATCCTGTCTACTGGTGTAATGTTTTATTACTTTGTCTGGGTTTATTTTGAACAGTGGCATGTCAAAAATAGTGGGAAACCTCTAGTACATGCTCTTCATAAAGGAAAAATAAAATAAGAATATCAACATTTCATTTCATAGACATAAAATGTTAAATGTTAATATTTGAAAATCTCACTCATTTAATGAACCACTTACTCCTAGTAGGTTGGTGGTCTCAGCTGACCCTGGGGGCAAAGGCAGGGTACACCTCGAACAGCTCACCAGAACATCGCAGGGCAACACACAACCATTAACGGTCATACCTAGGGCCAATTTGGAACAGCCAATCAGCCTAATGTGCATGTCTTTGGACTGTAGGAGGAAAACAGAGTACTTGGAGGAAACCAATGCAAGCATGGGGAGAAAATGCAAAATCCACACAGAAACGCCCAAGCCTGGTCCTTCTTGCTATAATGTGAACGTGCTAACAGCCACTCCACTGTTCCAGACCATCGCAGGGCAAATGCACATGCAACCATTTACAAGAACGGGCCAAGTAAACCTCAACAAACATACAAACAAACTAATAATAAGTACAGCTATCTATCTCTCTGTAAGTGTGTGTAATCATTTGTGCCACATAATACTGATGTCACTGGAGAAACCTTGTGATATAATATATTGCTAAGGCCTAATTTTTTTTATTGTTGTTCTATTCATGGATATTACATTTTAATCTATCATTTTCCATATGGCATATGGCACAAATATGGCACCGGTTCCTGTACGGTGGGTATGTAGTGAATTTCAGTACAGTGTAGATGATTTTGGTGCCTCATTTCAGTGCCTCTAACATGCCTGGGTTGTAAATGTAAATATTTGCCCTCTTGTGTTATGAAATGGACATTACAATAGCAAAAGCAATAGAACGTCACTAAACCTCGTGTGCTATTACTACGTAACACAGATACAGCTAATTGCTAGATAAATACTTTATTAATCTCAGAGGGAAATTCACAGTTTCTAGCAGTACTCACAGTAAACAGCGCAAACTTAAGATATAAGAAACAAAGTTAAAGGCAAATATAATTAAAAAAAATAAAATAAAATAAAAAAACCCTTAAGACAAACATAGTAAAACTTAAAAGTATAAGAATTGTAGGTAATACTGTTATGGTGCAAATGGGAAGTCCAGTGCAAATGATTTAAAAAGTCCAGTATAAAATATGTTTAGCATTGTTCCGAGCCCTAACCCTAGTCTTAACCTTAACCTTAACTGAACTGGGTAGGGTTCCCAACTGATTTAGGAAAGTGCCCATCTTTAAATGAGTCGGGCTTTTGGACCAATAGGGTGTTGGAACATAAAGTCGTCCCTTGTAACACTGGACCTAGCATTCACTAGTAGTTACTTTAGACATGATTAAAATGCTTTATATTTATGTCTGTATATATTTAAAGTGTTTATATATTATTCAAATTAGAATAAAAATAAAATGTACATTTTTACAATTCATTCATTCATCTTCTGAACCGCTTATTCCTAATTAGGGTCGTGGGGAGGCTGGCGCCCATCTCAGCCGACTCT
>JAOUQZ010000031.1:7169383-7190553 GCA_028564935.1 Neosilurus hyrtlii
GTCGGCTGAGATGGGCGCCAGCCTCCCCGCGACCCTAATTAGGAATAAGCGGTTCAGAAAATGAATGAATGAATAATTTTTTTTTACTAAATTCAAAGGTGACTAAATTTATGTGCAATATTTGTTCTTAAGTGCAATTTTGAGGAAGCTCTGAGTCCAAGAATTTCATTGCCGGTAGTGATGTTTTATTGTTACCTGTTAATGACAAATAAACTTGAAACTTGAAACATACCTAAGCGGATTTGGAACAGACAATTAGCCTAATGTGAATGTATTTGGACTGTAGAAGGAAACTGGAGTACCCGAAAGAAACCCATGCAAACACAAGGAGAACATTCAAACTCCACACAGAAACGCCAACTGGGGACCTTCTTTCTGTGAAGTGGATGTACTAACCACTGCACCACCGTGCCGCCCATGTTAAATAAATTACACAGCTAATTTTTCAGTTGTCTCCATAAAGCAGGTGGAGCAGTTTTAAAGTGGTGCCTACTGCATCCACTGTCAACATACATTACCTACCCAATCTTCTGCCTGACTGAAATTGGAATGCTGTTTGGCAGGATTGACGGAAAGGATTCCTGCGATCTTCTACTTCCCTGCCAAGATGTTGTGTTTTTAAAAATAACCTCCTTGTCTTTCCTTTCCTTTGTAATCTGTCACCATCAGTGTCAATTTTACGAGTGTAGCCTGCTCGACAGGCTTTTTTTTAAGCGATGTGATGCGATTTGCTTTTAAAGAACATCAAGTAAATAAAAATGATGTTGCAGAAATATATCACTAGGGTGAATTGGGCGAGCTACTTCATCTGGATTTCATCCTTAGATATCTACAGACTAATTAATATGGAGAATTAGGTAGTGCCTAAAAGCGAAGCTCCCATATGATTTCCCTTACATGACAAGTTGTATCCCACATATATCAAGATGAATTAATTTCAATAACTTGTTTATAGAAGGGAATAAACATGAGGGAACCAAACACGCAATTTTAGTCTCCACATGTAAAGTACACCATTTGCAAACCAAAGGTTTAAAGAACATGACATTTCAAATAAAACTCATGGTTTGGTGCTTTTTCTTTATCAGTGGTGCTCATCTCGCACTGCACTTCACGCTGCACGGAAGCCCTGAAGGTCCTTGAGTGGTAGATAGTTGGTTAGGGTGCATTAATAATAGGCACTGTACTGCATATTCAAGATAATAAATCAACAATAAAGGGTATCTGTTCAAGTACACAGTGCTTTGTAATGAATTAAATGATCAAGCCCTTTAAAAAAAACAAATAAACGATTCATTTGAATATTTGATTCTGGTCAATCGTGGCAGTCAGGAGTCTGTTATCACCATTGTTAAGTATAACATCCTGTTACGGAGCATGTCATTACCAGAAGAACTCATTCACACACTCACTCATCTATAATTACATTGTTCTGGAACCGGAAATGAGTTCGTTCTTTATCACTTTGGTTATAGCATTTGTAAGGAGTTCAACTTCTCACCTTGTCATGTCCTCTATCCTGAAGACTTTCCTGTATCAGAACACTTATTTTACCTCTGAGTGTTAAGCACTGGAACTGGAGACTCCTTCCAAATGTGTTAAATAAATATCTGATTATAGAAAATGTCACTATATCAGCAATAGTTAAATTGCTTTTACTTTTTTTTCTTCATCAGCTCTTGTGTAGGGTGGCACAGTGGCGTAGTGGTTAGTACACATCTGCCTCACAGCAAGAAGGTCCTGGGTTCGAGTCCCAGGCTCAGTGAGGGTGTTTCTGTGTGGAGTTTGCATGTTCTCCCCGTGCTTGTATGGGTTTCCTCCGGGTACTCCGGTTCCCTCCCACAGACCAAAGGCATGCATATTAGGTGGACTGGCTGTTTCAAATTGCCCCTAGGTGTAAATGGGGTGTGAATGGTTGTGTGTGTTGCCCTGTGCTGGTCTGGTGAGCTGTTCAGCATGTACCCTGCCTTCGCCCAGTTTTGGCTGAGAGAGGCTCCAGCCTCCCCGCAATCCTTTTAGGATTAAGTGGTTCAGCAAATCAGTAGAAATGAGAGTATGTGAGCAAAATGTTTATGTACAACACAGGCATGGAAATAATTTAAACATTCAGGCCATGTGGTCATGTTGTGTTGCATAACTAAATGCCACACATATGCTGAGCAGGAAACTTCTATCTTCTGAGTCATCAGTCCTGTTTTTACTCTATGATACTGATAGTTTTTATTCTTTTTCAAATATAGGACAGTTGTAATAAGCACTTCACTATATGTTGTACTGTGTATGATTTTGTATGTGATAAAAAAAATTTCAATTGCCCCTCTTTCATTAACTCTACACTTCCTTATACTCTACCTTCTTTATCTGCAAATTTGCTAATAAATAAAAAATAATAATACAGCAACAATAATGATAATAATAATAATATTAAATTAAGACCTAAATAATATAAAAAACTATTTATTTTTAATTAATTAGTCGATCACACTTTATATTCCTAATTGTTTAATTCATAGTAATAAAAAACATGTTCTGTCGTGTAACTGTAATAGGTACAACAAAGGTATTGAGGTATTGAGAAGGAACTGTATACTGTATAGGTCTGTTAAGTAAAAAAGATTGAATTTTGAAAAATATCAAATAAATAAATAAAGTTTAATTTATACCTGTGTAACTGAAAAATGATTTTTCATAGATGAAAAAATATCTAATTTATTTTCCTAAAAGCTATCACTGTATGCTATCTTTAAATCACTGCATTCTGTAGCTCAGTATGCTAAAATAATCCCTTACTGTTCATTAGACTTTAAGTGTGAGTGCACCTACTGAATATTTATTACTCCCCATCACAAAACTTCACTCTCTTAATGAACGTCACATAAGACATACAATGGTTCAACTGTTATTGCACACAACCAGATCCCTGTATGAGGATGGGAACTGGTCTCATGCGTGCAATACATAGAGCATGAATGTTCAAGTCGAGCTACTAATGCAGCTGGGCTATGGTCATGAAGACATCAATAGTAATATTATCATTATTATTAATAATAATATTACTACTAATATTATTAATGAGAAAAAGAAGAAGAAGAAAAAAAAGAAATGAATTCTTTTTATAATTGGGTCAAGGTGACCCAGTTTCAATAGCCTTGAAGATCATGACACCAAGTATAACATGTATGAACTGGAAACCAATCTGCCAAAAACTGCACTCTGTAGAGCAGGGATGTCACACTCATTTTCACTGAGGGCCACATCACTAAATTTATAGGTGATTGAGGGCCGAATAATCACTGATCATCTAACAGCAAAATGCAGCTTAACAGCGACAAGCTAGCATGCAATATTTCTTGTTTTTTGTTTAGTTTGTTTGCATCTGTAACCCTCAGCCTGCTGCCGCAGCATGCAACAACAGAGGATGGCGCTGGCTACAACAGACTCCTAAAACATCCTAAGCAGTGTCTGGCAGATGTTAAACAACCTTAGCTGCCTAAAAAAATAGAGATGGCACTGGCCCTTTTTTGTAAAGTGCGGTAGTGTTCTTAACCCAGTCCAGTTTATTGTTAATATGAACTCCAAGGTATTTGTAATCCTCCACCATTTCCACATTGACGCCTTGGATGGAAACAGGGGCCGCTGGTGTTTTGAAGAAAAAAGCCCACAGGGGGCACCACACTTTTATTCACAAGTTCACTAGCTTATATCTGATTGGTGAGCTTAATATCGGTATACGGTTATTTTTGTTGTTATTTTGCCTTATATGAACAGATATTCTTGTGATTTTGTACTCTGGTGAGAGTAAAACGGATTTAGGCGTATTGCAACTTCAAAAATATAAGCAGATACAACCACTGATAATAAAAATATACATATTATATAATGAAAATATACATATTAATATACACAAGGACTCTGTATGTGTAACAGGAGAGTTCGGAAGGCTTTCATTTCATTTTGCTTAACCCCTTAGCCACCACTGCTCATGGTCAGCCACCCACCCCAGGCCTTATTCCTTATATGGTAAAGGACTCTAGTATTTCTCTTATTAATTTGTTCTTATTTAAAAGTATTGTTGATAAGGACAATTTAAGGCATAAGGTATCCTTTTCATTTAACTTAACTAACTGAATTAAGAGAATTAAAAAAAAATTAATGTTTGCCTTTAAGGGAACCTTAATGTAGTGTTAAAAAATATTAACAAATGGTTTCTCTTTGGGATTTTATAATGTTATGTTTGCACTTTATATTTCATGTGCCTTTTCACCCTTTCATGCTGGTTAGTGCATCAGTCCCAGTAAAAAAAGCATGGCTTCAGATTTACACTGTGTTCTAAACTGCCTGGCCAAAAAAAAGTGGCACACTATACTACTTTCATGGAGTGCATTTATCCTTGATCACAGCATGTAATCTCCATGGCATTGTTGCTCCAGTTGGTCAGGTCGAGGCTCAGCAACATTATTGTGGCAATAAAATGAAGTCAGCTGATGAGTCATCAATGGACTTTTTCTTCCCTGATGGCACGGATATAAAATGGAGACTTGAATAATGAAGGAGTGGTTCAGGGAGCATGAGGAATCATTTTCACATATGTATTGGCACCCCAATGTCCTGACCTTAACCTTATTGAAAGTTTTCAGGATGTGCTTTATGGAGTGGTTCAGTTTTTCCCTCATTAATTCAAGACGTCATTGAGAAATGAACCCGACACTGGATGGAAATAAATATTATGTTGATTAAGTTTGTTGAAAGAATGCCATAGAGATTGAGTGCTGAGATCAAGGCTCTCCAAGGTAATATTAGTGTGCAACTTTTTTTTTGGCCAGGCAGTGTATAAAAACAGTTGTAAATGGCGGTGTGTTAAATCACCTAATCATTTTAATTTTACACTGTATTGTGTCTGGAAATTATTTGAAATGATTCATGTAAGACTTGATGATCTGGCAACCAGTGATCGTTTTTTAATTGCAAAGAAACCCACAAGACCATAAAGAAGTAAAGCAGTGATGGAACCATGAGGATTGGAACAGGAGCTGCAGAGAGAAGTCTTTTTCTAAAATACGACACACTTGTTAAACATGGCAGCATAGAGGACATGCAGCAGGGAAGAACAACAAAAACAAGTATATAAAAATATGCCATCAGATTCATATAGACAACTGCAGACATCGAGAGCACTATGTACAGAAAAAAAGGCAATATATTCAAATTTACAACAAACACAATGACTTCCTTCAGAAAAAAATGGCTGGAAAATGGCCTACTAAGGGACACACTGGAGTTATGGATCTGATTGGACTTTCTGCTCATTTATGTGCTATCCTATGAAAATATGTTTCTATAGACATGCTCACTGTGAGAAATAAAGCAAACGAGTTTAATAAACGCCACATCACTGGCCCTACAGTGTGTGATTTTTCCATATTTGGAGATACAACACACTAAAATAAATGTTTATAACACCACCATCTGTCACCATTACACACACGCACACACACACACACACACACACACACACACACTTTGCAAAATGATAGTTGTCCCTATTTGATAGGGGTGGGTCTAAACTCCCTAAAATCTCAGTCTTTTATTCGGCTCTTTATCATAAAACAGAGGATTCAACGGATACTCAGATCTCTTCAGTAACTACTAGAAACAAAATGTGTGTAGTTAGAGGACTGACTGCATCTGGGAATATAAAAGAGTAACTTACAATGTCTCAGCCAATCAGAAACTTGATATTACAGCCTCACTGACTACCACTGGCTACCTGGCTTAGGGACTTGGCCACTGATTCATCATCAGGTGGTAAGGAACAGAAGCGGTGCAGAGAAATGACAAGACACACAACACCAGGGTTTGGGTATTAGGAGGTTTGAAGGTTTTCCGAATGTGCTGGAGGAGACTTTATGGAGTGGTCCAGTTTTCCTATTGTCAACTGAAGATGTTGTCGAAAAATTAACCCAACACTAGATGGAAATAAATGTTGTGATGTTGCTTAAAAGTTTGTTGAAACAATTCCATGATGATGACTCTGTAATCATGGCTAAAGGGAGTGTATATTAGGAAAGGAACGATCCAAAACGTTTGTTCATGTTGTTTAGAAATGAACAAGAAACAGCAGTCTGGGACATCGGAAACGACGGACAGGCCAAGATTTGATTTGAATCCACTTGAACAAATACGGGATTTCATTGAATCACAGATCGATCGCACAAACAGTTCCTCCAGAGACAGTCTTTGGGAAGAATGACAAGCAATTTGGAAGCCAGTGCTACAGAAACTATTGGAAAATATATGAAAACGGCGCCAGCAAGAACACTCGCTGTTTGAAAAGTTAAAGGAGGCCAAAATAAGGACGAAAATAAAATGTGTATTGTAACAAACGTTATAAAAAATGTTGGATATTTCATTAAGTTGTTACAAGTCTGTGAATGTGTGTGTGTGTATGTGTGTGTGTGTGTCAGGAAACAAACAAACAAAAAAATAAAGGTTTTACAAAATGAGATACAGTAACACTTGTATTACTTCCAACATCCAAGGAATTTTCCATGCACTACACCTGGACCAACCCACCCACTCACTCACTGGCCCACTCATTGCTTATTTGCTGAACCTGCTAATCCCCTACGCCTCTGTCCCCCAGCACTTTAATTGTGTAGCAGTTAAAGACACTTGGAAGGTATTCACATCCCATCCAAAAGGAGCCGAACTCCTAGTCGCTTCATGCTACAGAAACCAGGATAACCTCCGGCTATGATGAGCCAGTAGGCTCGGCCCAACAGACTTTACCTTACCTTTGAATGCAGCAGTCTACTACTGCTGCTGCTCTAAAGTTCGAATCTTCTTTACCTCATCGTTTAAAGCATCAGATACATCAGAGAGATAATTATAGTGCATACATTTAAGTGAATTTCCCAGCCAGGGTTAAAAGTGGGAAGTGCACTACATTTATAACATTATACACACACACCCAGTGCTACTGTCTTTTTCCTGTTTTTAGCTGTACTATGACTGCACTGTTAGCTTTCGTGTGCGAGTGCTTATTAAAATGATGACGCAGAACCCATAAAAGCAACAAACACACTTGATCCTTTTCAGCTAAAACAATGCTAATGCTGGTGTTAAGGAATGCATGATGTAAACAGTAGAGTTAAAACTTTCTCAATAGCTCTTTAAAATAAAAAGGGAGTGTAGGAACCTTCAACCACACAAGACTTTCTAGTCTTTCTTTTAAATAGGTGGTATTATCCCACCCCTCCAGGACTTCACAGGCTGTATTTGCTGCGTTGTTTTATGACGTGATTACTGTCTAAAATGACACATTTAATGGCTGATTTAAAAAAAAAATTGTGATACATGATGTGATGTTTTAATTAAAAATTTTAATAATGTGTTTACATAAAAAAAAGTCACAAAGAATAGTTTCACGCATGTCCGCATCTTCATTCATTCATTCTTTTACCCTACTGCTTAATCCTACTAGGATCCTGGGGAGGCTGGAGCCTATCTCAGCCGACAACAGGCAAAGGCGGGGTACACCCCGAACGGCTCACTGGTCTATTGCAGGACCATCACACATACATCTATTCACACTCACATGTAAGGGCAATCTGGAACAGTCAATTAGCATAATGTGCATGTCTTGGGACTGCAGAAGGAAACCGGAGTACCCTGAAGAAACCCATGAATTCATGGGAAGAACATGCAAACTCCACAAACGCCCTTGCCAAGCCCGGGACTCGAACCCAGGACCCTGCTGATGTCAGGCGGACGTGCTTGTGTGCATCTTGGTGTTTTCGAAAGCGTAAAAAGGAAGTGATGTATGGCGATGCATACTCGGTGTTTGACTGGTGAAATCTGTGCTTTTGATCAACTTTTTGCGGGAAAGGGAAAGTGATTGGTTTAAATTGCAACATCACGCAGAGTGTCCAAGGACTGGTTGAATGCGCGTGATGCAATCATAACAATCGCACATTCCTGGAGGGACTGACTATCACTTCACTGACCCTTCGACCGTAATATTGTGATACATGTTGCCTAGTGCGAAATTGTGCAAGATATTTTTTTTCCCGGCGTTGCTGACCCCTAAGTACGATGATGTCGGAACACTGATGATGACGGAACCAGAAAGTAGCATGAACGAGCCATACAGCTTGACCTTTTTAGGTAACAGAAGAGAAGTCTTTATAAATTAAGTGCTGTAAAATCAAAAACATAAATACTGTACACAATTTCACCACAACAGCCATAATGGCTGCTACTTTATATGACCTACTGCACTTCATACAACAAAAGACACAAAAACAATAACTAGAGAACAGAAAGAATAGTGTAGTGATGTGTAATGACGTGTGAAGAGGTGGGCTGTGATTGTGGTGGTATGTCGATAATTTAGAACGCTCTTACAGGGATCCTGTTTCCACCAACGCAGCGCTAAAGCCGGATCTCAAACGATTTTCACTGCAGAAGAGCCACTTGTTGGCTGCTAGGATCAACAAAACGCTGCTAGGATGCAAGGGCTTGGGGTAGAGTCATGTTATCACCATGGTAACAAACGTTTGATTCAAGTTACTTACATGATCACCAGAGGACATGATGGTGCATTGCCTGAAAAAAAGCAGGTTCCTCAAGAGTTCTTTGGATGAGTAATATTTTATTTATTTATTTATTTTCGCAGAGTAAAAGGGTTTTGACTTGAATGCCTCTCTAATACTCAAGGGGATCTTTAACACCTTTTAAAGTTCAATTAATTCTAACTTTTTCATTACTGTTGAAAAAAGAATTTCATGTCACACACTTGTGCTTGTGTGGGTTTCCTCCAGGCACGTCCTCCTGCAGCCCAAAGACATACCAGGTTAACTGTCCATTTCACATTGTCCCTTGGTGTAAGTGTGAATGTTTGTGTGTGTGTGTATATATATATATACACACACACACACACACACACACACACACACACACACACACACACACACACACAGCGTACCCTGCCTTCGTCTGGAGTCGGCTGGGATAGGCCCCAGCCTTCCCGTGACCCTAATAAAGAATAAAATGGATCAAGAAATGACACTTAATTAACGATCTGTGCAAAAATAATAATAATTTACGTAAAATTAAGTGTCATTTTTTGATCCGCTTTATCCTTTATTAGGGTTGCTGGGAGGCTGGAGCCCATCACAGCCGACTTTTGGCGAAGGCAGGGTACACCCTGAACAGACTGCCAGACTGCTGCAGGGCCAACACACACAAACACACACATACATACATACAGCTAATTAACCTGACGTGAATCTCTATGGACTGCACGGAGGAAATCGGAGCACCCAGATGAAACCCAAGCAAGCACAAGGACAACATCCAAAAGTCCTTGCCAGAAACGGGACTCAAACTCAGGACCTTCTTGCACTTCTTGGAGAAGACTTGCTAAACACTACGCCACCGTACCGCACCCACATTAATCCTTGGGAGGAAAACAAGTTCCACTGGATTTACTAAAGAGTTCCTTGGTTTGCCCTTTCATGGGAAATATAGACGTCCTACAGTCCTATCAAAGGACTTTGAATGTTTGTGTCCAAAATAGGGGCAAATTACAAACCTGACACCTTACAATGAACCCTTGAATAACCTCTTTCTCTCAGACTGTATGGTGCATATATATATATATATATGCAAACCATACTTGAAAAAAATATGCGTTTCATTTTTGCATGTAATTGCTACTAGCTAAAGGGTTCAGATGGCTTCGAGTGAAATGTATACACACTTTTGACACTATTTGTTATTTTAATCTACACTTCAGATCTTCATCCAATGGAAATTCAATCCATTTCCTAAAATCCCTGAGCCGACTGTGCTGCGGAGGTGGAAAAGGGGGAGGGTGGTGTAAGTGTGTGGCTTTACTTGGTGTGTATGTGTGAGTGTGTGTATATATAATATAGTATTAAGTAGATACCCTAGCCTTATATTGCACATTGGTTAGGTACAAACAAACTTTCGTATTGCTCTCGCTTGTGAAGCTAGAGACAAAACCATGTAGTTCATGAAGGTGATCACAGTGTGACGGAGCAGTAGTTGATCACACTGGGTGTAAACAAGTCCACCATCCAATCATTCTGTGAAGACGGGCAGGACAGAAAACAATCGGTGGTATCCAGTCGTCGTTAGTGTCCGAACAAACGTCCCAACAGACAAGTCTATAGCTTTCTTCTTACCATCTGTAGAGCTGTAATATTTTCTACGCTTTATTCTCCCTTCAGTTCCTCTCTGATTAGAATATCATCAGCTCGGAGCCCTTTTCCACACTGCAGTTGCTTCAGGTATCACCCTCTGTTTCTCCTTCATTCTTCATCCAGTGATATTTTTTTTCCCTTTCTGTTATGAATCCTCCATGTCACCTCTTCTCTGTAGCCTGGTGTCACACTACATGTATACATCCCACTAGGAAACGAAACAAGCAGTGCGAGATTCACTTCGTACACCATGTGGGACACAGAGAGTAGAACCCGATGACAGAGTACACAACAAAGCAAAAAAAAAAATGTTACAAACGTCCTGGTGGGTATCTGTCATGCTCATGCATGGAGATAGCAAGTTTAGAGGCTTGAGCCAGAAAGGGGCGGAGCCTGATTTCATGGCATGATGGGCGGTAAAGACTTTCAGATGCGCCACAGCAGCAGGTGATTGGTGCTGTCATCTCGTCCCACTGTCTCGCTGCTGCTGTTCAGCCTGAAGTCCTCATAGCCATCTCCACCGCTAATCACCAGCAGAGTGGATTTTCCTGAGAGGAGAGTGGAGGAACGGCGCTGCTGCACTCCTCCATCATTACTCATCTCTGAGACGCACACGACACAGAGACAGGATTAGAACAGGAAACGAAAGGGGAAAAAATATATACATTAAATAATTAGCAGATACTACTTCTCACTCACTTCCTTTTCACACCCAGAATGCATTGGAGCCCTTTTGTGGTTTCTGTTGCAATATATATTTTACCCAAGTTCCCTGTAGAACCTGTTCTCTAGGACAAACATCCATTCATGCTCACATCCACACCTAGGGGTAATTTGGAACAGCCAGTTCACTTAATGTGCATGTCTCTGGACTGTGGGAGGAAGCCAGATCAGTCTTGTGACTTGAACCCACAACTTTCCAGTTGTAAGGCAAGACTGCTAACTGGCTCTGGGAGAGGGCAGAGTACACCCTGGACAGCTCGCCAGGTCATCGCAGGGCCACAAACAACCATTCACACCCTCCACTCACACCTAGGGGCGATTTGGAGCAGCCAATTAGCCTACTGTACATGTCTTTGGACTGTGGGAGGAAACCAGAGTACACAGATGAAACCCATGCAAGCACAGGGAGAATATGCAAACACCACACAGAAACGCCAGAGGACCTTCTTGCTGTGAGGCGGATGTGCTAACCACTGCACCACCGATTTTCTACTCAGTTATCTTTTAATTATTTACATCACACTTTTGTACTCTGATAATTAATATTATTATACAATAGCTTAGGGTGATGAATAAAACAGTTACAGTATTGGATGTTGTATTACAATTTAATATACCACTGATTCACATTTAAACCAAGGTACCATTTTAAAAAGTGGTGTTACAGATTGAACTGGCAGTGCAAAGTTTAAATGGCAGTGTTGCTGCTTGAATTAGCAATACAACAGTTTAAAATAGTGGTATTATAGTTTAAACGGTGGATTTATAATTTAAAGTAAAGTTTTTATAGTTTACAATGGCAGAGTTATAGATTAAAATAGTGGTTTTAGAAATTAAAACAGTAGATTTATAGTTTAAAATAGTGGTTTCACACACACACACACACACACACACACACACACACACACACACATATATATATATATATATATATATATATATATATATATAAATATATTTTAGGATTATATTTAAATTATTACTTTATAGTTTAAATGGTGAAGTTATAAGTTAAAATAATGGTTTAATGGTTTAAATAGTAGATTTATATTTTAAAATAGTTCAGGTTGGAGAGTTTTATTTTATAATATTGGTTAAATAATTTAAAATAATAGATTTACACTTTAAATGATAATATTATATTTTTAAAAAGTGGATTTATATTTAAAATTATTAATTTATAGTTTTTATTAATTAAGTATTAATTATTTTTTATCAATTATTGTGAAGTTATAGGTTAAAAAGTAGTTGTATAGTTTAAATGGTGGATTTATATTTTAAAATAGTAAAGATAAAGTATAACATTGTGATGTTACAGATTAAAATGCTGAAATTATAGTTTACAGTAGCAGCATTACAATTTAAAATGATGAGGTTACATAATAAAAAACTAGTGTTGCTACTAAAAATGACACTGTTAAAATACTGGTGTTACAGCTAAACCTAACTGTTTACATTTAAAATGGCCATGTTACATTTAAAACAAATATCAGTAACTTTTAAAACATTTGAAATTGTTCTGTTACATTTTATGTCAGCGCTTTAATGTTAGTGTTGCACTTAAAAAAGTTGTCAAAGTTGAAAATAGGGAGATTGCAGATTTAGATACTGGCTTTACCATTTAAAAATCAGGATAATTACTTAAAATATTGCTGAAAGTGGTGAAATTTACCAGTACTTGAAATACAATTTTTTCTTTAGATAATGTTTACATGAAGAGGAACCAGCATTAAATATTAAATATGTTTGTACATATAACAAATTATATTTAAAATCTCATTTGCTTTGATGACTAGATATTGGGGAAATGAAATCAAACAATAACCCTCTAATTTAAAACATTAATTTTTGAACACACCTGACTCAGCCTGGGAGGGAAAGTGGACATCGGAACCCTCAGGCAACTCAATGGAGGTGAGGAAGCGGACGTGGCCAGTGTGGCCGTGGGCAGAGCCAGTGGGAACAAGTGGAGTCCTTAAAGGTCCTGTCCCCACATTGGAGGTCACAGGTGGGACTGGCAGAGTAAGCACTACCCCGGCACTCGTCCCAATCCACAACACATCTCTACAGGCAAGGAGAGCAGTGATCCTCAGACATGCAGCTTTGTGCTGGCGGATAATGGCATCTGAGCCTGAGAAGGAAGGGAGGGGTGAGATGCCACTGTTAAGCAGTTTTATGCCAAAAAAAATTACTAATCTCTGACTTTTTTAAAGCACTGACACTAAATCTCACCTTATCAATGAGGCAAGTTTCGTGTTAATTTTCTAACTGGAAATTATGATAGATTGATTAAATATACAGTACTAATATCCTATGTAGAGCAACCACCATACAAGTCCATGTTAATTAGTGATTCTTTTTGTACCTGCAAGCATCTTGTGAACAGCAGGTGCCACATCGACTTCAGCAATGCTCTCGAAGCTGGTGGAGTGGTAGAGACGAACCTGTGCACTGCCCTGCAGAGCCAACCACACACCCTGCCCATAGCTCACCATGCTGGTCACACACCGCCCGCTGTCTTGGCCCACTGCAAATGAGTGCTGCACACACACACACACAGATGCACACACAGACACACACACACACACAAAGCCACATGAAGTTCACATGTTCACATATAGTAAAAAAGCAGACCTGAATCCATACTACAGAGTTACTGCACATTTAAAGAGTAGCGGTACTGATCATTCTTACAGCACAATCAGTGTGTATTGTAATACATTTATGTGATGCAGAGTTTTTTTTTTAAACATAAATGACCATAAAAATCAATACTGGGTAATTTTATCCCATGGATTACTAGCGGGGGGCTGAACCAATGTGGAACAACCATTTTTCCCCGGAAGTGATGTGAACTCGTTCGGCCGGGTCGTTTAGCGTAAGTAAACAAGCAGTGAGCAGCATTTTAGTTGATTAAACTCCCCTCATACTAAAGGCTCTTACCTTTTACTGGCTCCTTATGGCCAAATTTTGGTCCTCTTTTGACTCTTTATAGGGAGTTCCATTGGAACAGCCACCGGTTTTAGGTGTAAAAGTTTGGGCTTTGTGCTAAGTAGTTCTAGCTGGTGGTCACGCCGATAGCAGGTCGGGTTCAAGTGGTTTTCACAGATTACTGAATTGCGTCCGAACGGAAACGTCTTCAGAGTTCGGCCTGTGCCGATGTTATGTTATGTTTTCCGTGATCTCTGCGCTTGTTGTTTGTGCCACTGTATGCTTTGCACTCCGCTATTTTCCTTGCGAAACAGCTCAGTGCTGCCCGATAACGTGTTATCTTAGACTGGTGTCTGCTGCACGCAGCCCAGCCAATAGGAACAAAACAACGAGTTCACGTCACTACCAGGGCTGGAACAGCCAATGAAGAAGGAAACATGTTGTTGCACATGCCTAGTAGTAATAGTAGTAGGAATATCTTTGGACTGTAGGAGGAAACCGGGGTACCCAGAGGAAACCCATGAAAGCACAGGGAAAGTTGTGTGAAACTCCACACAAAAATGCCTTTGCTGAGCCTGGGACTGAAAGCCAGGACCTTTTTGGTGTGAGGCGGACATGCTAACCACAACACCACCATACCACTTCTCTAATTCAGGTATATCCACTTCATGACCGTTAGCATGACAGCTACCATGTTCTTGAGCGCTTAATGCATTTGAATGATTATATTATATATTATATTTCTGTATATATCAGTAAACAGATCTCATCCAACTGGCCGGTATTGATTTGTTCATCAGGGTAAAGAAGGACGTGATTTATTCAAACCAATGCAATAACACAAACGGGCTCTAAAGCTTGGTCCCTCACTCTCACACACCTCTTGTGTTAAAGTGCTGGTATTGATGATGAGAATCCGGTTCTGACAGCCGCACCACAGCTTCCCTGACACTGGGACCATCTTAGTAACGGGGCCGCTCGGGGAACCCAAACACAACGTCTGAGAACTCTGAGGATCCCAAAAACTCCCTGTGAAAAAGAGAGAAAGAGGGGAAAAAGAGAATAATTTTTATTTAATTTCATAAAATATAACCAGGTCTAAAAACAGTGAGTGCATTTCTTTTTTTTTTAATGAATTGTTTATCATATTAATTTGCAGTTTGGTGCAGATGACTAAAGAACTGTGTTTTGGGGCTCCCGAGTGTTGCATCAACAAGGCATGTGACTGTTATCCTGGAGATCACAAGTTCGAATCCAGGTTCATGCCGCAGGCATTCGCGACCGGGGGTCGCGCTCTCACGGAAAGGAGGGATGCCATATGCCTAGTAAAGAGGTGGGTGTTAGCATCACGTCCTGAAGAAGGCACTTTCATGTGCCTCTCCCTGGTTGGTGAAAGTTGTATGTGATAGGGAGGCAACACTTGACCGGTGGGAATTGGATACGACTAAAATTAAGGGATAAACTGTATTTTGTATTAACTGCAGATTTCATCAATAATGTAGTCTATGTATCCTTCATGGTGTCATCTGAGCCACTATATTAATACTAGGGTAGGCAACATTGGAGAAGCCAGCAAGCATTAGCTAGATTTTTAAAGGATGGGAAAAATCCCATCCCTCCCTCCAAAACACATAAACGTGCACTGCCTGACGAGTCCACAAGAGAGCACTGGGAAGAAGATGATAGTGATTTGTCGTCATGTTCATCCATTAAATCAATAATAATAATAATAATAATAATAATAATAATAAACAATCACTGTAATTGCTAGCACTCAGAGCTGTTGACTAGCTCACTAGATTTAACAACATTTGTTATATTTCGTTCGTCATGTGACATAAGATAAACGCGGTCAGGATTTGGGAAGGAGTTTTAATCCTACAAGGATGAGAAGGCTGGAGCCTATCTCAGCTAACACTGGTCAAAGGTGGGGTACACCCTGAACAGCTCGCAAGACCATCTCAGGGCAACACTCACCCACACACATCAAAGGGCAAGGGAGCAGCCTAGCGTGCCTGTATTAGGACTGCAGGAGGAAACCGAAGGACCCAGAGAACATGCAAACTTCACACAAACACCTTCACAGAGCTCAGGACATTCTTGCTGTCAGGTGGACGTGCTAACCACTATGCCTTCGTGCTGACCAGGCCGTACTTCATGCTTCAGTAATTAATAATAATAATAATACAAATGAAGCCTGAACGGAATTTAAACAAGTTGCTTTTCTTATTTATTTCTTTTTTTAAATGTTAAATGCATATGGAACAGTTTTTACTTGACATTTGGTGTACCTTACCTTCGCCTTGAGTCGGCACAACCCTAGTACGATAATTCGGTTTGGCGATTGTATGAAAGGATGATTTTATTGGTTTCAAAATGATTTGATTGTTCCTGTTAGGTATGTGCTCACCATGAATGGTCTGTTATACTTAAATACAATCTAGCATTATAAACAAATAAGAGACCGCCGAATGCCGTGACTGACCAATCAGAATTAAGTATTCTAATAAGCCATGTAATAAGGGGGCAGCTGTGGCCTAATGGTTAGAGAAGCGGCTTTGGCACAGAAAGCTCACTGGTTTGATTCCCGAACTGCTGGGAAAAATAAGTGGCGTTGGGGAAGTGAAGTGCACCTTTCCTTCCTACACCTTTATGGCTGAAGTGCTCTTGAGCAAGGCACCTAACCCCCAACTGCTCTCCAGGCGCCCCAATGTGCGTGGCACTGCTCCGAGTGGGTGTGTGTGTGTGTGTGTTCACTGTTTATGTGTGTGTGCTCACTTGTGTGGGATTAATAGAGCATGGCAAAATAAATTTTAAAAAATCTAAATAAAAAAATAAGTATCCAGTGATAAGAGTTAAGAGAACTTACCTGCTTCCCTCTGATAAACAATCACTTCACCATTAGCAAGAGACACAAAGACTTTGTTGTCGAGATACCTTTACAAATCAAACACAGAGAATCACGTGTGTGAGTTTTTGTTTAGCTGCGAAAGGGCAGAAGCAACAGTCAGTGTGATAACAGCGGGGTTTACTTACAGGATGCACAAGATGGAGGCCGAGTGCTGCATTTTCATGCTGTTCTTTCTGTTCCTGATGTTGTCTGAGGATTGGTAAACATGGATGCTGGAAACACCGAAAACAAAAATACAGATGTTAATAATCCTGATGTTTTCCACTACAAACAGTAACATAATGTACAAAAGCCTTTAGTGATGGAAATAGAAAGAAGAGAGAAAAGTAAAGAAAGAGAAAGAGTGAGAGATAGAGAGCGAGGAAGTGTGTGTGTGTGTGTGAGAGAGAGAGAGAGAGAGAGAGAGAGAGTGAGAGAGAGCAAGAGAAAGTGTGAGAGAGAGAGAGAGTGTGAGAGAGAGCAAGAGAAAGTGAGAAAGAAAGAGGGAGAGAGAAGGGGGGAGCGAGAGAGGGAGCAAAAGATAGAAAGCGAGAAAGAGAGAGAGAGTGTGTGAGAGAGAGAGAGAGAGAGAGAAGGAGAGAGGGGCAGTGAGAGAGAGTGAGAAAAAGTAAGAAAGCAGGAGAGAAAGTGAGAAAGAGAGGGCAGCTAGAGAGAGAAAGTGAGAAAGAGAGAGGGAGAAAGAGGGGAGTGAGTGAGACAGAGAAAGAGGGTAGCGAGAGAGAAAGAGAGATAGAGAAAGAGGGGAGTGAGAAAGAAAATAAGAAAGAGTTAGAAAGTGAGAGATAAAGTGAGAGAGGGAGAGAGAGAGAGAGAGAGAGAAAGAGAGAGAAAGGGGGTAGAGCAACAAGCACACATCAAAAAAGAAAATTTTATATTTTAGATATTATAAAAGATAAAAAAAAAGCTGTGTTATTATAATCCAAAAGTTAATAAGACAACCCCACAATAAACAAACAAACAAACAAACAAACACATAAATAAACAAACAAACAAACACAACTGCAGCTTTGTTGTTACAGAGAAATCAGAAAGCTATAATTGCTTGTTCCTGTACATTTTACTGGGTGGAAAACTTACAGAGTGTTACACTGCTGACTTACTCTTAAACTGCTGACTTATAAAATAAACCTTAAATAAGATTTTTTCCTCCATTTGCACTTTTTTAAAATCCCCATACTTGATTTTTTTAAAAAAATTAAAAAAATCTCAATATCTGCCTCTTTAAAATTTTGAAGTTTTTTATAATGTATATAAGATTTCAATATGTAATCATTAATAGTAATTTAATTGTAATTCCTCTTCCTCAATGAGCTGTTACTATAGAAACGTCATGTTTTTCAACAAAAGCATTCACAACAAAAAAATTTAAAAGAGAGATTTGGAATTCCGCCTCAGGGTTTAATAATAAAAAAGATGTATAGAGTTCGGAGTGAATTTAAGACAAAGAACAGAGCATATCCTAAGAAATCAGGTGACGGCATGAAACAAAACCTCAGAGGAAGACACTAATCTGAACAAAGTGGTGAGTCACAGAGTGACAGGCCTGTGCAAGAGCCGATGAATTACAAGGTGTGAAAGATGATGGGAGGGTGGAATTAGCAGGAGTCATTTCAGGTGAGAAGAGAGGAGGAGAACATTTTGTACAGTCTGTGTTAAAAAGGGACGATGCTTTTGTATCTGTGGGGTTAAAATTAAACCAGACAGGCACCACCATCGCAACTTAAACAGGAAATAAACCCAAACTTATTAAAAGCTAGTGTGCACAGCTCATACCTGTTCCTACTAAAATGCACTAAGATTCAGAAAAAGGTTTTCGTAGAAAAAAAATTCCAACCAGTAATAACTCTTCACACGTGGGGCGCCATTGCACTGCAAAAAGTAGGATATTACAGACATGAAAGAGGCTGTAAACAAGGAATGCAAATGCACCGTAGAATATTTCATTCATTCATGAGCAAGCGCACACTAATATTTTCATAGAGAGCGTTTAGCCTTGATCACAGCATGTAATCTCCATGGCATTGTTGCTCCAGTTGGTCCGGTCAAGGCTCAGCAACATTAATATGGCAATAAAATGAAGTCAGCTGATGAGCTAAATGTACCGAATGACATCACATCAATAGACTTTTTCTTCCCTGATGGCACGGATATAAAATGGGAACTCAAATAATGAAAGAGTTGCTCAGGGAGCACGAGGAATCATTTTCACATATGTATTGGCACCCCAGAGTCCTGACCTTAACCCTATTGAATGATTTTAGAAAGTGCTGGAGAAGACTTTATGGAGTGGTAAAATATTTCCCCTCATCAATTCAAGACGTCGGTGAGAAATGAATCCGACACTGGATGGAAAAAAATGTTATGCTGCTTGAAGTTTGTTGAAACAATGACATAATGATTACGAGCTGTAAGCAAGGCTAAAGATGGAACAACAACATATCCGTGTGTGCGAATTTTTGTAACTGACAATGAATGAAACGAAATCGAAACGAATTGATAACGTCTCACTCACAAACCAGAGAACGAATGTCTTAACCGATGGCTAAGAAGCTGTGCGTGCGCTCTGCATATGATCGACGAATTTAAACCGATCACGTGGCGTTAGTATGCAGATATAAAACAATTCCACACTGATTCAACAAATTTTCATCCCAGCCTCATTCTGTGAGATAACACCTGAAGATACCAAAGTTCAAGAGGTCAAAAAGCAGACACCCCAAAAGCAGCAGCAGCAGCTGCCGCCATCTTCCAGGCTCCAACTCCATCTTAGCCACCCACACCTACAACCTCAAGAAGCAGCTGAATCCCAAGAAGCTTCAAGATCTCTCAGTCCCACCATCTCTCCAACTCCATCCAAATTCACCCGCTTGGGATGGACAAATCACGCCATTCCGGTAACACCTTACTTCAGACGAACATAATGTTCCCATGGCATATACAGAACAGTGCATGGGCTGCTCGCTGGCATATGTCAAAAAAAGTTTGACGCACAGAAACGTATTAAAATGATTAACAACAAATTGAATGTACGTGATGCAAAAACGAACATCAGTGTATGGCAGCAAATGGCAACAATTTCCCATACACTAGGTCAATCCATTATAGTGTAAATGCACCGCCATTTACTGTTTCTACAGTAGCACAGGACCATACAAGCTTCGAAGAGGAGGGGTTGAGAATGTAACCTCACCACTAGGTGTCACTAGATACCACTAAAGCTTACATGCTGTACTAATCATTTAAGGAGTGCTCTTAAAGGTAATTAAAGTTCATTAACACAGCAAGCTGCCACCCACCAGCCGTCCTCGGTGCCAAGCCACACTGAGCTCTGGTGGGCCTCTGGGTCGATGCTCAGCAAGTCCTCCAGGCTAGCACGGGTGAAGGAGCCACGGCTGGATCTGCGCATGGCACGTCCATCCATTGGGCTGTCAACACTCAGTCGCTGTGGGCCAAACCCGCTGGAGAATTCCTGCTCCTCTTCTGAACTAGTAGTCTCAGGGGCCATGTCCTTACAGCCTGCTCCCTCATCATCTAACACAGTGACGATAAAATACACAATTTACAGTTAGAAATTCTCAGTGTGGGAAAAAATGTGAACAGCAAATCATGTTTGATCGGCATGAGTCACACCGTGATGGGTCAATAAATTTAATTAAACCATATATATGAATTAGCTTTGCAGCAGTTTGAGTGCACATGTAGGTGTTTCCCGTATGATGTAGGGGAAAAAGGAATTTACAGCCTGGAGCCCTGGATGTGAGTGTGAATGGTTGTATGTGTGTGTTGGCCCTGCAGTGGTCTGGCAAGCTCTCCTGGGTGTACATCGCCTTCGCTCAGTGTCGGCTGACAAAGGCTGCAGCCTCCCCGTGACCCTACTAGGATTAAGCAGTTCACTGAGTGAGGAAATGAAGGACAAGGACATGGTGTTTCACATGTAATCTCAGAATAACCAGACGCAGAGCCGCCATTAGGGACTTAGAGGCTGCGTTACCAGTATGTGATGATAAGCTATTATTAATGGTATAATAAACCAAAACACCACATTATGTTACCAGAGTGCTGCTTGTGATTCCTACTGCCTCAGGTTTTTTATACTTTTAGGTGGTACTGTTTATAGTGGCACACCATACTTAAAGAGAAATTCGTAGAGCAACGATCTGAATTTTTGTAACAAACATTGTGTCCGTCTGTTGGACAATATAACTGTCGTGATGGGAATGGATGTCTGAGTGATGGTAGCCATCTTCTACTACTCTGTGTTCCCTTCCAAACAGTTGCTTGTTTCAAGCCATAAAATAAAATATGTCATGTCATTTTCTGAACCGCTTAATCCTAATTAGGGTCGCGGGGAGGCTGGCGCCCATCTCAGCCGACTC
>JAOUQZ010000031.1:7190653-7203225 GCA_028564935.1 Neosilurus hyrtlii
CCTGTCGATAGTGGGGCTTGAACCCCCGACCTTGGGATCAGTAATCCAGCACCTTACCACCAGGCCACCACTGCCCTAAAATAAAATATACTTTTTTTTTAATAAAGTAAAATACACTTAATTCATTCATTTTCTAAGCCGCTTAGATCTTATGAGGGTCACAGGGAGGCCGGTGCCCATCTCAGCTGACTCTGAATTCACATTAAAACTTATCAGGAGAAGGTCATTTTTGGGGGGGATTTACACTTAATTTGGAAATCCTAAATCTTTATATTAATTTATCTTTTATGCTGAGAAACTTTCCTAAATTTAAAAGAAAACTTTTTGGGGAAAATGCTGCAACTGTTTTATACAAAAATATCGAGGAGCCTCAATGTTAATTTTTTATTACTTTTCTTGAGATTCACAAATCTCAACTTTTCTTTTTAAAATGTAACAATGTAAGTTTTGAACTAATCCCCTACCCCATCATAGTTTTATAAAAAAAAGGCCCCCAGACAGAGTCTGGCTCAGGGTCTTCAAAGGATCTTTAAGCTCAAACATCTCAGAGATACAACTGTTTAGACTGTTCGATTGAGGAGGCAACAAAACAGAGCCTTAAAGGCTCACGCATATCATAGTCGGCCCAGTACCGCTCTTTGACTCTCTGGAAACTAACTGAATTTAGGTAAATGGATATGAAGGACAAGAGAATGTTATTTTACATAAACTTAACCAGGTGTAAATAGACTGTAATGTAAATCTGGTTCTTTCCAGACAGCTACAGAATCACAGATAACTTTAAAGAAGCTAAGGCTACAGAAAATCTCAGTAATGTGTAAGTCATAAAATAACCAGAAGCGTTAGGAGGCTGCTTAGAAGGTTAGGAGGCTGCTTAGGGCCCTCTAACCACTAGAGGGCTCCCAAGAGCGATAAAGAAAGTATGTATGTATGTATGAATATATATGTATGTATGTATCTATCTATCTATCTACCTATCTATCTATTCATTCATCTATCTATCTATCTATCTATCTATCTATTCATTCATCTATCTATCTATCTATCTATTCACTCATCTATCTATCTATTCATTCATCTATCTATCTATCTATCTATCTATCTATCCATTCATCTATCTATCTATCTATCTATCTATCCATTCATCTATCTATTTATTTATTATTTATTATTTCTTTTTTAATAGGAATATGCTGCATCTGTTGCATTTACAGACATAGAGAAGCCTCACTGTTCTTTTTTTTTTATTAGGTTTTAATAGTTTGGGTCAACTTTCCTAAGCTGGAGCCTATTGCAGCCAACACGGGATGAAGGCAGGGTACACCCTGAATAGCTCACCAGACCATCACAGTTCAAGACACTCACAACCATTCCCACTCACATTCATACCTAGGGGTGGGAAACTGGAGTACCCAGAGGAAACCCTTGCAAGCATGGGGACAGCATTCAAACTCCACACAGAAGTGCCCGAGCCTGAGACTCGAACCCAGAACCATTCTTTCTGTGAGGCGGACATGCTAACTATTACAGTTAGCATTTAAAAAAAACAAATCTAAAAAAACCTTATATACCTTCTTATGTACCTTTATGAGTGTTTTGGATTTTCTGTATTAGTTTGAGCTTTGAGGATCAAACAGTATTTGACACACAGCCCATTTTTAACATGTGGCACAACTGAACACAAGGCCTGACTTGCCTAAATAAAAAAAATAATTATTCAAAAGTGAAAAAAAAAAGTAAAAAATTGGTGGGTGGATTAATTAGAGCGACTCACTGCCGTAGTTGGATGAGATGGTTGAATGTGACGCTTGGCTCTGAAGCGTGGATGAGGGGCTCGGTGAATCTTCATCATCCGAGTCACTTTCAAAGGGTCCTAGCTCAGGCGCCGTGGGAGCAGAAGGATCGCTAAGCTCTGGTGAGGAGCGAGAGATGGAGATGTGGAGCTGAGGTTGGACAGAAGGAGCAGGCGGTGACTCGGATGGTGCAGCAGGGGCAGAGTGTCTTGACTCCACACGCTCCCTGATGGGGGGAAATAAAAAGGTAAAATATTGTCATCATACAACACAAAGTCTACTGGCACTGATTATTCTTTTATTTATTTCTACAAGGTATGAGCCAAAAAATGTCAGTGGCAGTGGGTGCATATTAAACGTAGGAGTAACTGTTCGTCTTACTCACTCACTCACAGGGGGGCGGGAGCCTACCTCAGCTCTCATTGGGTGAAGGCGTGGTACACTCTGAACTGCTCGCCAGACCATTCAGAGCAACACAAACACGTGCACGCACAACCATTCACACTTACGCTTGGAACAGTCAATTAGCCTAATATGCATGTCTTTGGAGGAAACTGGAATACCAAGAGGAAATCCACGCAAAAACCGGTAGAACATGCAAATCTCACACAAAAACGCACGAGCCCAGGACTCCAACCCGGGACATTCTTGCAATGAGATAAAGGTGCTAAGGGGGAGATCACAGTAGAGGTGTGATAGAAACATGACTGAATGCAAATTTTTTGCAAATTTTTTAATTCGATGTTTTGTGAATATTTTGCAGCTTAAATATGTATATATCGCATGAAAGTCGCAAGAAAGTAGTGTGACAATTTGCGACTGAATAATAATAACAACAATAATAATAATAATTATAATAATAATAATAATACTAACAGTAATAACAACAACAATAATAATAATAATATTAATAATAATAATGATAATGTTTTTAATATATTCGATTTATATGGACTCATCATTTTAAAACAGATAAAAAACAACCCAAGACTTCAGTCGAGCCGAGTAATTTGCGATTGGTTTGCTGATGTTTGCAAAAAAAGTGAACCTCCTGTCGTAAATCAGTCGCATTTTGTACTGAAACCATTCGCTTTTTATTTGTGCTTTATTAACGTGAACAAAATGCAAAACAATCCAAATGATGACAAAATCGCACACTGATTTAAGTAATTGATAATTAATTAGAGCCAATTGTACCAAGGAATGTGGGAAGACTTTGGAGCTTAGCTCGTAAATTATAAAGTGTTAGCTAGCATGATAACTAGCGGAAAGCCAAAACGTTTGTGACAATTTAAACTATCCGAATAAATAAAATAGCCAGTATATGCTCCATTTCAAAGTTAAAAAATTAGGGTGACTGCTGTGACCTTGAAACAAGGTCAAGGTGACCCATATACAATCCCATTCAAGACCATCCTGAGGGCAACCTAAGCAACAAATTGGGTGATCCTGTATCATTTCCTTTCAATGTTATCGCATTAACAAGACTTGACAAGTCAAATATTGAAACATTCACTAACTTGACTGCTGTGAGCTTGAAACAAGGTCAAGGCCACCCATATACAATCCCATCCAAGACCTTCCTGAGAGGAACCCATCCACCAAATTTGGTGATCCTATGTCATTTCCTTGTAAAGTTATCCCACTAACAATCCAAATATAGAAAATGTGACCCTGTGACCTTGAAAAAAGGTCAAGGTGACCCATATGCAGTCACACTTTATTTGACCCTGATGAGGATCCATATGTCAAACTGGGGCCCTGCGATGGTCTGGCGAGCTGTTGAGGGTGTACCCTGCCTTTGTATTTTGTCAGCTGAGATAGGCCCCACCCTCCCCATGACCCTAATAGGATTAAGCAGCTTGCTGAGTGAGTGGGTGAGTGAGTGAGTGAGTGAGAGACTATAACTTGAATCTACTAAAAACTGCAGTTAATGCCAAGAGTTATACACAACCAAACCTGGTCTTGAGTCCTGGCACGGCTGCAATACAGATGATCCGTGCAGAGCAGACAGCGATACAGGCCTCCACCGTGGGCTCGGCTCTGATGCTCAGCACGCACACTTGGCCTACATATCCATCACTGTTACACACCCACACCTCACACACGTTCTCGGGGCTGCTATGGCTCGGTGAGGCGCAGGAGAACTGCATACCACTGCGGGTCTTCATAATGGGGATGGCTTTCAGGAACTCAGGGTCCCACTCATCTTTATTCATAGCTACCGAGAGGACAGAATGATGTCAAATACAAGATGTACTTGAAAACAAAAAAAGTAAATGTTAATATTTAGTGATGTTCTGATAATGGTGTATGAGAGCATGTCCCCCAAAGGTGTTCATAACTGTGAAGCCTAAATGACTAACAAAATTTGCATACTCCTTAAAAGAATTCAGTAAACTCTCGTGTCAGGTGAATGGGGGTGCAGTCATCCTGGAAAGGCCACGCCCATCAGAAACATTTAGAGGTCATGATTTGCAAAGAGTAACAAACCCCTGCCTGTAAAATACCCTGTCCACAATAAAGTCACTAGCTTTGCCTTACATTTTACCCTCAATTTTCCGTACCCCTATCTCCCAGATTTTCCATTTCCCATACAAAATCCGGTGCTGGATATTAGTTGGTATTGCCGGTAAAATGCTCGGACAAGTCTGGGAATCGATGATGGGAATCCGGGACAGTTATGTTTTTCAAACTTCCCTCCTGTCCGGCCCATTCCCGTCTGAGTGGATGGACAAAAATGAAGCAGCAGAGGGGCACGAAATAATGTCCCATGTGGAATCAGTGACGGGAGAGCTAAGTGAAAGTGAGGACAGTGACAACGAGTCAGAACCCACATTGTACTGATATGCTGCTTAAGTTTGTGGAAAAACAACATTGTTTATTGAGTGTTGGATAAGTGTGTAAAAGTCCGGGACTACTGCTGGATAAAGGTGATTGCTGGATATATTATAGTAAATGTCAGGGAAAGGGTAGGGACCCCGGACTTGGCGATTGCCGGACTTTTGAGGTTCCCAGACAGCCTATCCCCTAATAATCCAGGAAATCGTGGGTGAAGTGTATTTTGTTCAATCACGTTTCTGTGTGCAGTGTGTCTATCTAGTGGAATTTAGTGTATGTTCTTCAGCTTAAAGGAGCTGTTTCATAATTTCTATCTAAATTTAGTTGCCAAAAAGTTGTTTAAATATGCCCTAAATGTCCAAAATACTTGTGTATACTTCAAAAGGTTTTTGAGCCTAATATGGAGCAGATGGGTAATTTTGGAAATCCTGTTGCGCTGAACAGTTTTCAAAGCCTGAGATCACGTTGCAAACCCCTAACAACTTTAAAAGGAAATTAAACCCAAACTTGATAAAATGTCTGGTCTCGTGTCTGTATCCCACCCTTCATAAACTCCTTTCTTGAAAATATTAAAAACAAGTAATAATTTCATACATGGGAGTGGGGGGAGGAGTAGGATATTATTTGGGAACATTGTAATGAGAAAAGTAGCAAAAAGTCATGTGATCATCCCATGTTTTCATCACTAATATGGAACTACTTTGCATATAAATGAGCAGGGAAATAATATATTTGTTCCTATATAGAGTACACGCCTGGTTGATGTGTGTGAATGTAAGTGTATATGTTTGTAGATGTGCCTCATTTTATTTTATTCAGAATTTCTCTAGTTGGATATGACTTGTTAGTTTGATATGTGTATAATGTTATTATTGCCTGTAAGTTGCCTTATATAAACTGATGGATTCACCTTTATCCTATTGAAACTATAGCCTTTTTAAACAAGTGAATGCACACTATCAAACGAATTTTAGTAGATTGCACCTCTTGGAGACTGTAAGTAAAAACCACCTGATAATGAAAATGTTCCTAAATAACAGGAGAGTTTTGAAGGCTCTCCTTTCATTTCACTTTAACGTATAAACCCAATTCATGTCTAATATTCTTAATAAAGCAAATTTTTGTCTATATGAACGATTATGTCTAGTTTGATAGCTCCATTCATGATATTTAGATTATTTTCTTCAAACAAACCATGACACCGCCCATTTAAATTGCACAGTATAAATCTTTCTGGTTCAGTGTAGTTAACTGCCCTCATTACAATTTGTGATTCTGGGTTGCATGTAACTGTGCTTACCAAGCTTTTTTTTGGCCTCCTCGAAGGCCTGCTCAAAGTTGCTGCGTGTGTCAGGACTGCTGAACTCGAAGATGAACGTGCTGTCTGCAGATGCTGTGCTCAGCTCCAGCTTAGTGGGTAAGAAGGTCATACTGAATGCCAGGGACTGTTTCTCTGCTAATTCCCTGTGAACTGATGCCATCAGGTCCTTTATCACATCGTCCAGACTCTGGGTTAAAGAGGAAAAAGAGTTAATGAGATGTCATTGTTAATGTGCTCCAAATGTAAAGGAATTCATTTCAAAGAGAAATTTGTTTATAGCGCTGTGTGAAAATTAATCAGATCCTATCTGATTTTCTGCTCATTAAGGCCGGATATACACTGCGCGGTTTTAGAAAGGTCCGTCCTCCCAAAAGTCATGATTTACAGTATACGCTTCCACTTTACGGTTTGATGGTTGGATATGAATTTAATGGACACAATAAACGTGTGCTGTGATGGCCTGGCGAGCTGTCCAGGGTGTACCCCGCCCTCGCCCAGAGTCGGCTGAGATGGGCGCCAGCCTCCCCGTGACCCTAAGTTGGAATAAGCGGTTCAGAAGATGAATGAATGAATGAATAAACGTGTGAAATAAACATGTCGGACCCCCAAACCCAGAACTGTGTGGCTATAGCAGACATGGGCTTAAATAATAAAAGAATGATTTCAGATTTCTGAACCCAGAACTGAATCCAAGAATGTGAACCAAGAAGAAACTCATTGAGGGGAGGACAAAGCGCAGAGTTTAGAGGAATCAATTTATTTTTAATTTTAAATTTAACTGCACAATTGCCGGTCAGGAGTGGTTAATGGCCTTTCATTAGGCCCTGTACACTGCATTAGAAACAACCCATGATGCACAAAACCAGGCCTGACTCAAAAAAGAGACATACGAGTCAGAATTCGGCTTAAAATTGGACTTAAAAATCCCTAAGAGACACGTTTTTTACTGTAAATGCGTGCAAAATTGTGCAGGAAAGCTTTTCTGTTATTGTTTATTAGCCCAAATTGTAAAATACAGGGTGTCCAATCAGTTTCTAAGAAGCGCTCATTGAGGCAATCATCCAGTCAGATGGCAGAAATACTTCTGAGTTTAGAGAACATTAGTCAGATTAGTTAGACCTTACAGGTAGGTTACGGTCATTAAAATAACCACTCTTTACTACCACTGTGAGCAGAAAAGCATCTCAAAACATACCACACAAAACACCAATGTAAATGGGCTACAACTGCAAAAGATAACAGGGTTCATGTGAGATAGCATTGGACACAGACTAACAATAGATGGACAGGTAAGGATTAGAAATGGAGTAAGCCATTTGTACTCCTTATTGTGGATTCAACACAATTATCCCTCAGCAGCTGATTAAGAAGCTGAACCTGCTGGGCCTAAACACCTCTCTCTGCAACTGGATTCTGGATTCTGGATTGATGGAGACCCCAGTCAGTCCGAATCAGGAACAGAATCTCCAGACCCACCACACTGAACACTGGAGTTCCTCAGGGCTGTGTGCTCAGTCCACTGCTGCTCACTTTGTTCACTCATGACTGTGCAGTAATGCACAGCTCCAACCACATTATTAAGTCCACCGTGGGTCTCATCAGCAAGAACGAGTCAGCTTACAGAGAGGAGGTGCAGTGGCTAACAGCCTGGTGTAGAGCTAACAACCTGTCTCTCAACGTTGACAAGACTAAAGAGATGGTTGTTGACTTCAGGAGAGCACAGCGTGACCATTTCCTGCTGTTCATCACTGGATCCTCTGTGGAGTTTGTCAAGGGCAGCAAATTTCTTGGTGTTCATCTGGCATCTGAGAACCTCACCTGGTCACCCAACACCAGCTCCATCACCAAGAAAGCCCAGCAGCGCCTCCACTTCCTCAGAACCTCCCTTCCCCCATCCTGACTGTGTTCTACAGAGGGACCATCGAGAGCATCTGAGCAGCTGCACCACTGCCTGGTTTGGGAACTGCACTGTCTTGGATCGTAAGACCCTTCAGCGGATAGCGAGGACAGCTGAAAAGAAAATCAGAGTCTCTCTTCCCTCTATCACGGACATTTACACTGTACGCTGCATCCGCAAAGCTAACAGCACTGTGGATGACCCCACACACCCCTCACACACACTCTTCACCCTCCTGCCATCAGAAAAGGGGTACCGGTTTCATTTTTTTTATTCCATTTTATCTTTTTCTATCTTCCGCCACTAAGTGTCTCACTCTTGTGTTGTCTGTGTACAGTTTTTGAACTGTATTGTCTTTGCACTATTGCACTTAATTGCACACGTTGCACTTTATATGGTCGTAGCTCTGGTCCTAGCTCTGTGTTGTTGTTGTTTTTTGTTAATTTGATCTTTATGTACATGGTCCTGGAGAAACGCTGTTTCATTGCCCTATGTACTAGGTCAGCTTTATGTGGTTAAAATGACAATAAAGCTTCTTGAACTTATTGAACTTCCATGCTTTTCCAATCTTTACCCCTCCGGTGATGATGAGACATTCAATAAGATTAATATGATTGGATGGTTTTGTTGGATTTTTAGGAAAAACAATTTTTTCGGTAGGCATTTGTTTGAATTTCTAGGATTTCAGCCTCACCTTGAGCTCGTCCTTCACAGGTTACATTCCCAGTATTTTTTACTGGTACCCAGTTATATAAAGGCACACTTGTGGATAAGACCTTACCCAAGACAGTGCCCTTAGTACGGTGGGGGTCTAATGGTGATTCAAGCCGTGATCTCTCGATCATGAGCCCGGCACCCTAACCACTACACTGCCGATACACTACTTCACACAAAATATTTGTGGAAAATTATTAGTAAATTAATAAGTTTGGGTATATTAATGGTTTATGGGTATATATTACACTGGCAGGGTGAATATATTACTTTATTTTTTTTGTTCTAACCCAGACTGGAAAGCATGCAATATTTATATAGGTAGACTTTTATTTGTACAATAATTCCCATCATTTAAAGTTTTTATGTCTGTGCACATCTGAGTAACTGACCTGGTGAGGAAAGCTGAGCGTCTCTGACAGCTTGCTGATTTGGCCGAGTGTACTGAGGTCCTCATCCAGACGGCTGATGGCTTTCTGAATTGTATCCCTATTGGTGGCCTGATTTGAGCCTGCAAAGAAGAAATGCTTCCGAAGTAATGAAAAGTTTAACTTCAGCTGAATTTCTGCGAATCAGCTCACAGAGACGGACGTCTTACCTTTCACTAGTTCAATATCCTCCAAGGGCAGTTTCCACAGGAACTTATATTTACTGGAGGTGTCAATGACGCTGGCAGCGGAATATCTGAAATGTGTTCGTGAAAATAAACTTTGGTTAGGTTAGGTTTAATAAACCGATCAGGCTTCAACTGCAGACCAATTAAAAAGATGACAATCTCGATTACACCAACAGGGCATGACACTCAGATTTGTAAATATGAAAAAATTATTTTTGTATTTGCCCCCATAAAGCAACTCTCTCCTATCCCAGCATAGCTACCGCCCAGGGCATGTGCAGGTTCCCCCCTGATTGCAACTGTTGCTGTTGTATGATTATGTCATGGTGTAACACACTCAAAGGGAAAGCACTAGTCATCCATGTTTGCATGGCCAGTGTCATTTTGATTGACAGGGCAGAGACAGTATTTCACCCCTCCATCCCTGAGAGCACAGCCAATTTTGCTCTTCTGGGCTACTGGCCACAGGTGGCTATAACTTCATTGTGGTTCAAATGTATAATTTTGGATGATAGGGCATTTTAGGCATGCTTAACTAAATCAGTGATCTGCTCCATTCCAGAACTCTACATTTGTGATAATGTGTAATACTAAACAGATTGTCTTGGGAATTAAATCCAATTTAAAAGAAATGTGTAGGTGTAATGCCTTGCTAAAGGAAGGCATTCATGCAACCAATCACCACCAGGTATTAAACTGCAGCGGCAATGAAAGGTAGATAATTTTAATTTACTCCAATAATTGTTTTGTTGCCAGGACATGAAAATATTATGCAATGTTTGTAGGTTATAATATGCAAATTGTCCAATAAAATATCAAAAATCCAATGTAATTTGAATGAAACACTGATTAATCGTTAGCTAGCGGGTTATTCGTTCATGTTGTGGTAAGCCACATACAGAACATTGCAGAGGTTGTAGTAAAGGGCTTAAGTGTGAAATGTTAGTGTTTTTATTCATGAATTCAAATCCCAGAACCACCAAGAGAGAGCTACTGCTGGGACCATGAATATGATTATGAATCCTAAACTGATCACTCAATTTCGATGAAAAGGCATCAAATGAACACGTGTTCTGTAACTTAGATATGTTAAATTAACATGCACTTTTATATTTTAACACTTTTTTCTGTTAAAACAAGTGAATGAAATCTTCAAAAGTCTTTTAAACTAATGAGCCACTTACAGATTCATGGAGCTCCGGCGTAAAGAACCTGACTTCCTTTTTAGAGTCGTACAGATCAGCAAATCAGTGAAGAGGAAAAGAGAGCGATCCTTCTTCCCTCCAACAGATTTCTAGAGAGAGAGAGAGAGAGAGAGACAGAGAGACAGAGAGGCAGAGACAGAGATATTGAAGTTGGTCACTTTATCAAAGAATAATTCAAACAAATTTATTTTGTAGTGCATTTTTCTCTCTTGCTTGCTTACCGCTTCCATCACCATTTCCTGTCTCAGGAATTTCCTCTGAGGATTCAGGATCTGAGAGGAGATGACAATAATAAGTCACAGACTAAATGTATCAATATCAAATATTACTGTAAACTAGGTAAATAGTATCAGTTAACATACATTAAATTATCTGCTTAAGACAATTTTGAGTATATATATCAGCTGATGTGCCTCAGCTGGAAACATCTCTTGTAATATCACTATCATTATCACTGATATATTAAGTGGTTTGAAAGGAAAGGAAAGTAAAATAAAATAATTTTATATTATAATTATATTATAATTATTTTTTAAATTTAAAGTGAAATTTAAATAAAATAAATTTCAATAAATGTTAAAAATTTTACATTTTACATTAAAGTATTTTACTTTTCTTTAATTTAACTTTATTTCATTTAATCTTTTTATTTTACTTAATTTAATTTAATTTGACTTAAATTAAGTAAAGTAATGAAAAGTAAAATAAAATAAAGTAAAGCAAAGTGCAATAAAGTAAAATCAGTAAACAAATAAATCTGTAAATAGGGCATGCACAAGTAAAGGCAGTTAAGAAAATATAGTAAGTTAGATAAGTAATTTAAAAAAAGAAAGTAGAGTAAAGAATAAAAATTAGCTTAGAAAAGTAATTTAAGTAGCTCAGGCCAGTCAATAAATAAGTCAGTAAGTATCTTTAATTAAGTAAGTAAAAAATGTAAGAAGGTCAGAGTCAAGAAAAAAGTATTTTAAGTAAGTAGATATTAAGTAGTAAGAAAGTTAATAACCAAGTAAGCAAACTGTAAGGAAAATACGTAAGTGATTTGGTTTACTGGGTGAATAATTCAAGTAGATCCATAAGAATATGAATTATAATCCCACTTTGATGTAAACACATACAAAATAGAGGCGTAGAGTACAATCACAGCTTAAAAATTAAAAAGTGCAAAAAGAGTTGGGTGTGTATGTGAAATATTTTGGGTGAGACAAAATTAATAATATAATTAACAATATTATTATAAAATAATTAACAAATCTGCACTGAAGGCAAGGTGGATGGCGCAGAACACTCTCCGAGACAGAATGTCACTTTCACTTAAGCAACATCCACTAAGCCTAAGATACATCTTTATTATAATATATACTACACACTAACAGAAGGAAAAAGCACACAAAAACAAGGTTGTTTGTTTTTTTTATTGTTATTCCTATTTTTTAAAAACTTTTTTTTAAATTATGATAGATACAGGCCAACTTGAGCTCACATGTGAGTCAACTTTGAGAGGGTAAGTCCAAAGCAATACAAAGGGGAAACAATATAAAAGCAAAATAAAACATGATTTCTATAGTTTATATGTTCAAAAAGTGGCAGGTCAGGTGAGCTCTGCGCTTTGAGCAGACTGACAGCTCTGTGTACTTAACAGTGTCTGTTATCCGCTCAGAATAGTGATTATTAATCCCATGATAGATTACGTTGTGCATGTGTAGTATAAACTAATACTTATTAGCTACATTATTCATGAGGTTCCATCGCAAAACCTAAAACCAGACGCGGCTAATGGACCCTATTTATGCTGAGTGAAATAATGAGCTTTCTCGTCTAACTATTTATTTAACAGTGTAAGTAATATCATTACATTTTTTCATTTCATTACAAGAGCATCACAGAAAAAGCCACAATTGATCTGAGAAATACATCTTACATGCTCCACCCCCTCTATGTGTGCCTCGATCTCCTGCATGACCCGTGTCTCCTTCTCCACCTCCTCCGCGTTACGTCTTCCCTTATTGATCCTCTCAGCTAATCGCTTTATGTTCTTCTGAGCATCCAACAGGTGCGGGTGGTCTGGGTGATCTTCTGAAGTGTGCTTTAGCAAATCCTAATTTACACAAACATACAGACACACACACACACACACACACACACACACACACACACACACACACACACACACACACACACACACACA
>JAOUQZ010000031.1:7203325-7215953 GCA_028564935.1 Neosilurus hyrtlii
CACACACACACACACACACACACACACACACACACACACACACACACACACACACACACACACACAATTACACACACTTAGTGAACTTCAATAATGTGCTGCATAGTTTCCACTATGAACAGCAGGAGGTCTGAGCATGTGGAAATAATGTGTGATGAAACCAAACATGAATCTGAACACTTACTTTGACCAAAAGCTCATAACGTGGGATGCGCTGCACAGGTTTGATCATCAGATCCCCCAAAGCCTGCTTCTCTTTATTCTCTCGCATGCTTTGCTGTATGTGAGAGAAAAAGCATTCACTAAGTGAGATACCATAACTATAATGTATGAGTAAATATCCTTTTCGTCCCTGCATGATGATGATGCTGGCTTCAGAAACAGCCACTAGGTGACAGCACAGCCACTAAACAAATAAGGGCGGTGATATTAAGACCAGCTTTGTCTGCGACAACTATAATACACACTTCACTCCCTCGCTCATTTGCCAAGCCACTTTATCCTACTACTAGTTTCAAGTTTTGTTGTCATATACAGGTAACAGTGGAACATCACTACAGGCAATAAAATTCTTGGACTCCAGAGTCCCCTCAAAATTGCACATAAGATACAAATGTTGCACATAAAATAGCATTTATAAAAAATATAAAGTAAAAAATAAAAACAATATCAATAAAAGAAATAAAAAAAGATGGCGGGAGCATGAAGAGTGTGTGGCTGGGCCTGAGCCTGGATCCTAGCTGATAATGGTGGTGTCGTCTGCAAATTTGATGACAGTGTTGGAGCTATGGATGAAAAAGGGTGTACAGCAAGGGGCTGAGTACACATCCCTGAGGGGCAACGGTGCTGAGCGCTAGCATGGACACTGCCGATCTGCAGCACCTGTGGTCCGCCCATCACGAAGTCCAGGATCCAGTTGACACTGATGCGTAGATCCTAGTGCTTCATGACAAGCCTGGTTGGGATTATGGTGTTGAAAGCAGACCTGTAGTCATTAAACAGCATCTGCACATAAGTGTTCTTGTGGTCCAGATTTGCTAATGGCTGGTCTGGGGCAGGTTTTGTAGGCATGTTTGAACGGGGTGTTAACATGATCCAGGAAATTTTGGCTGCGCGTTTTGGGTCATGGAGAGGCTGGAGCCTATCTCAGCCAACAATGTACAAAGGTGGGGTACATCATGAACAGCTGGCCAGGCTATCACAGGGATACACACGCAACCATTCACACTCACACAATTTGGCAATTTGGAACATCCACTTATCCTAAGGTGCATGAGGGAGACAACTGGAGTAGTGTTGCCAGTGAGTGTTGCTGTGATTGACAGGAGTGAGGATTAATGCCATCCTTCCAACCCAGCCAGGACAATTATTGCCCCTTTCTTGGACTCCTGACCTCTGATGGCTGAGGCTCTATCAGGTCATGATCTCCAAATGAACACATTTCCACGAAGCCCAGAACATTTCATTCCATTATACCTTCACTTCTAGTGTGATATCGGCTGGCTCACGGCCATTCCTTACCGCTACAGCTGACACATGCAATGCATTCTGGGTAATAACTCATTCTTTTAGCCACTTAGAAAAATACAACATGAAGACTGAACACTGAGGTGGAAAAAAAGAGGGTTGTGTTTGAATGGAACCTAGCAAGACCAACACACACACACACACACACACACACACACACACACACACACACACACACACAGGCTTGAAAAACGTACCTCCAGAAACTTCATGAAAGCAGGTTTGGCTTCTTTAGCGATCCTTACTGCGTCTTTGGCGTTCAAGAAGTTGTCGATATACGCTGAGTAAATGTTCGCCAGTACCTCTTTGGAAAACTGAAAAAGTAGTCAGAAGAAATTCATCAGACAGACCCCTCTGCTGAGATTCTCACAAACCTTCAGTACTTATTTTAAAACACTCTTCAAGGTGAAGCTACCTGTTTGTACTGCTGCTGCCTGAACACAGTATGAACGATTATCTAAACCATAAATTACGCCAAAGCTTTTTACAAGGTGTCTATTAAACAAACAAAAAAACAGAGTTTGTAAAAATTTACATACAATTCATTTGTTTATTGATTTGCCAAGCCACTTAAAGGAGGTGTGTTATAATTTTTGCCCAAATTCACTCACTCACTCATTTGCTGATCACTTGGCTTATCTCAGCCGACACTGAGCGAAGGCGGGATACACCCTGAACAGCTCACTACACCATCTCAGGGCAGTACACACAACCACTGACATTCACACTTACACCTAGGGGCAATTTGGAACAGCCAATTACCCCAATGTGCATGTCTTTGGACTGTGGGAGGATACCAGAGTACCCGGAGGGAACCCACACAAACACAGGAAGAACATGCAAACTCCACACAGAAACGCCCGAGCCTAGGAATCAAACCCAGGACCTTCTTGCTGTAAGGCTAACCACAATGCCACCGTGCCACCCTACCCAAATTCATTAATTCATATATTCATTTTCTAAGCCGCTTAATCCTAATTAGGGTCGCGGAGAGGCTGGCGTCCATATCAGCCGACACTGGGTGAATGCAGGGTACACCCTGAAGAGCTCGCCAGGTCATTGCAGGGCCAACATGCATACAACCATTCACACTCACACACACCTAGGGGCAATTTGGAACTGCCAATCAGCCAACTGTGCATGTTTTTGGACTATGGGAGAATACTGTACCTGGAGGAAACCCTTGCAAGCACAGAGAGAACATGCAAACTCCACAAAGAAACTCCCAAGCACGGAAATCGAACTCAGGACCTTTTTGCTGTGAGGCAAACATGCACTATGCCACGTTCCACCCTACCCAAATTCAGTTGCCAAAAATAATCTAAATATGCCATAAACATCCAAAATAATTGTTTATATTTGTTTAAGCTTGCAAATCAAAAGGAGTCAAAGGTTTTTGAGCCCAGACTGGAATTGGACTGCAACATGGACCTTTAAAAATCTTGTATACTCAACAGTTTTCAAAAATTTAGATCACATCGTAAACCCCTAACAAACTTAATGTATGAATCCACTTCCTGTCCAGTATCCTTCATATACCAAATTTCCATTGTTATGAATGATGTGTTGTTTCTTATAGGCTATTTTCTTTCAAACAGCCTTTACACTTTAATCCTCCGGGTCTATCTTAGCCAACACTGGTTGAAGATAAGGTACACCCTGAACAGCTCGCCAGTCCATTGCATTCACAGCCATTCACATTCACACTCACACCTGGGGCAATCTGAAACAGCCAATCACCCTAATGTACATGCCTAATGTACCAGGAGGAAACCGGAGTACCCGAAGAAAACCAAAGTATAAACATGAACTCGCTAAGCCCGAGACTCAATCCCAAGATCTTCTTGCTATGAACAGGACGTGCTAACCATTACACTGACCTAATGAGACGCGCTAATCTGAGCCTTGACTGATGGGCTTTAAATCACATCACTGGCTTGACCTGCTGTAGCTTTCAATCTAGATTATGTGGTGAGGATTTATTCACTTATTTATTTCAATCACACACACAGCACACATTTCAGTTAGCAAACACTGTGCGCTCTTTAATGTTTAAGGGTTATTTGCCCATTTCAGTGTAACAGTATATATCACCTGTGTAATATTTGTTAATTTACAGATGACTGACATTTATCAGCGTACACATGTGAGAGGGTGAATATTAGCAAGTATATTTAGTACATACAAGTATAAAGTAGTATAAAGCTGTCACGTATACCGGCTGTTTAAAAAAGGCACATTTATGACACTATGTGCGGCAGAACAATAAACTCCCCACCCTGACTAAACTTCCAGTCTATCGTGCCTGCACCGTGAGCATCTTACTTTACGGCAACGAGTCTTATACCTTAACCACCTATGCTGGGCAGGAGCAGCAATTGCATAACTTCCACATGAAATGCCTTCACCGCATCATGTCCATTTCGTGGACAGATAAGGTCTCCAGTAGTGACGTACTTGAAAGAGCAGGTATTCCTTCGATGTTCACCCTCCTCACATAACGTAGAGAACTAAAATGGCTGGGCCATGTCCGCAGAATGGAAGACGGTCGAGTCCCTAAGGACCTCTTGTATGGGGAGCTGGAACTTGGGTCACGACCTGCTGGAAGACCTAAACTACACTTCAGGGATGGTTGCAAGAGAGCGATGATTGCGATTGGCCTGTCACTGGGAAACGCTGGGAAAATAACGCTGGGAAAATAACGTTGAATGCCAAAGCCAATGCAAAAAAAAGTGAAACGAACGGCTGCTAGTATCAGACTATGTTTGTGGGGTCTGTGGCTGTGTCTGTCATTCAAGGATTGGGTTAATCAGTCACCATAGAAAATGTTCGCATCCTATGCGCTGAATCATGGACCAGGCCCGACAACTGCCTACTAACATGTTCTAATTATTAGATCTGAACCACCGTGGAAACTTCTCAACTAGGACTTTTCCTTAAGGTGAAATGAAGGGCAGGCCTTTTTAAACTCTCCAGTTACACATGAACGTATGTATATTTTCATTAATGAGTGGATTTTACTTACATTTTCAAAGTTGCAAAAAAATGTATTCAATAATTTGCATTATCCAGTTAGAAAACGCCACCATTTGGAGTTTCATTTGTGCGAGTACGAAAAATCACAAGAATCAGACGTGAATTTGTCAGGTCATACAAGGCAAGCTAAAGGAAATAATACCAGTATACAGATATTCAACTAAGAAATCAGATATAAACTTGTGAACCTCTGAATAAACAAAAAAAGCACGTCTTCCCAATCTTACGTTCACATGCATCAAACAAACATTGGCTTAATTTACATGAACAAATGGTATGTCCTGGCATTTTTTTTCATACGCAAATTACCTCCGTATTTACCGTCATATGTATGCTAATCACATGTGACTTTTCACAGTACAATGTCGCCCCCATGTATGTGATTTTATTACTTGTTTTTTTTTTTTTTGCTGGCAATAAAAGGCGTATTTTTACATGCAAAGTAGTACACAATGTACACAAGCTTTTATTAAAGTTGGGTTTCATTTCCTTTTAAACCATTCCTGAACACAGTATGGCAGGGTGCATTATCCTGCTGAAAGACTTCACTGCTGTTAGGCAACACCACCGCCATAAAGGGGTGTAATTTGTCTGCAACAGTAATTAGGTGTCAAAATAAATAACATCCACATGAATTCTAGGACCCAAGATTTCCCAGCAGAACATTGCCCAGAACAACACACCACATCTGGTAGCTTGTTTTCTTCACATCATCCATCCTGTTGCCATTTCTTCTCTGAGAAAGCGATGCACCCAGCCATCCATATGATTCAAAAGGAAATGCAATTCATCAGTTCAGTCCACCTTCTTACATTGCCCCATGGTTCAGTTTTAATGCTCATGAAGGTACTTTCAGTGATGGACAGGGTCCAAGCATGTGCACTCTGACTGGTTTACATCTATGCAGCCTCATACACAACAATAAGGAATACACAGCATTAACCTTTTCAGTGATTTGTGCTCTTCTGTGGGATTAGACCACATGAGCTAGCCTTTACTTCCCATACACATCAGTGAGCCCTTGGTGCTACTGAATCTGTTCCTGGTTCAGTGTTTTGTCCTTCCTTGTACCACTTTTGGTAGGTACCATCCACTACATTCCACACAACTTGTGGTTCTGGAGATGAACGAACCCTTCTTCTAGCCATGATAAACTATATGGACAAAAGGTTATGGTTTCTTGATTGTTGGACTCCAGGTTTCGTTCCTCTTCATTGTTATAATACATTTCTCTCTTCTGACTGATTTTTGGCGGGGACTCCTGGGGCAATTGGTATACTAGTTCATTCCAAACGTGTTCAGTGGGGTTGAGGTCAGTGCTCTGGGCAAGCGACTCATGTTCTCCCACTCCAACCATGGCAAGGCATGTCTTCGTGGAGCTCACTGTGTGCACAGTGGGGATGGTCATGCTAGAATAGGTTTGAATCCCTTAGTTGCAGTGAAGGGAAATCGTTATCCAACTGCAGACAAAGACATCCGGCACAATTGTGTGCTTTCAACTTTGTGGGACAGACTTTGGGAAGAAGCTATATGTGGGTCTGATGGTTCATAAACTTTTGTCGATATAATGTAATTTGGCCCTTGCCAATCAAAGTCACTCAGTCATTTCTATATAAAAGTCAATCACACACACACAAAAGAGACAAATAAAAATGAGTGCATGCTCACACACCCACGAAAGACACAAATAAAAAAAAAAAAGGTTAAATGCACACCCACCCACACATGCACAAGCTTTGATTCAAATGGTGCCATTTTCTACTCGATGCATTATTTAACGCTACCGCCTCCTCCTCCTGTTCATCTCTTCTACCTGAAACATCCACTGCATTAGTTATGAGCTTTTCAGATCATTTTCTTTTATTCCGTTCTTTCACTCTGCACATATTACAAAGTTGCTGTAGAGTAAATGAGTTCCGACAGGGATACAGTCATGAATACCACCATACTAAAAGCAGGGTCGGCCAAGAAGAACGCTCAAGTTTTTCAATACATTTTACTGACACCTGAATGAAAAACCAGTGAACTCTCCTTTAAACCTCAAAACAGTTCAATCTAATTGGTCAAATGAGGGTAATTTTCTGTAACAGCGAGTCTGTGTGGAATAAAAGATTGCAGGTCAAACTATGGAGGGCATTGACATATAGGAGGCATTGGGCTGAAAGAAGGTGAAGTTACTCTTATTAACGAGTCTTGGATTTTCTTCTCATGCAAAGTAGATTTTTTTTATAGCAGCTATAAACAATTTAATAGTCATTTAATCATTTGCCAAAGCACCTAATCCTACAAGGATCACAAGGAGGCCAGATCACAATCACACTTAGGGTCTCAACCTACTCTGGGCAAAGGTAGGGTACACCCAGAACGGCTACACCTGGGGCAATTTGGAACAGCCAGTTAACTTAATGTGCATATCTTTAGAGCATGAAAGGAAACCCATCAAGAATACCAGGAGGAACCCATGCAAGCACAGGGAGAAGATACAAACTCTTGACTTGGACTAGAACTGTCAGGCGGACTTGCGCAACTGTGCTGCCCTCTAGTTTATATGATAAAAATAATAAAAATAAAAATACTTTACAATACTACAAAATATCAAATCAACGCATTCTGACCATTTATATATATATATATATATATATATATATATATATATATATATATATATATATATATATATATATGTAAATATCTACTGAAATACATACAGTACCTCTCACTTGCTGAGCCGCTTTATCATATTATGGTCATGGGGAGACTGGATATCAGTCGACACTGGATGTAGGCGGGCTACACCCTGAACAGCTCGCCAGATCATCACAGGGTGATCAAACACATACAACCACTCACACCTTGTGACAATTTGGAACAGCCAGTTAGCCTAATGGACTGTGGGAGGAAACCAGAGTACTCAGTGGAAGCCCACACAAGCACAAGGAGAACATGTAAACTCCACACAGAACCCAGGACCTTCTCGCTGTAAGGTCAGTATGCTAACCAGTAAGCCATCGTGCTGCCCCGTAAACCAATAATATGAATTTACTTGCGAAAACTCGGTTTATACGTAGTGCTAAACATCTTTGAATATAAACAGTAAAAGTATATTTTTTATGTATTTTAATTAGGTGCAACAGTTACAGGTTATGTGTTTCTGGGTACCCTGTGGACTGTATAACAGACAGAGAGGTGTCTTTGTACCCTTCCCAGGAGATCATAAGCCAGCACTATTATTAAAAATTAATAACAGCTAGAACTGAAAGCAGCTATGAACATGGTAAAAGCCGATCGGCACGTCCCTGTTAATGGCCCGGTGATGCATGTGCCATTTTTGGTAACTGGGGTCTATGAAGCATTGTCTGTCTACACCGTAAATTTAAGAGTATTTACTTGAATCAAATTGGTGAATACTGAACATTGAAACTGTTAGCATGATAGGTCACTTTGAGCCATCACAACACCATTGTAGAGCTGGCCACAGGAGTGGCCCTGGAATGTACCCAACAAGTTTTTTACAAATTGGATGAACCAGTCTTGACATGTGGACTTGTCATATTTGTAGCACCCCTAGTAGCTAATGCCCCTTATATTTGATCCAGAGCATCAAATTGTTACCCCAATGAAAACTCTTAATTTTTATGATTATATAATTTACTTAAGTCAAGAGATGCAACACTTTGTATTTAGCATGCTAGCTACTAAATTTGCTCATTAATGATTAGTGCATTTCTGAATGTAGAGAAATTCTTTTGATAAGGCTTTGACAGGTCAGTGTCAAGATGCTGTATATGTTTAGTGCAGATCGGGGGAAAACTCGGAGAAGTTTGAGAAAGTATTTTTCACATAATTTGCAATTCTCATGAAAAAGCATTTAAGGAGATTTCATAAGGCTAATATCATCTCATTAAGCTCAAATTGAGCATCACGGGGATGTAATGAATTTAAATGTGTGACATATGGTTTGGCCCTGCGATGGCCTGGCGAGCTGTCCAGGGTGTACTCTGCCCTCGCCCAGAGTCGGCTGAGATGGGTGCCAGTCTCCCCGCAACCCTAATTAGGAATAAGCGGTTCAGAAAATTACATGACATGACATATGGTTTGGAAGTTATGGGCCAAAATGCTTTTTTTTTCTTCTCTAGCACCCCCTGTAGGCTATTTTGTTTCAGTTTTTGTCTCTGTGGTCCTTGTGGTGTTCTGTACCCATGTGCTCAGGCCATTATTTTTTTCCTTGTTTAGCAGATTTCTGTGATGTAAACCGAAGACAAGAGACAGGAAAAAATATTCATTTTAAAAACAGGTATTTTATTTTTTCTTTACCGACACAACAGGACAAGAAAACAAGAAAAGGTAAACATAAATAATTTTTTTCCCCTTTCATGTATTTTTAAAAAATCCTGAACTGGTGCTTTGAAATAAGCATCTAATAATTTGAATACAGCAGTCTGTCCTGATGTTATGGTTGTACATGTAGTACTTTTCATACTCTGTATATTCTGTTAAAACTCCTGTTTTAATCAGACCAGTGACACATACCGTCACAACGTTTTCAATCACATTCAAAAAGGAGGTTCCCCTGAAAATACATTCATAGACCTCCTCTTTCACCTCATCTCCGAGGGCAGGATTAAGAGTGACTGGACCCCCAGGTAGATTTTGATGCTGCTGCCATCAGCGCAGGATGGAAGATGTCCGCATGTAGAATCAAAACTGAAATTGGGATTTTCAAAATTTTCAAAAACAAACAAACAAGCAAAAAAAAACTTGTATTGACCAGTTTTGTCACATGTTGTATCACTTCCGATAGTCTCACACGCCAGACGTTTATACGCACAAACACCGTGTAGATCGCTTGATTCGAAACAGCAGCTGGGTGCGGCGACACTCATGACGGGCAAGTACACATGCGTAGATGTACATAATGTAGTTACAATAGCTGCCTTTAGAGGGAGACAAAAGGACCAACTTGGCGCAAAAAAAGTTGTGGCTTTAAAATTCAAAGCTAAGACTGGTGGGGGAAAAAAATTCCCTTTTTCATAATTTTTTTTTTCATCAGGAATATTAACATCAGCAGATCTGTGATGCAAGGAATTAAAAAGAAAGGCCTAAATAACATTTCCAAAAGTCCAGGGGTTTGGATGTCCGACCCATTTTATTTACAGAAAAAGCAGAAGAATTAAAAACGGAAAACAATAGTGTTCCCAGCCCCTAATAATAAAAAAGAAAACAAAACAAAACAAAAGTGTGAAGAGAACTGAATGTCTCCAACCTGACTGACTCCCTTATTGCTCACTCTTCACACTATGTCCAAGCAGCAACGGATAAGAAGTGCAATGAATGATGACATCACTAATGGAAAGACACATTTCATGGCAGCAGCAATAGAACAAAAAATAGAGCACATTTCAGACATATCTAAATTTATTCTACATGTATTTTTCAGCAGCAGCCCTTCCAGTGCTTAGGGGAATGACATTTCTTAAAGGAAACACTCCCTGATAATAATATTCGCTTATTACAAGTGTCAATCATCCAGAATGTCTTTGGTGGCTGTGCTTTGCTACTACAGTTGTTTAGGTGAGATAAACAGAATGTATAGTTCACTGAAAATTCCCACGCACTGTAAATATGCCTTAACCTGTATTCAGCTCTTCAGTGGGGTCACACATGATTCAGTGTAATCATAAACAAAACAGGAAGAAACTCTGCTGTTGAGATAAACTCAGAAAAATTGGCTTGGGAAAGTGTGTGTGTGGCTGGGGGCAACTGTACTTACCTCTCACTCAATCACTTATTTGCTGAGCCCCTTAATCATGCTAGGATTATGGGTAGGCTGGCTGCTACCTCAGCTAACACTGGCCAAAGGAGGGTACACCCTGAACTGCTTGCCAGGCCATTGTGTGGCAATACTCATAACCACTTACACAGTCACACCTTGGGGCAATCTGAAAAGTTAATCAGCCCAATGTGCATGTCTTTGGATTATGGGAGGAAACCGGTGTAAAAAAAACACAAAGTCATGGGGAAACATGGCAGATACACATTAACCACAGTGTTCCCATGACACTGTCCTCACATACTGTAAAATATATTTCACTCTGTGCCGGTATCTTTAATTTCCGTTAATATGGTCAACTATGGGGACCTGGCAGCGTAGTGGTTACCACGTCCCCCTCCCAGCAAGAAGGTCCTGGGTTTGATTCCTAGGCTCAGAGAGGGCGTTTCTGTGTGGATTTTGCATGCTCTTTTTGTGCTTGCATGTGTTTCCTACGGGTACTCGGGTTTCCTCCCACAGTCCAAAGACCTGCAGATTAGGCTAACATGCCTTCCCTTTCCTAATACGAAAATACACCACGGGGGTCCAGATGCTCCCACCAGCAGGACCATTTGATATTTTTTTTCAGAAATGAAAAGTCATACATACATACACACACACACACACACACATACACACACACACACACACTTTGGCAAGCCAAATATAGAAAAGGAGGCCTTGAGACCTTGAAATAAGTTCAACGTCAACCATGTACAATTCCACCCGATTCACCATTGAGGGGGACCGAAACACCAAATTTGTTGATCCTATGTCATTCCCTTCCAAAATAATTGCACTAACAAATCATACAGACAGATGAACAGAACGGTAGCTAGAAATCTCCACAGTTCAGGAAACTGCTTCCCCACCTCCCTCTTAAACGCCAAGAGTGTGCGTGCTAGACGACTTGTTTGGCTTCCTCCTCCCATTTATGGTCTTCTGTTTTCTGTGCCTACTCTGCTCTGATTGGTCACCTGAAAGTTCCACGCTCATGCACTGGGAGGCAGACCAGGATGGGCTTTGCAATTGTTAGTGGAGGGCAGTGGGGGAAGGACAGCTAATCAAAAGACCCAGCACGCTGTGACTCACTAGTCTGTCTCAAAAATAAAATCTTTTGCTTATGACCAGCTCAAAAAGCCTAGAGGGGAAATTTAAACATGCGCTAATCTTGTTATTTGGCACTCTGGCATCATCTAACATGGCGATTCAACAATGTAACAATATTTATAGGTAAAATAAATAAAAATAGAAAAAGCATTAAATTTAAGAGGCAGCTTAGCCTGCTTGCATTAAAGAAATACTATTGAAGAATGACAGGTGTTGGTGAACACGACTCAAATTCATCCTCAGAAAACCACGGGCGATGTTTCTCCCTCCTTCCCATCATTTTACTGCTCGCCCCAGACTGATTTCTGCAAATTGTCTAATCCACCCCTTAAGATGCCCCTCCTCTCAGGGACAAACAACAAACAACATGCACTAAGTGAACTAGTAGTGATTCCAAAACCATACAAAGAAGAGTGTCCCGTACATACCGACTGGACGAGGAGGTCACCGATAGTCTGGCGCTCGTGCCAGTCATTAACACAGCTGATCACCTGCTCCAGGAAGAGCTCATGGTGCTCCAGGATTTCAGGGATCTGGTAGAACATCTCATCCACCAGAGATGGATCACAAAGTGGCGAGTTCTCTGGCTGTTTCAGTGGCTTCATGTAGCTCTGCAAGGTTCAACACAAGTCATTTATCAATTTAGCAATCGTAGTACAAGTCTTTGGTGAATAGTTTTGAAAAAAATAAAAAAATAAGAGGACTTTACCGTAATACTTACAACACTCTCATCAAAAGCCTTTCCGCTAATAACATTAGTAGACATGTACACTGAGGTAATCTCTAAAACAAATACTTATCAAAACGTGTGTATGCATTTAATTATGAATGAGCAATAGCCTATAAAACTTTAAACGCAGTTACAGGTGATCATAAAAAAGTATCAATGCATTTCAGCTTCTCTGTAAAACTCTGGGGGGTTTGTGGTATAAGCCTGCAGAGATAATAAATAATGCAATGTTAAATACATACTGGAGTGCGTCCTTATTAAACATGTATACCTTGGATTTCAAATTTATGAACCTTATTTTCAGAATACTTCATTGAACTTTATAATACACACACACACACATTCACACACACACACACACACACATATATATATATATATATATATATATATATATATATATATATATATATATA